>CM038679.1:473046391-473237521 GCA_021605205.1 Aegilops longissima | reverse complement strand
CTTTGAATAAGACTCCTCGGCAAGGCCCAACTTTGGTTTTACCATTTGCCACCTAAGCCTTTTTCCCCGGTTTCGCGAGCCGAGGTCATCTTTATTTTAACCCCGGACGGTGCTCCTTGAGTCTTGGCCCAAACGAAAGCAGATCTTGGGGCCACCTTGGGAAACTTGAGGCTTGGTTTTACTCGTAGGATGTCTCATCCGGATGTGCCACGAGCGAGATATGTGCAGCTCCTATCGGGATTTGTCGGCACAATCGGGCGGCTTTGCTGGTCTTGTTTTATTCTGTCGAAATGTCTTGTAGTCCGGGATTCCGAGATCGATCGGGTCTTCGGTAGAAGGAATATCCTTCGTTGACCATGAGAGCTTATAATGGGCTAAGTTGGGACACCTGCAGGTATTATCTTTCAAAGCCGTGCCCGCAGTTATGAGGCAGATGGGAATTTGTTAATGTCGGTTGTAGAAAACCGAAGTTGACCTAAATTAAAACACATCAACGCGTGTGTAACTCGTGATGGTCTCTTCTCGCGGAGTCCGGAAGTGAACACGATGTTGGAGTTATGTTTGGCGTAAGTAGTTTCAGGATCACTTCTTGATCGCTACTAGTTTCACGACCGTGCCTTGCTTCTCTTCTCGCTCTCTTTTGCGAATGTAGCCACCATATATGCTAGTAAACTGCTGCAGCTCCACCTCACAACTCTGTCCTTCCTATAAGCTTAAATAGTCTTGATCTCATGGTGTGAGATTGCTGACTCCCGTGTCTTCAGATTCTACCAAAACAGTTGCAGGTGCCGACGATGCGGTCAGGTGGCGCAACGAGCTCAAGTGGGAGTTCGACGAGGCGTGGTCGTTATTATGTGTCTTTTCCTGATGATCAGTAGTGGAGCCCAGTTCGGACGATCGGGGATCTGTGTAGCATTTGGGGTAGTCTTCTTTTATTTTGGTTCCATAGTCGGACCTTGAGTGTAATCTGAATGATGGATGTTTATTTATGTATTGTTGAAGTGGCGACTGTAAGCCAACTATGTATCTCTTTCCCTTATGTATTACATGGGTTGTGTGAAGATTACCTCACTTGCGACATTGCTTGCAATGCGGTTATGCCTCTAAGTCGTGCTTCGACACGTGGGAGATATAGCCGCATCGAGGGTGTTACACCCCAAGATGGGATCTCACGGGTACAGAAGGTTGCGGCGGTGGAATTAGGTTTTGGCTTCGTGATCTGGTAGTTTGAAGTACGAGGTATATATAGGAGGAAGGAATACGTCGGTGGAGCAACATGGGGCCCACGAGGGTGGAGGGCGCGCCCAGGGGGGTAGGCGCGCCCCCTACCTCGTGGCTTCCTGGTAGCTTTCTTGACGTAGGGTCCAAGTCCTCTGGATCATGTTCGTCCCGAAAATCACGTTCCCGAAGGTTTCATTCCGTTTGATATTCTTTTTCTGTGAAACTCTGAAATAGGCAAAAAAACAGCATATTCTAGGTTGGGCCTCCGTTAATAGGTTAGCCCCAAAAATAATATAAAAGTGTATAATAAAGCCCAATAATGTCCAAAACAGAAGATAATATAGCATGGAGCAATCAAAATTATAGATACGTTGGAGGCGTATCAAGCATCTAAGCTTAATTCCTGCTCGTCCTCGGTAGGTAAATGATAAAAACAGAATTGTTGATGTGGAATGCTACTTGGCATAATTTCAATATAATTCTTCTTAATTGTGGTATGAATATTCAGATCTGAAAGATTCAAGATAATAGTTCAATATTGACATAAAAATAATAATACTTCAAGCATACCAACTAAGCAATTATGTCCTCTCAAAATAACATGGCCAAAGAAAGTTCATCCCTACGAAATCATATAGTTTAGTCATTGAGGGAGTCATGGATTAGGGGGTGTCCAGATGGCCAGACTATGACCTTTGGCCGGACTCCTGGACTATGAAGATACAAGATTGAAGACTCCGTCCCATGTCCGGATGGGACTTTCCTTGGCGTGGAAGGCAAGCTTGGCGATACGGATATGTAGATCTCCTCCCATGGTAACTGACTCTGTGTAACCCTAGCCCTCTCCGGTGTCTATATAAACCGGAGGGTTTTAGTCCATAGGACGAACAACAATCATACCATAGGCTAGCTTCTAGGGTTTAGCCTCGCTGATCTCGTGGTAGATCTACTCGTGTACTACCCATATCATCAATATTAATCAAGCAGGAGTAGGGTTTTACCTCCATCGAGAAGGCCCGAACCTGGGTAAAAACATTGTGTCCCTTGTCTCCTGTTACCATCCGCCTAGACGCACAGTTCGGGACCCCCTACCCGAGATCCGCCGGTTTTGACACCGACATTGATGCTCTCATTGAGAGTTCCTCTGTGTCATCATCTTTAGGCCCGATGGCTCCTCCGATCGTCAACAACGATGCGGTCCAGGGCGAGACTTTTCTCCCCGGACAGATCTTCGTATTCGGCGGCTTTGCACTGCGGGCCAATTAAGCAGCCATCTGGAGCGGATCGAAGCTACGCCCATACTGGCCATCAAGTCAGATTTGGAAGTTTGAACTACACGGCCGATGTTCGCGGAGACTTGATCTTCGACGGGTTCGAGCCACAGCCAAGCACACCGCACTGTCACGATGGGCATGATCTAGCTCTGCTGCGAGCGATGCCGGAGAGCGCACCGATGTCCGCTCCGACTCTTAGCTCGGGCCGATTGCGCTAATCGAGGGCGGGTGGCTGGACACCGCCTCGGGGCTGCAATCTCTATGGCGTCGAGCGAACACCATACCTGTCCTTTGCGGCTCGTGACTCAAGGTGCGGACTCCTCTCCGGACTCCGAACCTTCAGCGCCCGCTAATCGAATCCGATTGGGCGCCGATCATGGAGTTCACCGCGCGGACATCTTTCAGCACTCGCCTTTCGGCGACATTCTGAATTCACTAAAATCTCTCTCTTTATCAGGAGAGCCTGGCGGACTATGGTCAGCAAGGTTGGGATGCGGACGATGAAGAAATTCAAACCCACCCACCACCCACTTCAGAGCCATCGCCGATGATTTAACCGACATGCTCGACTTCGACCGAAGACATCGATGGTATGGACGCTGATGCAAGAGCGACCAAGAACCAGCGCCTCTGGCACTGGAAGGCCACCTCGTCGTATGACATATACATGGTGGACACCCCAAAAGAAGGGAACGGCGATGGAACAACGGAGGATGACCCTCCAAGAAAAAGCCTAAGCGCCAGCGTCACCGGCGCCGCTCTAAATCCCGCCACAGCAAAAATGGCGATTCCGCACGGAGATAATAACACCGGGACGGTCGAAGACAATCCCCTCAGCAGGATTCAGCGCAGAGGATGGAGAAACCAGCCCTCATGAGAGGCGGCGGACAGAGAGAGGTAGAGGACGATAATTACATGCCTCCCTCGAAGGCGAGGCAAGCCTCGGCGACAGCCAATTTGTCGTGCACGAGGATCCTGTTGAACAAGAGCGTTTCAAACGCAGGCTTATAGCCACGGCGAGCAGCCTCAAGAAAAACAGCAACAGCCGAGCTGACCAAGACTTGCTAGCCGACGGATGGATCAAGTCCTTGCGGCCAAAAGTACGAACTCAACGCCCCTCCAAGAGCTACCTAAAACGCAGGCTGCTACCCGATTAGAGGAGGAAGCACCTAGACCTACATCACCAGCGCATGACGCGACGACCCGCCACCCGTGGCGCGCTGAGAGAGCCTCTCGGCCCTCGCTCAAGCCGCACCAGCGTCGCTCCAAAAATACCAAGGCACGGGAAGCGCGCGGACTGCGAGATATATTGGAGGACAAGGCAAGGCAAACAAGGTTGATCTCACGGATCGGCGTGGGCGCCCACGACTCGTGGCGATAACCGTCATGCGGATATGGCAAATCCGGCCGGGCGAACCTGATGAACAAAGCTCATTTGAGCTACGCCGTGATATAGCCCATCTGTAGGCGCCGCACACCCACTATGCCCCACAGATGAAGTAATGGATCATCAAATCCCCGAGGGTTTCAAACCCATAAACATCGAATCATACGATGGCACAACAGATCCGGCGGTATGGATCGAGGATTATCTCCTTCATATCCACATGGCTCGCGGCGATGATCTACACGCCATCAAATACCTCCCACTCAAGCTTAAAGGACCAGCTCGGCATTGGCTTAACAGCTTGCTAGCAGAATCAATTGGTTGTTGGGAGGACCTAGAAGCCGCATTCCTCGACAACTTCCAGGGCACCTATGTGCGACCACCAGACGCCAATGACCTAAGCCACATAATTCAGCAGCCAGAGGAATCGGCCAGACAATTCTGGACACGGTTCCTAACCAAGAAAAATCAAATAGTCGACTGTCCGGACATAGAGGCCCTTGCAGCCTTCAAGCATAACATCCGTGATGAGTGGCTTTCCCGGCACCTAGGACAGGAAAAGCTGAAATCCATGGCAGCCCTCACAACACTCATGACCCGCTTTTGTGTGGGAGAAGATAGCTGGCTAGCTCGTAGTAATAACATGACCAAGAGCCCTGGTAATTCGGATACCAAGGACAGCATTGGCAGGTCGCGTCGCAACAAGCAAAAGCGCCGCATTAACGGCAACAACGCTGAGGATACGGCAGTTAATGCCGGATTCAGGGGCTCTAAACCCGATTAGCAGAAAAAGCCATTCAAAAGAAATACTCCGGGCCCGTCCAATTTGGACCGAATACTCGATCGCTCGTGCCAGATACACGGCACCCCCGAAACCAGCCAACCACACCAACAGGGATTGTTGGGTGTTCAAGCAGGCAGGCAAGTTAAACGCTGAAAACAATGACAAGGGGCTGCATAGCAATGACGAGGAGGAGCCCCGACCGCCAAACAATAAGGGACAGAAGGGCTTCCCCCCACAAGTGCGGATGGTGAACATGATATACGCAACCCACATACCCAAAAGGGAGCGGAAGCGTGCACTCGTGGGCGATATGCGTTGGAGCCAGTCGCCCCAAAGTTCAACCCATGGTCCTCCTGCCCGATCACTTTTGATCGAAGGGACCACCCCACTAGCATCCGCCATGGCGGATTCGCCGCATTGGTTCTAGACCCAATCATTCACGGATTTCACCTCACTAGAGTCCTTATGGACGGCCGCAGCAACTGAACTCGCTTTATCGAATACGATGCAAAAAATGGGCATAGATCCCTCAAGGATTAAACCCACAAAGACGACCTTTAAAGGCGTCATACCAGGTGTAGAGGCCAACTGTACAGGCTCAGTTACACTTGAGGTGGTCTTGGATCCCGAATAATTTTTGAAGCGAGGAGTTAATCTTCGACATAGTCCCGTTCCGATGGCTATCACGCCTTTGCCGGACGAACCGCATTGCAAAGTTCAATGCGGTGCCACACTACGCATACCTCAAGCTCAAGATGTCAGGCCCTCGAGGAGTCATTACGGTCAATGGAAACACCAAACACTCTCTCCGAACGAAGGAGCATACGGCGGCCCTCGCGGCGGAAGTACAAAGCAGCCTCTCAAGGCAATTCTCCAGTCCGGCCATTAAACGTCCGGACACCGTCAAGAGCGCCCGGAGTAACCTGCAATAAGACCGCCTGGCACGTTCCGAGCACGCATAGCAATGCGGCCCCAACCCCAGCCCTTGCAAAATTGCGAAACCAGTACTACGCGTACATAACTACGCTCTGCAAATACCATGGGCATAGGGGGAGGGGCACGACCACGGCATGAACAAAATGCGGCTCAACCGCACCAGGGGCTCCCGATTTTGTCATTCTTCTTTTCTTACTTTCAGGACTCCACTTTCCGGAAGGCCGGTCAGGCAGTACAATCGCCGAACACATGATGCAACAGCCGGGGAGGCGTAGTTCGTCGAGTGTCCAGGTGGTCTCTATAATGAGCAGTATACTTGTTTCACATATCATCCCGCAGCTCGCCCCTGGAGGGGGGCATGTAAAATAGTCCCATATCTTGCTTATCGCACTATTTGTATCGTTCTGCTTTTACCGCAGACTTTTCGAATAAACAATACATAGCTTTTTTCTATTATTGCATTCCTTTTTTTATAAAAATATGTTCAGTTATGACATTATGCAACCGTACACTTTGGTACAACCAATACACCAGGGGCTTACGTACCCCAGAATATGGTGTGAGAAGTCCGAACACTCTCATGAGTGCGGCACCCCGAACTTATAGCATTATATGCATCGGCTCCAAATCATGTCTTGGGTCAATAGTTGGGTTTGCCCGGCTCCCATGTTTTGGTACCTTACGTTTCGTTATATCGGCTAAGGTAGCACTGGGAGAACCACTTCGATTGTGCCCCGATTGAGCTGGGCTAAGCACCTCAGTGGAGAAAGCTAAAACTGACCGTCATGATAGGGCGAGAGCTGGTCGCTGTTCGAGAGGTTTTCGAGTCCCTAAAGACTTATGCCTCTTAGAGCGAGGAGTCGGCTTTGTCCGGCCTAGGCGTGTATAGCGCCCCGAACTCGGTCTTGAATACTAGGGCTTCACGAAATTTAAAATTATAGAATTCTATGGCTAAGTGAGAGTGTTCAAGCATTATAGTCCGATTGCCTTGTTCGTTGTGTTGCGCCGCCTCGAAGGACCCAATAATGGGAAAAAGAGCGCCCAAGTTTATCCCGAACACCCGGCACTTCATGCATGGGGGCGAAGCCGACGACTCGCCATCTCTCAATTTTAATAAACGGCCGCAGAAGGTAATATTTTAAATTCAAAAGCGTTGCTTAGCGCATATGAACAAGTTTTCAGTGTACAGGATCACAAATGCGAGTTTACTAAAAAATTACATCTTTGGAGCACTCATCCGCTATAAGGCGGGCACCCTTCAGGACTCCCTCATAATACATCTCGGGCTTGCGATGCTCCTTACCCGGCGGTGGTCCGTCCGTCACAAGCTTCTCAGCGTCCATCTTGCCTCAGTGCACTTTAGCACGGGCAAGGGCCCTACGTGTTGGAAATATGCCCTAGAGGCAATAATAAAAGGATTATTATTATATTTCCTTGTTCATGATAATTGTCTTTTATTCATGCTATAATTGTATTATCCGGAAATCGTAATACACGTGTGAATACATAGAACACAATACGTCCCTAGTAAGCCTCTAGTTGACTAGCTCGTTGGTCAACAGATAGTCATGGTTTCCTGACTATGGACATTAGATGTCGTTGACAACGGGATCACATCATTAGGAGAATGATGTGATGGAAAAGACCCAATCCTAAGCATAGCACAAGATCGTGTAGTTCGTTTTGCTAGAGCTTTTCCAATGTCAAGTATCTTTTCCTTAGACCATGAGATCGTGTAACTCCCGAATACCGTAGGAGTGCTTTGGGTGTACCAAACGTCACAACATAACTGGGTGACTATAAAGGTGCACTACTGGTATCTCGAAAGTGTCATTGGGTTGACACGGATCGAGGATCGATTTGTCACTCCGTGTTACGGAGAGGTATTCCTGGGCCCTTTCGGTAGTGCATCATCATAATGAGCTCAAAGTGACCAAGTGTCGGTCACGGGATCATGCATTCTGATGAGTAAGGTGACTTGCGGTAACGAGATTGAGCGAGGTATTGGGATACCGACGATCGAATCTCGCAAGTAACTATCTTGTCGACAAAGGAATAGTATCTGGGGTTGCTTGAATCCTCGACATCATGGTTCATCCGATGAGATCATCGAGGAGTATGTAGGACCAACATGGGTATCCAGATCCGCTGTTGGTTATTGACCGGAGAGTCGTCTCGGTCATGTCGCATGTCTCCCGAACCGTAGGGTCTACACATAAGGTTCGGTGACGCTAGGGTTATTAGGAAGACTTGTATGTGATTACGAATGTTGTTGAGTCCGGATGAGATCCCGGACGTCACGAGGAGTTCGAGAATGGTCGGAGGTGAAGATTTATATGGGAAGTTGTCATACGGACACCGGAAAGTTTGAGGGCATATCGGTATTGTCTGGGGCCACCGGAGAGGTTAGGGGTCCACCGAGGGCCACCCCTCTCGGGAGGGCCTCATGGGCCACAAGGGCAGGAACCAGCCCCTGGAGGGCTGGGCCCCCCTTGGGCCCATGCGCCTAGGGTTGGGGAACCCTAGTGGGGCGCCTTGCTTGGGGGCAAGCCCCTCCTGGACACCGCCCCCTCTAGATCTCATCTAGAGGGGCCTTCTGCCCCTTCCCCTATAAATAGAGGGGTGGGGAGGCTGCAACACACATCCAAGGCGCAGCCCTCCCTCCCAACACCTCTCCTCCTCGGTTGAGTGCTTGGCGAAGCCTGCCAGAATCTTGCCTCTCCACCATCATCACGCCGTCGTGTGCTGCTTTGAGCCTTCTTCCTCAACCTCTCCTTCCCCTTGCTGGATCAAGAAGGAGGCGACGTCCGCCCCGTCGCACGTGTGTTGAATGCGGAGGTGTTGTCCGTTCGGCACTTGGTCATCGGTGATTTGAATCACGGCGATGCGACTCCATCATCCCGTTCCTTGAGCGCTTCCACGCGATCTACAAGTGGTATGTAGATGCAATCTCTCTCCATGACTCGTTGTTTAGATGAACTCATAGATGGATCTTGGTGAAACCATAGGAAAAATTTAATTTTCTGCAACGTTCCCCAACAGTGGCATCATGAGCTAGGTCTATCGTAGTTCTCTATTGCACGAGTAGAACACAATTTTGTTGTGGGCGTAGATCTTGTCAACTTGCTTGCCGCTACTAGTCTTTTCTTGCTTCAGCGGTATTGTGGGATGAAGCGGCCGGACCGACCTTACGTGCGCTTCGTGAGACAGGTTCCACCGAATGACATGCACTAGTTGCATAAGGTGGCTAGCGGGTGTCTGTCTCTCCTACTTTAGTTGGGCGGATTAGATGAAAAGGGTCCTTATGAAGGGTAAATAGAAGTTGAAAAATCACGTTGTGGTTATTCAGTAGGTAAGAAAACGTTCTTGCTAGAACCCAATTGCAGCCACGTAAAAGATGCAACAACAATTAGAGGACGTCTAACTTGTTTTTGCAGCAATTGTCATGTGATGTGATATGGCCGAAGTTGTGATGAATGATGAATGATATATTGTGATGTATGAGATCATGTTCTTGTAATAGGAATCACGACTTGCATGTCGATGAGTATGACAACGGCAGGAGCCATAGGAGTTGTCTTAATTATTGTATGACCTGCGTGTCATTGATTCAACGCCATGTAAATTACTTTACTTTATTGCTAAGCGTGTTAGCCATAGTAGTAGAAGTAATAGTTGGCGAGCAACTTCATGGAGACACGATGATGGAGATCATGGTGTCATGCCGGTGACAAGATGATCATGGAGCCTCAAGATGAAGATCAAAGGAGCTATATGATATTGGCCATATCATGTCACTACTTTATATAATTGCATGTGATGTTTATTATGTTTTTGCATCTTGTTTACTTAGAACGGCGGTAGTAAATAAGATGATCCTTAGAATAATTTCAAGAAAGTGTTCCCCCTAACTGCACCGTTGCTAAAGTTAAATCGTTTCAAGCACCACGTGATGATCGGGTGTGATAGATCCTTACGTTCACATACAACGGGTGTAAGACAGTTTTACACATGCATAAACACTTAGGGTTAACTTGACGAGCCTAGCATGTACAGACATGGCCTCGAACACAAGAGACCGAAAGGTCGAACATGAGTCGTATGGAAGATACGATCAACATGGAGATGTTCACCGGCGATGACTAGTCCGTCTCACGTGATGATCGGACACGGCCTAGTCGACTCGGATCATGTAACACTTAGATGACTAGAGGATGTCAATCTGAGTGGGAGTTCATTAAATATTTGATTAGATGAACTTAATTATCATGAACTTAGTCTAAAGTCTTTGCAAAATATGTCTTGTAGATCAAATGGCCAACGCTCATGTCAACATGAACTTCAACGCGTTCCTAGAAAACCAAGCTGAAAGATGATGGCAGCAACTATTCGGATTGGGTCCGAACACGAGATCATCCTCATAGCAGCCAAGAAACAATATGTCCTAGAAGCACCGCTAGGTGAAGCACCCATCCCGAGAACCAAGACACTATGAATGCTTGGCAGTCTCGTCCGATGATTACTCCCTCATTCAAAGGCGGCATGCTTTACAGCTTAGAACCGGGGCTCCAAAAGCGTTTTGAGCAACACGGAGCATATGAGATGTTCGAGGAGCTGAAAATGGTTTTCCAAGCTCATGCCCGGTCGGAGATATGAAGTCTCCGACAAGTTCTATAGTTGTAAGATGGAGGAAAATAGTTACATCGGTGAGCACATACTCAAAATGTCAGGTTGCACAACCCTTTGTCCCAGTGGACATTAACCTCCGGACGAGGCGGTCATTGTGAGAATCCTTGAATACTCCCACCAAGCTACAAGAGCTTTGTGATGAACTACAATATGCACGGGGATGGTGAAGACCATTCTGAAGTATTCTCAATGTTGAAGTCAGCAGAGGTTGAAATCAAGAAAGAACATCAAGTGTTGATGGTCAATAAAACCACTAAGTTCAAAAGGGCAAGGGTAAGAAGAACTTCAAGAAGGACGGCAAAGATGTTGCGGCGCCCGGTAAGCAAGTTGCGGGAAGAAGTCAAAGAATGGACCCAAGCACGAGACAGAGTGCTTTTATTGCAAAGGAAGGGCCTTTGAGCGGAACTGCCCCAAATACTTAGCGGATAAGAAGGCCGGCAACACTAAAGGTATATTTGATATACATGTAATTGATGTGTACCTTACCATTACTCGTAGTAACTCCTGGGTATTTGATACGGTGTCGTTGCTCATATTTGTAACTCACAGCAGAGCTGCGGAATAAGCGGAGGCTGGCGAAGGGCGAGGTGACGATCTTGGCGTCGGGAATGGTTCCAAGGTCGATGTGATCGCCGTCGACACGCTACCTCTACATTTACCTACGGGATTAGTTTTAAACCTCAATATTTGTTATTTAGTGCCAAGTTTGAGCATGAACATTGTATCGGGATCTCGTTTAATGCGAGATGGCTACTCATTTAAATCCGAGAATAATGGTTGTTCTATTTATATGAGAGATATGTTTTATGGTCATGCTCCGATGGTCAATGGTTTATTCTTAATGAATCTCGAGCGTAATGTTACACATATTCATAGTGTGAATACCAAAAGATGTAAAGTTGATAACGATAGTCCCACATACTTGTGGCATCGCCGCCTTGGTCACATTGGTGTCAAGCGCATGAAGAAGCTCCATTCGATGGACTTTTAGAGTCTCTCGATTATGAATCATTTGACACATGCGAACCATGCCTCATGGGCAAAATGAACAAGACTCCGTTCTCGGAACAATGGGCGAGCAACCAACTTATTGGAAATCATACATACCGATGTATGCGGTCCAATGGCGTTGAGGCTCATGGAGGATATCGTTATGTTCTCACTCTCACCGATGACTTGAGTAGATATGGGTATGTCTACTTGATGAAACACAAGTCTGAGACCTTTGAAAAGTTCAAGGAATTTCAGAATGAGGTAGAGAATCAACATGACCGAAAAATAAAGTTCTTCTGATCAGATCGTGGAGGAGAATATTTAAGTCACGAATTTGGTACACACTTAAGGAAATGTGGAATCGTTTCACAACTCACGCCGCTGGAACACCTCGGTAATAACGGTGTGTCCGAGCGTCGTGTCGCACTCTATTGGATATGGTGCGATCTATGATGTCTCTTACCGATTTACGCTATCATTTTGGGATCGCTCTAGAGACAGCTACATTCACTTTAAATAGGGCACCGTCTAAATCCGTTGAGGCGACACCGTATGAATTATGGTTTGGGAAGAAACCTAAGTGTCGTTTCTAAAACTTTGGGGATCGATGCTTATGTCAAGAAGCTTCAACTGAAAAGCTCGAACCCAAGTCGGAAAATGCGTCTTCATAGGATACCCTAAGGAAACCATTGGGTACACCTTCTACCTTAGATCCGAAGGCAAGATCTTTGTTGCCAAGAACGGATCCTTTCTTGAAAAGAGTTTCTCTCAAAAGGAGTAAGTGGGAGGAAAGTAGAACTTCGATGAAGTACTACCTCTTGAACGGAAAGTAGTGCAGCTCGGAAAATGTTTCTGTGGTGCCTACACCAACCGGAGAGGAAATTAATGATGATGATCAAGGTACTTCGGATCAAGTTGCTCTTGAACCGTGGGTCCACAAGGACACGTTCCACACCAGTGGTATGGCAACCTGTCACGGAAATCATGTTGTTGGACAACGGTGAACCTTGAACTATGAAGAAGCGATGGCGGGCCCGATTCCAACAAATGGCTTGAAGCCATGCAATCCGAGATAGGATCCATGTATGAAAACAAAGTATGGACTTTGACAGACTTGCCCGATGATCGGCGAGCGATAGAAAACAAATGGATCTTTAAGAAGAAGACGGACGCGGATGGTAATATCACCATCTATAAAGCTCGACTTGTCGCTAAGGGTTATCGACAAGTTCAAGGGATTGACTATGATGAGACTTTCTCTCCGTGGCGAAGCTTAAGTCCGTCCGAATCATGTTAGCAATTGCCGCATACTATGATTATGAGATATGGCAGATGGACGTCAAAACGCATTCCTTAACGGTTATCTTAAGGAAGAGCTGTATATGATGCAGCGGAAGGTTTTGTCGATCCTAAGAATGCTAACAAAGTATGCAAGCTCAGCGATCCATTTATGGGCTGGTGCAAGCATCTCGAGTTGGAACATTCGCTTTGATGAGATGATCAAAGCGTTTGGCTTTATCTTGAGACTTATGGAGAAGCTGCGTTTACAAGAAAGTGAGTGGGAGCTCTGTAGCATTTCTCATATTATATGTAGATGACATACTTTTGATGGGAAATGATATAGAACTCTTGGACAACATTAAGGCCTACTTGAATAAAAGTTTTTCAATGAAGGACCTTGGAGAAGCTGCTATATATTAGGCATCAAGATCTATAGGGATAGATCGAGGGCGCCTCATAGGTCTTTCACAAAGCACATACCTTGATAAGATTTTGAAGAAGTTCAAAATGGATCAGTCCAAGAAAGGGTTCTTGCCTGTCTTTGCAAGGTGTGAGATTGATCTCGGCTCAATGTCCCACCACGGCAAAAGATAAAGAAGAGATGAGTGTCATCCCTATGCCTCAGCCATAGGATCTATTATGTATGACATGTTGTGTACTGGACGGATGTAAACCTTGCCGTAAGTTTGGTAGGTAGGTACCAAAGTAATCCCGCAAGGAACACTGGACAACGGTCAAGAATATCCTGAAGTACCTGAAAAGGACGAAGGACATGTTTCTTGTTTATGGAGGTGACAAAGAGCTCGTCGTAAAGGGTTACGTCGACTCGCTCGACACACGATCTGGATGACTCTAAGTCACAAACCGGATCGTGTATATGTTGAATGGTGGAGCGATAGCTGGTGCAGTGCAAGCAGAGCGTCGTGGCGGGATCTACATGTGAAGCGGAGTACATGGCAGCCTCGGAGGCAGCGCATGAAGCAATTTGGGTGAAGGAGTTCATCACCGACCTAGGAGTCATACCCAATGCGTGGGGCCGATCAAACTCTTCTCGTGACAACACTGGAGCTATTGCCCTTGCCAAGGGCCCATGTTTCACAAGAAGACCGAGCACATCAGCGTCGCTTCAACTCCATCCGTGAAAATGTTCAAGATGGAGACATAGAAATTTGCAAAGTGCATACGGATCTGAATGTCGCAGATCCGTTGACTAAATCTCTTCCGCGGGCAAAACATGATCAACACCAGAACTCTATGGTGTTCGATTCATCACAATGTAACTAGATTATTGACTCTAGTGCAAGTGGGAGACTGTTGGAAATATGCCCTAGAGGCAATAATAAAAGGATTATTATTATATTTCCTTGTTCATGATAATTGTCTTTTATTCATGCTATAACTGTATTATCCGAAAATCGTAATACACGTGTGAATACATAGAACACAATACGTCCCTAGTAAGCCTCTAGTTGACTAGCTCATTGGTCAACAGATAGTCATGGTTTCCTGACTATGGACATTAGATGTCGTTGACAACGGGATCACATCATTAGGAGAATGATGTGATGGACAAGACCCAATCCTAATCATAGCACAAGATCGTATAGTTCGTTTTGCTAGAGCTTTTCCAATGTCAAGTATCTTTTCCTTAGACCATGAGATCGTGTAACTCTCGGATACCGTAGGAGTGCTTTGGGTGTACCAAGCGTCTGGCGTAACTTGGTGACTATAAAGGTGCACTACGGTATCTCCGAAAGTGTCATTGGGTTGACACGGATCGAGGCTGGGATTTGTCACTCCGTGTTACGGAGAGGTATCACTGGGCCCACTCGGTAGTGCATCATCATAATGAGCTCAAAGTGACCAAGTGTCGGTCACGGGATCATGCATTCTGATGCGAGTAAAGTGACTTGCGATAACGAGATTGAGCGAGGTATTGGGATACCGACGATCGAATCTCGGGCAAGTAACATACCGTCGACAAAGGGAATAGTATACGGGGTTGCTTGAATCCTCGACATCGTGGTTCATCCGATGAGATCATCGAGAGTATGTAGGAGCCAACATGGGTATCCAGATCCGCTGTTGGTTATTGACGGAGAATCGTCTCGGTCATGTTCCAGATGTCTCCGAACCCGTAGGGTCTACACATAATGTTCGGTGACACTAGGGTTATTAGGAAGACTTGTATGTGATTACCAAATGTTGTTGAGTCCGGATGAGTTCCGGACGTCACGAGGAGTTCCGGAATGGTCGGAGGTGAAGATTTATATATGGGAAGTTGTCATACGGACACCGGAAAGTTTGAGGGCATATCGGTATTGTACTGGGGCCACGGAGAGGTTCCGGGTCCACCGGGAGGGGCCACCCCTCTTGGAGGGCCTCATGGGCCACAGGCAGGGAACCAGCCTGGAGGGCTGGGCGCCCCTTGGGCCCATGCGCCTAGGTTTGGAGGGGAACCCTAGTGGGGCGCCCCTGCTTGGGGGCAAGCCCCTCACGGCCGCCGCCCCCCCTCTAGATCTGATCTAGAGGGGCCGCCCCTGCCCTTCCCTATAAATAGAGGGGTGAGGGAGGCTGCAACACACATCAAGGCGCAGCCCTCCCTCCCAACACCTCTCCTCCTCCGTTGAGTGCTTGGCGAAGCCTCGCCGAATCTTGCTCTCCACCATCATCACGCCGTCGTGCTGCTCTGCTGGAGCCTTCTTCCTCAACCTCTCCTTCCCCTTGCTGGATCAAGAAGGAGGAGGCGTCGTCCGTTCCGTCACGTGTGTTGAACGGAGGTGCTGTCCGCTTGGCACTTGGTCATCGGTGATTTGAATCACGGCGAGTACGACTCCATCATCCCGTTCCTTGAGCGCTTCCTGCTTGATCTACAAGTGGTATGTAGATACAATCTCTCCCATGACTCGTTGCTTAGATGAACTCATAGATGGATCTTGGTGAAACCGTAGGAAAATTTTAATTTTATGCAACGTTCCCCAACACTACGGGCACCTTCGATGCATACGGAATGCTTGATGACTTCAATCCATGGACAGGCGTCCACCAGCCGCCTCACCAGCCCGAAGTAGCTCCCAGACATGGCTTCCCTGTGCCACGGCCGGACTCGAGACCCTTCATGGCCTGTTCGGTCACTTTATGGAGCTCGACCAGCTGCCTCAGCTGGTCGCTCAAGGGCACAGGTGTCCGCCTCAAAGATCTTGAGACGAACACCTTCTCCCTCGAGCTCCCCTCCTCGGCTCAGTAGAATGCGGCAGCTTTGGACACACCGCGGGGAAGATCTGCGAATGCTCCTGGAGAGCTCCGGACTCGGGTAAGTAACAAGTAATTCACTTTCACGTGCTTGCTTTGCATAAAGAATGCCTTACCCGCCGCTATCTTCTTCATCGCCTCAATTTCGGAGGGCTTTTGGGCTTGACCTTAGCAGATTAGGCGCTCTCAAGGGCCGAGGCGAGCTCGGACTCTCGAGTCTTTGAGTCAAGCTCCAACCTCTCGTGTTTTCCATGAGAGCACTGGATCTCTTGCTGCACCTCCGCCACCGCGCCTCTGCTTCTCTCGCTCAGTGCGCCCACGGCCGCATTGTTTTCGGCCTTGGACAGCGCTTCCTTGTGGTCGCCACCTCGGTTGTGGCCCATGCAATACTCACGTTGGTCTGTCATTTTTGCAACCACATATTTTTATGTACTTAAATAAGGTATTACTTACCTTCCTTGTCTTGAGCTGCTTCTTGGCAAGGTCGAGCTCGTTCCCGGACCGCCGAGGCTCGCTTCAATCGCCGACCTCCGCAGATCGATGTGGCGAGGTCAAGTCGAGCGCAGCCTGCATTCCCATATTGACATACTTACATTAGACTCCTGCGTATATCTTTTTGATCCTCGGTTCGGCTTTTCTTCCGAACACCAAGCTGAGCATCGAGGGGCTCTTGTCTATCGGTAATATTTTTACATATCTTAAATACATACCTCAAAGCTTTGTTAGAAGGCTGCACAAGCTTGATCAGCCCGCTCTTGGCGGACTAAACCTTCGGATCACCACACTCATAATAGTGCGGTGCTCCTCGTCGGTGGGCGCCGCCAGCACCTCCAAACAAATTATCCGTGCCTCTGGTTGGGCCGGAGGTCACCGCGCCGTAAACTTGCCCTTCTTACGTGGGGGCCGCTTTGCGGACTCGGAACCATCAAGGTTCGGTGAGGAGTCCGGCCGGGGGCCGAATTAGAGCCCTTTGGGTTTTATCCCCTTTGCGCCTGGAGTCCGGGAGGTTGCCTTGCGGCGCCTCCAGGACCATCTCCTCCTGGCTTGGCCCCTTTTGGGACTCCACCTCGGCATCATCTGCAGCGCGAGGAGAGGAGGCGGCCGGAAGTGAAGTGTTGTTCACATCCGACGAACCCAGGGAGCCACTCTTTGAAGCATCGAGCCCGGCCTTGGGCGGACTGCATGATTATATTCGGCGTCAGAAGATACTGTGCAACAGAGGAACGCCGTGAGTTATTCTGGTATACGGATACTTACGATTTTGCCAGGGGCTTGGCCCTGGATGGCCCTCCTCTTCGCCGTCGCCGGCGTTGGTGGAGTAGTCCGGAGGAAGGTTCTTCACTTTTGGACCCTTTTCGCCCCCAGGTGGGGCGGCCTTCCTTTCGTTCCCCCCGGAGGAGGAGAGGCCTCTTCTTCCTCCTCCTCGTTTTTGCGGGAGAGTCCGCCTCGAAGTCATCGGACGATGAGTCCGACACCACGGGCGCCGAACTCCTTCAATTCCCGTGGCCTTCTTCTTAGCCTTCTTCTCGGCACCACGTAAGGTGCCGGAACCAGCAGCCCCGTCAGCGGGCATCCGCTGGTCTTCGGCAAGGGAGCCGGACGGTCAATCTGCGGGACGTCCTCGCCAATCTGTCAAAGGTAAGGAGTTTAGATCCGCATAGAGTCAAACTATGAAAACAAGTGTCTGTAAAGGGCAAAATAGCTACCGCGTTGGCTTGATGCTTTGCGCGCTGAATCCGCGATCCTCGGTAGCGGATGCGGAGCCTCGCGCCCTTGAACAGCACCTTCGGGCATCTTCGTACATAGTGTCGAAGAGCACGCTCGAGGTTTGGTGCTGTGCCGGATCAAACTCCCACAAGCCGAAAGCCCGTTGTTGGCACGGAGGACCGGCGGATGAGCATGACCTGGACTATGTTGATGAGCTTGAGCTTCTTGTTCACCAGGTTTTGGACGCAGGTTTGGAGTCCGGTCTGCTCTTCCGAATTACCCCACGACAGGCCTGTCTCTTTCTAGGAGGTGAGCCGTGTAGGGAAACCAGATCGGAATTCAGGGGCCGCTGCCCATTTAGGGTCACGCGACTCGGTGATGTAGAACCACCCCGATTGCCACCTTTATGGTCTCCACGAAGGAGCCCTCGAGCCATAGGGCGTTGGCCATCTTGCCCACCATGGCACCTCCGCACTTGGCTTGGCGGCCGCCCTACCTTGGCTTGACATTGAAGGTCTTCAGCCATAAGCCAAAGTGGGGCTGGATGCAGAGGAAGGCCTCGCTTACACGAAGATGAACGCCGAGATGTTGAGGATGAAGTTCGGGGCGGATCGTGGAAATCCGAGGCCGTAGTAAAACATGAGCCCCGAACAAATGGGTGAAGTGGAAAACCTAGTCCGCGGAGGAAGTGGGTGAGAACACCACCCTCTCATGGGGCTGAGGGGTGGGGACGAGCTGCCCTTGTCGGGAAGCCGCCGCTGCGATGTCATTGGACAAGTATCCGCCTTCCTCGGCTTTTGATGTGCCCCTCCATGACGGAGGAGGCCATCCACTTGCCTCCCGCTCCGGACATGGTGGAGAAGGTTGAGGCGGGTGTGAACTTGGGCGGCTGGAGCTCGAGTCTTGTGAAAATGGATAAGAAAAGGAGGAAGGAGGCGTAGATGGAAAAGGTGGATCCTTATCCCTTATATGGGATGACGAAACTATGTGCCCCACCACTGGTAAAACTCGCTTATCTCCCAAGCACC
The DNA here is from genome assembly GCA_021605205.1 of Aegilops longissima. Lineage (NCBI taxonomy): Eukaryota > Viridiplantae > Streptophyta > Magnoliopsida > Poales > Poaceae > Aegilops > Aegilops longissima. Next base: position 473,218,969 of record CM038679.1, on the reverse strand, counting down.
AGTAAATTAATGGCACGGTTGGGTTACCCCCGTATTGATGAGAATCCCTGAATAAGGGGACACGATCTCTGCTTCAACAAGGCGTGCCAAGGAAACCGCCTCACTAAGTCTTGTTGAGGTGGGACAGATAAAAGCGATTGAATAAAGGCTTGGCGTGGTGTAATGTCACGCTGCGAAATACGCCACAGATTGGATTTGTGTAAATATTATTCTCTCTACGGTGGTATGTGGAAATTATTTTGCAGAGCGGACACTATCCTTGTGTTCAAAATCTTCTATGAAGTATTCGGAGGAGGAACCGCCTTGCAATGCCGAAGACAATCTGCGCATCGGACTCGTCGTCATTGAAGCTTGGTTAGGGAGACTCTTGAGGAGTCATGGATTAGGGGTGTCCGGATGGCGGACTATGACCTTTGGCGGACTCACGGACTATGAAGATACAAGATTGAAGACTTCGTCCCGTGTCCGGATGGGACTTTCCTTGGCGTGGAAGGCAAGCTTGGCGATACGGATATGTAGATCTCCTCCCATTGTAACCGACTCTCTATAACCCTAGCCCTCTCCGGTGTCTATATAAACCGGAGGGTTTTAGTCCGTAGGACGAACACCAATCATACCATAGGCTAGCTTCTAGGGTTTAGCCTCTTTGATCTCGTGGTAGATCTACTCTTGTACTACCCATATCATCAATATTAATCAAGCGGGAGTAGGGTTTTACCTCCATCGAGAGGGCCCGAACTGGTAAAACATCGTGTGGTAAAAGGATAGTAACATTTTCCCTTCTCTCCTTTTCTCATTTTTTGGGTCTTCTCTTTTTTATGGCCTTTCTCTTTTTTCCTCACTTGGGACAAAGTGCTCTAGAAAATGATGATCATCACACTTCTATTTATTTACAACTCAATGATTACAACTCGATACTAGAGCAGTATGACTCTATATGAATGCCTCCGTGGTGTGTAACCAGGATATGCAATGATTCAAGAGTGACATGTATGAAAGAATTATGAATGGTGGCTTTGCCACAAATACTATGTCAACTACATGATCATGCAAAGCAATATGACAATGATGAGCGTGTCATGATAAACGGAATGGTGGAAAGTTGCATGGCAATATATCTCGGAATGGCTATGGAAATGCCATAATAGGTAGGTATGGTGGCTGTTTTGAGGAAGATATAAGGAGTTTTATTTGTGAAAGGCGTATCATATCACGGGGTTTGGATGCACCGTGAAGTTTGCACCAACTCTCAATGTGAAAGGGCAATGCTGCGGTCGAAGAGGCTAGCAATGATGGAAAGGTGAGAGTCGTATAATCCTTGGACTCAACATTAGTCATAAAGACTTATTGCAAAAATCTACAAGTCATCAAAAACCAAGCACTACGCCGCATGCTCCTAGGGGATAGATTGGTAGGAAAAGACCATCGCCGTCCCCGACCGCCACTCATAAGGAGGACAATCAAAGAACACCTCATGTTTCAAATTTGTTACATAACGTTTACCATACGTGCATGCTACGGGACTTGCAAACTTCAACACAAGTATTTCTCAAATTCACAACTACTCAACTAGCACAACTTTGATATCACTACCTCCATGTCTCAAAACAATCATCAAGCATCAAACTTCTCTTAGTATTCAACACACTCATAAGAAAGTTTTTACTAATCTTGAATACCTAGCATATAAGGATTTTTTAAGCAAATTACCATGCTATTTAAGACTCTCAAAATAATCTAAGTGAAGCATGAGAGATCAATAGTTTCTACAAAACAAATCCACCACCGTGCTCTAAAAGATATAAGTGAAGTACTAGAGCAAAAACTGTATAACTCAAAAGATATAAGTGAAGCACATAGAGTATTCTAATAATTTCCGAATCATGTGTGTCTCTCTCAAAAGGTGTGTAAAGCAAAGATGAATGTGTTAAACTAAAAATAAAGACTCAAATAATACAAGGCGCTCGGGCAAAACACATATCATGTGGTGAATAAAAATATAGCTCAAGTAAAGTTATCGATGGAAGTAGGCGAAAGAGGGATGCCTTGGGGCATCCCCAAGCTTTAACTTTTATCCTTATGAAGGGTAAATAGAAGTTGAAAAATCACGTTGTGGTTATTAAGTAGGTAAGAAAACGTTCTTGCTAGAACCCAATTGCAGCCACGTAAAAGATGCAACAACAATTAGAGGGCGTCTAACTTGTTTTTGCAGCAATTGTCATGTGATGTGATATGGCGAAGTTGTGATGAATGATGAATGATATATTGTGATGTATGAGATCATGTTCTTGTAATAGGAATCACGACTTGCATGTCGATGAGTATGACAACGGCAGGAGCCATAGGAGTTGTCTTAATTATTGTATGACCTGCGTGTCATTGATTCAACGCCATGTAAATTACTTTACTTTATTGCTAAGCGTGTTAGCCATAGTAGTAGAAGTAATAGTTGGCGAGCAACTTCATGGAACACGATGATGGAGATCATGGTGTCATGCGGTGACAAGATGATCATGGAGCCCGAAGATGAAGATCAAAGGAGCTATATGATATTGGCCATATCATGTCACTACTTTATATAATTGCATGTGATGTTTATTATGTTTTTGCATCTTGTTTACTTAGAACAGCGGTAGTAAATAAGATGATCCCTTAGAATAATTTCAAGAAAGTGTTCCCCTAACGTGCACCGTTGCTAAAGTTAAATCGTTTCAAGCACCACGTGATGATGGGTGTGATAGATCCTTACGTTCACATACAACGGTGTAAGACAGTTTTACACATGCATAAACACTTAGGGTTAACTTGACGAGCCTAGCATGTACAGACATGGCCTCGGAACACAAGAGACCGAAAGGTCGAACATGAGTCGTATGGAAGATACGATCAACATGGAGATGTTCACGGCGATGACTAGTCCGTCTCACGTGATGATCGGACACGGCCTAGTCGACTCGGATCGTGTAACACTTAGATGACTAGAGGGATGTCAATCTGAGTGGGAGTTCATTAAATATTTGATTAGATGAACTTAATTATCATGAACTTAGTCTAAAGTCTTTGCAAAATATGTCTTGTAGATCAAATGGCCAGCGCTCATGTCAACATGAACTTCAACGCGTTCCTAGAAAACCAAGCTGAAAGATGATGGCAGCAACTATTCGGACTGGGTCGGAAACGAGATCATCCTCATAGCAGCCAGAAACAATATGTCCTAGAAGCACCGCTAGGTGAAGCACCATCCGGAGAACCAAGACACTATGAATGCTTGGCAGTCTCGTCTTGATGATTACTCCCTCATTCGGTGCGGCATGCTTTACTGACTTAGAACCGGGCTCCAAAAGCATTTTGAGCAACACGGAGCATATGAGATGTTCGAGGAGCTGAAAATGGTTTTCCAAGCTCATGCCCGGTCGGAGATATGAAGTCTCCGACAAGTTCTATAGTTGTAAGATGGAGGAAAATAGTTACATCGGTGAGCACATACTCAAAATATGCAGGTTGCACAACCGCTTTGTCCCAGTGGACATTAACCTCCGGACGAGGCGGTCATTGACAGAATCCTTGATCGCTCCCACCAAGCTACAAGAGCTTTGTGATGAACTACAATATGCAGGGATGGTGAAGACCATTCTGAAGTATTCTCAATGTTGAAGTCAGCAGAGGTTGAAATCAAGAAAGAACATCAAGTGTTGATGGTCAATAAAACCACTAAGTTCAAAAGGGCAAGGGTAAGAAGAACTTCAAGAAGGGCGGCAAAGATGTTGCGCCCGGTAAGCAAGTTGCGGGAAGAAGTCAAAGAATGGACCCAAGCACGAGGCGAGTGCTTTTATTGCAAAGGAAGGGCCACCGAAGCGGAACTGCCCCAAATACTTAGCGGATAAGAAGGCCGGCAACACTAAAGGTATATTTGATATACATGTAATTGATGTGTACCTTACGATTACTCGTAGTAACTCCCGGTATTTGATACGGTGTCGTTGCTCATATTTGTAACTCACGGCAGGAGCTGCGGAATAAGCGGAGGCTGGCGAAGGGCGAGGTGACGATGCTTGGCGTCGGGAATGGTTCCAAGGTCGATGTGATCGCCGTCGCACGCTACCTCTACATTTACCTACGGATTAGTTTTAAACCTCAATAATTGTTATTTAGTGCCAAGTTTGAGCATGAACATTGTATCGGGATCTCGTTTAATGCGAGATGGCTACTCATTTAAATCCGAGAATAATGGTTGTTCTATTTATATGAGAGATATGTTTTATGGTCATGCTCCGATGGTCAATGGTTTATTCTTAATGAATCTCGGCGTAATGTTACACATATTCATAGTGTGAATACCAAAAGATGTAAAGTTGATAACGATAGTCCCACATACTTGTGGCCTTTGCCGCCTTGGTCACATTGGTGTCAAGCGCATGAAGAAGCTCCATTCGATGGACTTTTAGAGTCTCGATTATGAATCATTTGACACATGCGAACCATGCCTCATGGGCAAAATGACCAAGACTCCGTTCTCCGGAACAATGGGCGAGCAACCAACTTATTGGAAATCATACATACCGATGTATGCGGTCCAATGGCGTTGAGGCTCATGGAGGATATCGTTATGTTCTCACTCTCACCGATGACTTGAGTAGATATGGGTATGTCTACTTGATGAAACACAAGTCCGAGACCTTTGAAAAGTTCAAGGAATTTCAGAATGAGGTAGAGAATCAACATGACCGAAAAATAAAGTTCTTCTGATCAGATCGTGGAGGAGAATATTTAAGTCACGAATTTGGTACACACTTAAGGAAATGTGGAATCGTTTCACAACTCACGCCGCTGGAACACCTCGGCGTAACGGTGTGTCCGAGCGTCGTGTCGCACTCTATTGGATATGGTGCGATCTATGATGTCTCTTACCGATTTACCGCTATCATTTTGGGATACGCTCTAGAGACAGCTACATTCACTTTAAATAGGGCACCGTCTAAATCCGTTGAGGCGACACCGTATGAATTATGGTTTGGGAAGAAACCTAAGCTATCGTTTCTAAAAGTTTGGGGATGCGATGCTTATGTCAAGAAGCTTCAACCTGAAAAGCTCGAACCCAAGTCGAAAAATGCGTCTTCATAGGATACCCTAAGGAAACCATTGGGTATACCTTCTACCTTAGATCCGAAGGCAAGATCTTTGTTGCCAGAACGGATCCTTTCTTGAAAAGAGTTTCTCTCAAAAGGAGTAAGTGGGAGGAAAGTAGAACTCGATGAAGTACTACCTCTTGAACCGAAAGTAGTGCAGCTCGGGAAAATGTTTCGTGGTGCCTACACCAACCGGAGAGGAAATTAATGATGATGATCAAGGTACTTGGATCAAGTTGCTCTTGAACTTCAGAGGTCCACAAGGACACGTTCCACACCAGAGTGGTATGGCAACCCTGTCACGGAAATCATGTTGTTGGACAACGGTGAACCTTGAACTATGAAGAAGCGATGGCGGGCCCAGATTCCAACAAATGGCTTGAAGCCATGCAATCCGAGATAGGATCCATGTATGAAAACAAAGTATGGACTTTGACAGACTTGCCCGATGATCGGCGACGATAGAAAACAAATGGATCTTTAAGAAGAAGGCGGACGCGGATGGTAATGTCACCATCTATAAAGCTCGACTTGTCGCTAAGGGTTATCGACAAGTTCAAGGGATTGACTATGATGAGACTTTCTCTCCCGTAGCGAAGCTTAAGTCCGTCCGAATCATGTTAGCAATTGCCGCATACTATGATTATGAGATATGGCAGATGGACGTCAAAACGTCATTCCTTAACGGTTATCTTAAGGAAGAGCTGTATATGATGCAGCCGGAAGGTTTTGTCGATCCTAAGAATGCTAACAAAGTATGCAAGCTCCAGCGATCCATTTATGGGCTGGTGCAAGCATCTCGGAGTTGGAACATTCGCTTTGATGAGATGATCAAAGCGTTTGGGTTTATCAGACTTATGGAGAAGCTGCGTTTACAAGAAAGTGAGTGGGAGCTCTGTAGCATTTCTCATATTATATGTAGATGACATACTTTTGATGGGAAATGATATAGAACTCTTGGACAGCATTAAGGCCTACTTGAATAAAAGTTTTTCAATGAAGGACCTTGGAGAAGCTGCTTATATATTAGGCATCAAGATCTATAGGGATAGATCGAGGCGCCTCATAGGTCTTTCACAAAGCACATACCTTGATAAGATTTTGAAGAAGTTCAAAATGGATCAGTCCAAGAAAGGGTTCTTGCCTCAGATTGCAAGGTGTGAGATTGATCTCGGCTCAATGTCCGACCACGGCAAAAGATAAAGAAGAGATGAGTGTCATCCCTATGCCTCAGCCATAGGATCTATTATGTATGCCATGTTGTGTACTGGATCGATGTAAACCTTGCCGTAAGTTTGGTAGGTAGGTACCAAAGTAATCCCGCAAGGAACACTGGACAACGGTCAAGAATATCTGAAGTACACGAAAAGGACGAAGGACATGTTTCTTGTTTATGGAGGTGACAAAGAGCTCGTCAGTAAAGGGTTACGTCGACTCTGCTTCGACACGATCTGGATGACTCTAAGTCACAAACCGGATCGTGTATATGTTGAATGGTGGAGCAAGATATGCTGGTGCATTTGCAAGCGAGAAGCGTCGTGGCGGGATCTACATGTGAAGCGGAGTACATGGCAGCCTCGGAGGCAGCGCATGAAGCAATTTGGGTGAAGGAGTTCATCACCGACCTAGGAGTCATACCCAATGCGTCGGGGCCGATCAAACTCTTCTCGTGACAACACTGGAGCTATTGCCCTTGCCAAGGAGCCCATGTTTCACAAGAAGACCAGAGCACATCAAGCGTCGCTTCAACTCCATCGTGAAAATGTTCAAGATGGAGACATAGAAATTTGCAAAGTGCATACGGATCTGAATGTCGCAGATCCGTTGACTAAATCTCTTCATGGGCAAAACATGATCAACACAGAACTCTATGGTGTTCGATTCATCACAATGTAACTAGATTATTGACTCTAGTGCAAGTGGGAGATGTTGGAAATATGCCCTAGAGGCAATAATAAAAGGATTATTATTATATTTCCTTGTTCATGATAATTGTCTTTTATTCATGCTATAATTGTATTATCCGAAAATCGTAATACACGTGTGAATACATAGAACACAATACGTCCCTAGTAAGCCTCTAGTTGACTAGCTCATTGGTCAACAGATAGTCATGGTTTCGACTATGGACATTAGATGTCGTTGATAACGGGATCACATCATTAGGAGAATGATGTGATGGACAAGACAATCCTAATCATAGCACAAGATCGTATAGTTCGTTTTGCTAGAGCTTTTCCAATGTCAAGTATCTTTTCCTTAGACCATGAGATCGTGTAACTCGGATACCGTAGGAGTGCTTTGGGTGTACCAAACGCGTCTGGCGTAACTTGGTGACTATAAAGGTGCACTACGGTATCTCCGAAAGTGTCTGTTGGGTTGACACGGATCGAGGCGGGATTTGTCACTCCGTGTTACGGAGAGGTATCACTGGGCCCACTCGGTAGTGCATCATCATAATGAGCTCAAAGTGACCAAGTGTCGGTCACGGGATCATGCATTCTGATGCGAGTAAAGTGACTTGCGGTAGCGAGATTGAGCGAGGTATTGGGATACCGACGATCGAATCTCGGGCAAGTAACATACCGTCGACAAAAGGAATAGTATACGGGTTGCTTGAATCCTCGACATCGTGGTTCATCCGATGAGATCATCGAGGAGTATGTAGGAGCCAACATGGGTATCCAGATCCGCTGTTGGTTATTGACCGAGAGTCGTCTCGGTCATGTCGCATGTCTCCGAACCCGTAGGGTCTACACATAATGTTCGGTGACACTAGGGTTATTAGGAAGACTTGTATGTGATTACCAAATGTTGTTGAGTCCGGATGAGTTCCCGGACGTCACGAGGAGTTCGGAATGGTCGGAGGTGAAGATTTATATATGGGAAGTTGTCATACGGACACCGGAAAGTTTGGGGCATATCGGTATTGTCAGGGGCCACGGAGAGGTTCCGGGTCCACGGGAGGGGCCACCCCTCTTGGAGGGCCTCATGGGCCACAAGGGCAGGGAACCAGCCCTGGAGGGCTGGGCCCCCCTTGGGCCCATGCGCCTAGGTTTGGAGGGGAACCCTAGTGGGGCGCCCCCCTTTGCTTGGGGGCAAGCCCCCTCCTCGCCGCCGCCCCCCTCTAGATCTGATCTAGAGGGGCCGCCCCTGCCCCTTCCCTATAAATAGAGGGGTGAGGGAGGGCTGCAACACACATCCAAGGCGCAGCCCTCCCTCCCAACACCTCTCCTCCTCCGTTGAGTGCTTGGCGAAGCCTGCCAGAATCTTGCCTCTCCACCATCATCACGCCGTCGTCTTTGCTGCTGGAGCCTTCTTCCTCAACCTCTCCTTCCCTTGCTGGATCAAGAAGGAGGAGGCGTCGTCCGTTCCGTGCGTGTGTTGAGCGCGGAGGTGCTGTCCGTTTGGCACTTGGTCATCGGTGATTTGAATCACGGCGAGTACGACTCCATCATCCCCGTTCCCTTGAACGCTTCCGCACGCGATCTACAAGTGGTATGTAGATACAATCTCTCTCCCATGACTCGTTGCTTAGATGAACTCATAGATGGATCTTGGTGAAACCGTAGGAAAAATTTTAATTTTATGCAACGTTCCCCAACACTACGGGCACCTTCGATGCATACGGAATGCTTGATGACTTCAATCCATGGACAGGCGTCCACCAGCCGCCTCACCAGCCCGAAGTAGCTCCCAGACATGGCTTCCCCAGGCCACAGCCGGACTACGAGACCCTTCATGGCCTGTTCGGTCACTTTATGGAGCTCGACCAGCTGCCTCAGCTGGTCGCTCAAGGGCACAGGGTGTCCGGCCTCAGCATACTGAGACCAGAACACCTTCTCCCTCGAGCTCCCCTCCTCGGCTCAGTAGAATGCGGCAGCTTTGGACACACTGCAGGGAAGATCTGCGAATGCTCCTGGAGAGCTCCGGACTCGGGTAAGTAACAAGTAATTCACTTTCACGTGCTTGCTTTGCATAAAGAATGCCTTACCGCCGCTATCTTCTTCATCGCCTCAATTTCTGGAGGGCTTTTTGGGCTTGACCTTAGCAGATTTGGCGCTCTCAAGGGCCGAGGCGAGCTCGGACTCTCGAGTCTTTGAGTCAAGCTCCAACCTCTCGTGTTTTTCCATGAGAGCACGGATCTCTTGCTGCACCTCCGCCACCGCGCCTCCTGCTTCTCTCGCTCGGTGCGCGCCCACGGCCGCATTGTTTTCGGCCTTGGACAGCGCTTCCTTCAGGGTCGCCACCTCGGTTGTGGCCCATGCAATACTCACGTTGGTCCTGTCATTTTTTGCAACCACATATTTTTATGTACTTAAATAAGGTATTACTTACCTTCCTTGTCTTCGAGCTGCTTCTTGGCAAGGTCGAGCTCGTTCCCGGACCGCTCGAGGCTCTGCTTCAATGCGTCGACCTCCATGATCGGTGTGGAGGAGGTCAAGAGCAGCCTGCATTCCCATATTGACATACTTACATTAGACTCCTGCGTATATCTTTTTGATCCTCAGTTCGGCTTTTCTTTCCGAACACCAAACTGAGCATCAGGGGCTACTGTCTATGCGGTAATATTTTTACATATCTTAAATACATACCTCAAAGCCTGTTAGAAGGCTGGCACAGGCTTCAGTCAGCCCGCTCTTGGCGGACTAAACCTTCTGGATCACCACACTCATAATAGTGCAGTGCTCCTCGTCGGTGGAGGCGCCGTTAAGCACCTCCAGCAAATTATCCGGTGCCTCTGGTTGGACGGAGGTCACCGGCGTCGTAGGCTTGCCCTTCTTACGTGGGGGCCGCCTGCCGGACTCCGGAACCACTGAAGGTTCCGGTGAGGAGTCCGGCCCGGGGCCGGAATTAGAGCCCTTTGGGGTTTTATCCCCTTTGCGCCTGGAGTCCGGGAGGTTGCCTTGCGGCGCCTCCAGGACCATCTCCTCCTGGCTTGGCCCCTTTTGGGACTCCACCTCGGCATCATCTGCAGCGCGAGGAGAGGAGGCGGCGGAAGTGAAGTGTTGTTCACATCCGGCGAACCCGTGGAGCCACTCTTTGAAGCATCGAGCCCGGCCTTGGGCGGACTGCATGATTATATTGGCGTCGAAGATCTCAGGCAGCGGAGGAACGCCGTGAGTTATTCGGTATACGGATACTTACGATTTTGCGGGGCTTGGCCTGGATGGCCACTCCTCTTCGCCGTCGTCGGCGTTGGTGGAAGTAGTCGGAGGAAGGTTCTTCACTTTTTGGACCCTTCGCCCCCCCAGTGGGGCGGCCTTCCTTTCGTTCCTCCCCATTTGGGGGAGAGGCCTCTTCTTCCTCCTCCTCGTTTTTGCGAGGAGTCCGCCTCGAGTCATCGGACGATGAGTCCGACACCCACTGGCGCCGGGAACTCCTTGAATTCCGTGGCCTTCTTCTTAGCCTTCTTCTCGGCACCACGTAAGGTGCCGGAACCAGCAGCCCGTCAGCGGGCATCCGCTGGGTCTTCGGCAAGGGGAGACGGTCAATCTGCCGGGCGCCCTCTCGCCAATCTGTCAAAGGTAAGGGAGTTTAGATCCCGCATAGAGTCAAACTATGAAAACAAGTGTCTGTAAAGGGCAAAATAGCTTACGCGTTGGCTTGATGCTGCGGCGCTGAATCCGCGATCCTCGGTAGCGGATGCGGAGCCTCGGCGCCTTGAACAGCACCTTCCGGGCATCTTCGTACATAGTGTCAAGAGCACGCTTTCAGGTTTGGTGCTGTGCCGGATCAAACTCCCACAAGCTGAAAGCCCGTTGTTGGCACGGGAGGACCCGGCGGATGAGCATGACCTGGACTATGTTGATGAGCTTGAGCTTCTTGTTCACCAGGTTTTGGACGCAGGTTTGGAGTCCGGTCTGCTCTTCCGAATTACCCCACGACAGGCCTGTCTCTTTCTAGGAGGTGAGCCGTGTAGGGAAACCAGATCGGAATTCAGGGGCCGCTGCCCATTTAGGGTCACGCGACTCGGTGATGTAGAACCACCCCGATTGCCACCCCTTTATGGTCTCCACGAAGGAGCCCTCGAGCCATAGGACGTTGGCCATCTTGCCCACCATGGCACCTCCAAGACTCCGGCTTGGCGGCGCGCCCACTACCTTCGGCTTGACATTGAAGGTCTTCACCATAAGCCAAAGTGGGGCTGGATGCAGAGGAAGGCCTCGCACACGAAGATGAACGCCGAGATGTTGAGGATGAAGTTCGGGGCCAGATCGTGGAAATCCAGGCCGTAGTAAAACATGAGCCCCCGAACAAATGGGTGAAGTGGAAAACCTAGTCCGCGGAGGAAGTGGGTGAGGAACACCACCCTCTCATGGGGCCTGGGGGTGGGGACGAGCTGCCCCTTGTCGGGGAGCCGATGCGCGATGTCATTGGACAAGTATCCGGCCTTCCTCAGCTTTTTGATGTGCCCCTCCATGACGGAGGAGGCCATCCACTTGCCTCCCGCTCCGGACATGACTGGAGAAGGTTGAGGCGGGGTGTCTGAACTTAGTGCTGGAGCTCGAGTCTGCGAAAATGGATAAGCGAAGGAGGAAGGAGGCGTAGATGGAAAAGGTGGATCCTTATCCCCTTATATGGGCGGACGAAACTATGTGCCCCCACCAGCCTGGTAAAACTCGCTTATCTCCCAAGCACCGTAAATTAATGGCACGGTTGGGTTACCCACGCCCGTATTGATGAGAATCCCTGAATAAGGGGACACGATCTCTGCTTCAACAAGACGTGCCAAGGAAACCGCCTCACTAAGTGCGCTGAGGTGGGACAGTAAAAACGATTCGAATAAAGGCTTGGCCGTGGTGTAATGTCACGCTGCGAAATACGTCAGCAGATTGGATTTGTGTAAATATTATTCTCTCTACGGTGGTATGTGGAAATTATTTTGCAGAGCGGACACTATCCTTGTGTTCAAAATCTTCTATGAAGTATTCGGAGGAGGAACCCGCCTTGCAATGCGAAGACAATCTGCGCATCGGACTCGTCGTCATTGAAGCTTGGTTGAGGCTCTTGAGGAGTCATGGATTAGGGGTGTCCGGATGGCGGACTATGACCTTTGGCGGACTCACGGACTATGAAGATACAAGATTGAAGACTTCGTCCCGTGTCCGGATGGGACTTTCCTTGGCGTGGAAGGCAAGCTTGGCGATACGGATATGTAGATCTCCTCCCATTGTAACCGACTCTCTATAACCCTAGCCCTCTCCGGTGTCTATATAAACCGGAGGGTTTTAGTCCGTAGGACGAACACCAATCATACCATAGGCTAGCTTCTAGGGTTTAGCCTCTTTGATCTCGTGGTAGATCTACTCTTGTACTACCCATATCATCAATATTAATCAAGCAGGAGTAGGGTTTTACCTCCATCGAGAGGGCCCGAACCTGGGTAAAAACATCGTGTGGTAAAAGGATAGTAACATTTTCCCTTCTCTCCTTTTTCTCATTTTTTTGGGTCTTCTCTTTTTTTATGGCCTTTCTCTTTTTTTTCCTCACTTGGGACAGTGCTCTAGAAAATGATGATCATCACACTTCTATTTATTTACAACTCAATGATTACAACTCGATACTAGAACAGAGTATGACTCTATATGAATGCCTCCGGCGGTGTACCGGGATATGCAATGATTCAAGAGTGACATGTATGAAAGAATTATGAATGGTGGCTTTGCCACAAATACTATGTCAACTACATGATCATGCAAAGCAATATGACAATGATGAACGTGTCATGATAAACGGAATGGTGGAAAGTTGCATGGCAATATATCTCGGAATGGCTATGGAAATGCCATAATAGGTAGGTATGGTGGCTGTTTTGAGGAAGATATAAGGAGTTTTATTTGTGAAAGAGCGTATCATATCACGGGGTTTGGATGCACCGGCGAAGTTTGCACCAACTCTCAATGTGAGAAAGGGCAATGCACGGTCGAAGAGGCTAGCAATGATGGAAAGGTGAGAGTGCGTATAATCCTTGGACTCAACATTAGTCATAAAGACTTATTGCAAAAATCTACAAGTCATCAAAAACCAAGCACTACGCGCATGCTCCTAGGGGGATAGATTGGTAGGAAAAGACCATCGCTCGTCCCCGACCGCCACTCATAAGGAGGACAATCAAAGAACACCTCATGTTTCAAATTTGTTACATAACGTTTACCATACGTGCATGCTACGGGACTTGCAAACTTCAACACAAGTATTTCTCAAATTCACAACTACTCAACTAGCACAACTTTGATATCACTACCTCCATGTCTCAAAACAATCATCAAGCATCAAACTTCTCTTAGTATTCAACACACTCATAAGAAAGTTTTACTAATCTTGAATACCTAGCATATAAGGATTTTTAAGCAAATTACCATGCTATTTAAGACTCTCAAAATAATCTAAGTGAAGCATGAGAGATCAATAGTTTCTACAAAACAAATCCACCACCGTGCTCTAAAAGATATAAGTGAAGTACTAGAGCAAAAACTGTATAACTCAAAAGATATAAGTGAAGCACATAGAGTATTCTAATAATTTCCGAATCATGTGTGTCTCTCTCAAAAGGTGTGTAAAGCAAAGATGAATGTGTTAAACTAAAAAATAAAGACTCAAATAATACAAGACGCTCCAGGCAAAACACATATCATGTGGTGAATAAAAATATAGCTCCAAGTAAAGTTATCGATGGAAGTAGACGAAAGAGGGGATGCCTTCCGGGGCATCCCCAAGCTTTGGCTTTTAGGTGTCCTTAGATTATCTTGGGGGTGCCATGGGCATCCCCAAGCTTAGGCTCTTGCCACTCCTTGTTCCATAATACATCAAATCTTTCACCCAAAACTTGAAAACTTCACAACACAAAACTCAGCAGAAAATCTCGTGAGATCCATTAGCGAAAGAAAACAAAAGACCACTTCAAGGTACCGTAATTAACTCATTCTTTATTTATATTGGTGTTAAACCTACTGTATTCCAACTTCTCTACACTTCAGAAAAAATACACTTCCGTGATGATACGTGTTTGTCACAGTAGGTCGCGTTTTCTGTCATGCATGTACATCCATGACGATTTTATGACAGAATCAAGATAGTCATACTGTCTTTGTCGAGAAGTGTTCCATGACATTACCAAAATTATCATCACGGAGTGTCCACTTCCATGACGATAAATCGCGTCCGCGAAGTGCTTTTCGTCAAGAGTGACCCCACGTGGCATCCACCGTAACGGAACGCCGTTAAGCTATCGGGTCGGGTTTTGGATCCGATAACCCGTTAACAGCCCCGACCAATGGGGATTTTCCACGTGTAAAATCATCATTGGCTGGAGGAGACACGTGTCAGGTCCGCGTTGGCACAGGTGTCACTCATCCAATGGGCGAGACGCACCTATGATATGTTGACACGTGGACCGGCCCATCAAGTTTAAATGGGCCAGCCCAACTGAAGGCCCACAAGATTTTGCGGACCATAATGGGCCGGCCCAGCTAAAGGCCCACGAGATTTTGCGGACCATAATGGGCTGGGCCAGCTAAAGGCCCACAAGATTTTGCGGGCCATAATGGGCCGGCCCAAGTAAAGGCCCACAAGATTTTTTTGTGCCATAATGGGCCGGCCCAGGTAAAGGCCCACAAGATTCTTGCGGATCATAATGGGCCGGCCCAGCTAAAGGCCCACGAGATTTCGCCAACATTAATGGGTCGGTCCAGCTGTAGGCCCACAAGATTTTGAGGACCCTAGTAGGCCGGCCCATTAACTGGCTGCCATGTTTTGGGCCAAATGCCGGCCCATATTTGATCCGGTCCATTAATGGCATGCCACGCTCCAGTCCTAATAGTGGCCCATATGATATCCGGCCCGTTAAAAGCCTACCACATTCTGGGCCAAATTACGGCCCAGATCAGGTCCGGCCCTTTCAGAGGCTTTGGGCTCAATTATGGCCCATATCAGATTCGGCCCGTCAACTAGACACTATGCTTTTGGGCCCACTTCCTAAAGGCCCACTTAGTAATTCGGCCTGATATTAGTTTTGGCTTGTTAAGGGCCCGTTTAACATTTCGGCCCTATATTAATTTCGGCCTGTTAAAAGCCCGTCATATAGTTGGGCCTAACTACGGCACGGTTTGCATCCGCCCGCTTTCATCGACCGATATCCGATTGGGCCAAACAAGGACCGAGACAATTTTGGCCGTTAAAGCCCGTGATTTGATTCGCACAATCATGGGCGGGGTTCATTCGAGACTCTTTGCCGCCCGTGAGCTGTTCGACAAGTTTCGGGCCCAACCTACATCGTGATTGCATGACGGCCCGATTATGTACCGTAATTTTACGGTTTGGCGGTTTATGCGAAGACAGGATATATATCTGATAAAATAACTACAGCATCGTGAATAAGAAAAACCTAGACTATACAATAAAGAAATTACGGCATATTACATCCTTTGGGCATCAAAGTTCGCCACTATGATAATAAAGCACAAGCAGACAACAGATTACATACTTTGGGCATCAAAGATCGCCACCGGTGCAAATAAACACGACAAAATAATATACAAAACCGTGACACTTCAATAGAGTTCAAGAAAGGTTAGCCTCTTTGTGGAGCTGCGGTGCAAGCAGTGAGCAAGATGATGAGATGCGCTTGTTCAACACTTATATCTTCCTCACTCAAAGATAAACAAGCGCAGACGGATGACAGGTTTTGCACATAAAAGTATCAGTCTTGACAATTCATCACATTTCTTCTTGACGAATAAAGTGACACAGTTTAAAATTGCATTAACACAATATGGTATTGTTCAGGTCAAGACATGGCAGGAAATGACATTGTGAAGGAGTTGGCAGCTTCACGACACCAACTTTGGATTACGGATCAAGAACTCATAAGTATCAATGGTTAGTGTCTTTGTCAATTTATACCATTTCAGATTGGCAAATAAAGAGGCGGTTTAAATAATAGTAGAATGATATGACATTGTTCATAGTTAAGACATTGCAGAATATGACATTGTCTTTGTAGTGGGTAGGTTCACCACACCATTGGATTACGGATGAAGAACAGAAGCATACATGCAGTGCAAAAGAAGATCACTTGCTCTGTATAGTTTAATTTACATGGTATGAAGAAGGAACTTGGTTGTACAACTGAAAACTTAAATTGAGAAAGGACAAACTTTTGTTTATGAACTACATAATAAACTTTAAACAAGCAATTTGATGCAAACACCAAAAATAAACAGTTGTTGCAGTCATGCCTAACCAAATATATACAACAAAGTTTGAAGGCTTGAGATGGACAAACTTACATTATTGGTGAAGACAAGCTCTATAAAGGCCTTGTCCATGCTAATGGGGGGGGCAATTCAAGAAGTTTACCACATAATCTTCTTCAAAAGCATTGCCTTTATTCTACATTTTGTTAAGAGTAAATATAGATGTGATAATATATGAAAAAATGGAGAATATTTAAGATAAGATGAAGAGTGATGCTACATAACCAAGTAGCTATAAATGTAAGTGCAGCGATACAGGCAAAAGGTACAGCCAAGAGCAATGCACAGCTAAACTTCTTCAGTACCAACCTTATGGTAAGAGTAAATATAGATCGATGTGTAGAAAATGGAGGCAAAGGAAAATAAGCTGCAGAGTGATGGTACATGAACAACTACTGTCATTATAAGTACATCGATAAAGGACAGCATGTACTTACAAGAACAATGCAGAGCTAAAAAACATTGGCATTGGATATATTCTACACTAATGTAACCATTCATACAGATCGAGATAATTTGGGCGAACAATTGATAAGCAAGCTATCATGCATCTGCTGTCACATAATGAACGGTATGTATGCAAATACAGTGATCTGAGGACAACGGTACTAACAAGAGCAAAGCAGCGGGCAGCATATTTGCGATATCACTGTCGTTCTTGTCAAACCGAATTCTTCTTGAGCAGATTTCACTGCAAAAAGATCCGTAAGGCACATGCGAAAAGTAGAAGTTCAAATTGTCATGTGATTTCATAGAGCGATACCTCATCCAGGAGCGAGACCGATTGCATAACAAGGTTTTTCCATTCAATGTCTTCTAAATTTAGCACATGAGACTTCACGAAAATTCGTTTATAGACTTGCCATCAAAGTGTGATTTCCTCGGTAACACCGATCATTGCTGCAATGCTTCCTTGAAAAGCACAAGCAAGCTTTGCTCGTCATGACTATCCAGATTGACCCTCGCCTAGTTACAACAATGTAATGTAAATCATTGATGTGTTCAATCAGCGAAAACAGGAAAATAATAACCATGAATAATAGCACTTACGTAAGTTGGACGGGAAGATGTGAAAATGGTGTTTGTCTTCACAATAATCTTCCCATGATGGGAATATATGCACGTAGTCCCTAACAACATTGAAAGCATTGTCTTTTAAGCTGGGAATAAATGGAATGGGGTTCCAATCTGCAGGAATTGGCCATCTCTCGTAGTTGGGATAGGTCTTGACGGTGGACTTGATGTACTTTTTCTTTGGGTGGGATTTTTACGTGGTACAATTTGGTGCTATGGCAAATGAAATCGGTATACCTTTTAATGGAGTGCAAGTCCTGTGTGGTGGGGCTAGTGGTGTGGCCCGTGAAGTATGGGTGCAGTCTGCTGGAGTCGGTCCTACGTTTTGTGTCCTTTGGTTGTACAGCCAATATAAGTGGGTGTCTTGTCGATTTCTCGGCACCACCACGTTTTCAAGGACTTTCTTGGTGCTCCTTGAGGTTCGCAATCACCCTCTTCCTTTTGATGTCGATGCACAAGAACAACATTTGAGTGGAAAAACATGGTATGATGACAGATGGAATATGTATTGATAATGGATGGGCATGGCATCTCGACATATATGATGAGTAAACTAAGCGAGATGGCGGTGCAACAAAGTAGAAGAAATGCAAGACAACATATGCAAGATACCCATAATCAATAAAACATTGCCAAATTAGAACAGGCACCTTGATGGGTGAACAGGACATGCCATCCGCCTTTGACTCCTCGAGGTTAGAATAGTCATTAGGATCATATTCGAACAAGAATCAGCAGGTGGGGGCGTATGAGTTTCATTGCATCGAATGGCACTCAATGCCTTGGTGCCAATTTTGTAAGTCATTGTAGTGTTTAGCTTCAAGAGTGGACTGCTGCTAGTGCGACACAAAGCAGCTTCACAGATCATAGTGTAGATATAACAGGAAAACCTTAAGCATCGAGTAAAATCAGCAAAGTGGAACTTCTTTGGAATATATGTGCTAGTATTGCGGTGCGGCTAGAAAGGCGGATACCAGCTCTCTTCAAGTGAAGGTGCGGTCTTTATTAATATCGATGTAACTCTCAAAGCGACACAACTCCCGCATTTCCTTGCTATTCTTATAGGATTCAAGTGGGCAGGCCACTACAAATCCTATTCCTATGTTTACAAGATCCTACGAATCAAAGAGGCTCAAAGTGTCCATCACAACCGACCATATAGACCTCTACATTGCAAATGTCCCTGCTCATCTTCAGTACAAGGAACATACTGTACTACTATCATACTCCCTCCGTTCCAAAATATAAGTCTTGGTAGAGATTTCCACTATGGATCACATACAGATGTATCCAGATACATTTTAGAGTGTAGATTCACTCATTTTGCTCCATATGTAGTCCATGGTGGAATCTATACAAAGACTTGTATTTAAAACGGAGAAAGTACATATTAAGAAGAATGGAAGAGGAACATGGTAAAGAAGAGCAAGCAGATTTTGGATAATAAAATGTTGGTTGCGGTGCCCACATGATGAACGAGGCGCATTAAGAATGCAACTCCCGGCTGTCTCTCGACCATTTGAGGCGGTTGGATGAAGATCCTCGTCTCCTAACCCTTCTTCTTCCTCGTCTCGATTCTTCCCATACAGAACACCTTGCGGACGCCCGGCCAGACCACGGCCCCACCGCCTGTGTTCCTCCGCCACCCCACCCCACCCCGCCCCAACCCCCACCCGCGTCGAGTTTTCTTCGTTCGTGAGGCCCCACAACCACCAGAGCCCTTCGATCGCTTGGCGAACTCCGTGACTCTGAAAATCGATTGACCCAATTTTGAAATTTAGTCTCTATGATTTAACTAGTGTGGAATATAAAGGGAAAACCATAAGCATTGGGAGTATAGTGTTGGCGTGCCATGGCGGATCTGAAGGTGCAAACCGGACAAAGGCAACCGCAACCAAGACAAGAAATCGAGTAAAGCGGTGGCGATCTATTTTCTTGCTGCGATAAATAAGTTGAGCGAATCTGAAAAAGTACCGCCTCACAGTGCGGCACCGTGTACACATCTGCTGAAAATTTGACGGTGTTGTGGTAGCGATGGCTGTCGGTGGCGTGGAAGCAGATCTAGGAGGGTAGACGATGGCAGCGGGCGCGGTGGACGAGACGGTCGTAGGAGCGGCGCCGGCAAGGTGGATGACGGCGGGGATGAAGCGAGAGGATGGGATGCAAGGATCTCGGTCCGAAGCCGTGGATGAGAGAGGTCGATCTCTTGTAATGGACGGCGGCGTCGGGGTATCAGCTCCGGCATGGTGGAGGAGGACGGCGGTGGATGGGGTGGCAGACGGTGGTGGACGGAGGAGGGTGCGGTGGAGAGGGTGTTTTGGCGCCCACGGAGTACGAATGGGGAAAAGGGAGGTAGAGAGGAAGGGGGAACCATGTATTCAGGCGCTTGTCTCAAATGCAAGAAATTTACAAACTTAGCCCCGTTTCAAATTTCTACTACATCACAACAACATTAGTCGGTTGGGGATAGGACGGTAATCTCGCATACACGAATATTTGCCGACGAGAGTTTGTTTTGGCGCCCACCGTGTATGAATATGAATCGGGGAGGAGTCGATTTGGCCGAGGACACACTGTGTTTTGGCGCCCGTGTATGAATCCGGGTGAGGCGGTTACGTCACGTTTGGGTGAAATACAAACCTACCCTATCGAAACCTATAGAAATCCAGCAGATAGGCTTTGCGTGGCGAGGATAGGCGTAGTGATTTCCATCTCGCAGATTTTGGTTTGGCGATTCTTGCGACTTTCCCGCTTCGTTCAAATTTTGCGAGTGCACGTTTACCGTGCCAACTCAATTCAAATCCCGTTTGTATTCTATTTTTTTGGAGGATCCATTTTCAATTGGAATTACATTCTATATACATCATTTTTTATATATACTTTTCACAACAAAGAATTCTGCTCCTTTATATGTATAATATGATTTACAAATACAACGATCTCAAAATCTTAAGGTTGAATTCAAAAAATTTAACCAAATTATGTTCTACTAAAATGTATGGATCAGTAATATCTACATATTAAATAACATAGATGTGCGTGAATTCATATGAGTATGCATGTTTGATAGATCAATTTTGGTTCGAGTATGGATTACATGTATCATCATCTCAATTCAAATATTTGAATCCTTTTTGTTCACTCCTTTCACGCCCATCTCTCTCGCATGCATGCTCCTTGGTAGCTATCACTCTCTTTTCTCCAGCTCACCCATACGCTCACTTCATGTTTCTCCTATCCTCACAAACATGGTCTCTCGGCGTCTCCCTTGAGAAGTGTCACACTCTCCCTATCATTATACATTACGGTTTTCATTATCTCTCACGTCTCTACTGTTCTCTGGTATCACTCGGTACCTAAGCTTTCTTTTTCACCGCCACACACACAGTCTCCACTCGTCTTTCACTTTGTCTTTCTCTCTATGGGATTCTCTCACACACCCTATATGTCTCTACATATGACTCATACCACTAAAATTACTCTCTCTCTCTCTCTCTCTCTCTCTCTCCTGTAGACACAACATTTGTTGCGGTCTCCTTTTCGTCTCCATCCCAGACTGACATTATTCATTTGTTTACCGATCAGACAACCCCGACTACCATCTCCTCTCTCTCTCTCTCACAAACACACACACACAACTCCTGCTTCCACTCCCTTCCCGACTACCGTCTCTCTCTCTCACACACAAATCTCGCTTTCGCACCCGACTCGTATTTCTCTCACAAACATTTATCGACTAGCTAGCCTCTAGATAGGTTTATACACCCCTTTTCGTGCTTCCACCATCGCATACATGTCTCTCTCCGCTCCTTGTATCTATGTAGATTTTCTTCCCTTCTTGAGACCGCCCTCTCGATCATGCACACACACACTATCGCCTCATTTTAAGTGATACCTATCCACACACACTCCTTGTGTCTTTGTCACACATGCACTCCGTCCTCCTCCACTCTCCCTCTCTCTCACACACACATGGGCTTTTTGCAACAACTAGCAAGATGCCCATGCGTTGCACGGAACATCAAGATGCATTTGTATGAGTAGTTTATCTTGTGGGGAAAAGGATGAGCGAGGAAGGCC
Source organism: Aegilops longissima (assembly GCA_021605205.1). Taxonomy (NCBI): domain Eukaryota; kingdom Viridiplantae; phylum Streptophyta; class Magnoliopsida; order Poales; family Poaceae; genus Aegilops; species Aegilops longissima. Next base: position 473,197,431 of record CM038679.1, on the reverse strand, counting down.
TTATTTGCAAATGTGGAGAGGGGTGTGGGTATCTTTTTGCAAAATTGCCATAGTTTCCTTCCTATCCGTCAGATATAGATCGGATGGCCTATATTGCAGGATGGCAGGCACACGATCATCACCGACAATGCTTTTATAAGAGTAGGGATAAAAAATAGAGTTGGTGATGATGGTGGGCCTGCCATCCTGCAATGTAGGTCGTCGATTTATATCTGACGGATAGGAAGGAAAATATAACAATTTACCGCACTCTTCACCACATTTGCAGATAAGGCCTTCCCTCGTTCATCCTTTTCTCCCACAAGATCTTGATGTTCCGTGCAGCATACGGGCATCTTGCTAGTAAGAGTAGAAATTAGACATATACCACTTCTCGAATCTTGAAACCAACAACATTCCTCCCTTATCTCATCAAAACCGCCAAAGGAATATATTTTGAGTGAAACATAACATATTTTTAGTGATATCGTATTACAAAACTAGACTTTTTTCTATCAAATCGGTGAATATGTATTAATCTACTTTGATCGTGTGGCAACGCATTGGCACATTGCTAGTAGTTATTATAATTTTTGGACACCGGACAAGCGGTGGAGTACATATACGAAGAGAAGAGGCGACGCACGCGATCAACCTCTCGCTATCTCGCACACATGAGTGTTACGTAAAAGCGACGTTAACAAATAAACCCTAAAACCCTAGGTGCACGATTGCTGCATTCACGGTGCAGGTACATGGTGGAGCACCTTTGTAGGAATAGTCATCTCGTGTGATAATTTGATCCGTAGGAGTTGATGGTCGGGACCACAGGTGAACGACTTGGAGAACGGTGGTTCGCCGGTTGCCACAGATCGAGTAGCCACGTTTAAAATATCGTTTTTAGCGGGGTTAAGAGTTCCGATTTTCAATGGTGCGTTATAAGTAGTAAGTAGTTTTTAGAACGATTGGTATGGAGCGAAAATGGAATTCATAGTACTACGTACCTCCTTGGCATATGGTTGTATGGTTTTTTTTGCGATGGAGGTTGTATGGGTTTATGTTGTGAGATGTTGAACCTGGTAGTTCTAGGGCAAATACTATGGTTTAGATTTAGATGCTGGTTTTCAGTAATGAAAATCGGAAGGGGAAACCCTTCTTTGATTAAAAAAAACTACTACCTCCATTCTGGTTTACTAGTCCCCATCGTACTTTGGGTCAAAGTTTGTCCATGAATTTTACTTGTAAAATGTGAATGGAAAGCAGATTTTGTTATACCCAAACAAAAAGGACTGGAGGGAGTGATTGCTCGTGACATGGACGCGACCTCTCATAGAGCAGGCATTGAACCAACACGCCCGACCAAGAGGGCCACACTCGCTGCAGGCCGGCTGAGCACGCCTCCTCGCCGCGTGCAACCAGCTTAAGACTGCCCGCCTGCCTTCATTGAATCCAGGCGTGTGCGGCAACACGTCCTTCCATGAGCAGCGGGCATTTTAGAACACAAAAATGACTAAAATATAATTAATTTACACATGGTCTTGACTTGTTGTGCTTGCACTTGGTAGCAGGAACTAGTAGAGGATTTTCTTTATTTATAACTCTCCTCACATTTTTTGGCTTTGAAGTGAATCATGGTTGTGGACATTATGTATAAATGTGCAGATATCTGTGAACATGAGTTTGATGTGGAAGTTGAACTTGGAATGTCGGGCTTTGCGTGAACTATACCATGTCAATGCTTAAATCATTATTGTTTGGAAAGTAATTGCTGTTATTACATGACCCAAAAAAACATTTTGTGCCACATCGGTAGATGCACGGACATCACAACAGCATCTTGTTGGATAAACATTTGAACCTAGCTATTATGAAGGAAATTTTGTATTGACAACAGTTTTAGATAGCAGGAGCGCCTAGCCTGCTCTGCCTCTGCTAGCTTATTTCGGCTTCTTCCATCTCTTCTTTGGCTTGGGTGAAGAGAGCATCTGATTGCTCTTTTAAGCTTCTTCAGAACTCAGCTACATTCTCAAGGGCTGCTGCATGCTTTCTTTCAGCCTTTACTAATGCCACGAGGACACGAACAGTGGCGACTCCACGGCTTGTGTGTAATCCAGCATCATCGGGAATTTGCACCTTGTGTCTAATCCAACATCATTAGGGGCGGCACCTTGTGTGTAATCCAGCCTCATTTTGGAAACATGATCTCGAGGTTGACCATACTTCCCTCCTTGCAGAACTGCATCCCGACATGAAGTTACTTCTTTTTAGATCAATACTCGAGCAACCTAGATCCATTTAGTAGAAGCGAGATAAGCAGAACTCGGAGAAGTGAATTCAAAAGGAAAAATAAAAAAACAGACTACAAGGTGAGAACACCCACTTCCTACATCAAGCTAAAAGCGAAAGCATTAGGGCGATTAAGACTCTTCTTATTACACATCGAAGAACACCACGCTTAAGAGAAAGCGAAACTACAACATATACACATCGAAGAACATGAGGCTAACGAAAGTAATTGAAAGGGTGTTACTTACCAAAGCTCGTTTTACAGGTTCGGTGCAGCTCCTCTTTAACTTGCCACGCTCCTTGAAGATGTCCCGAATATCCCGTGTTTGGTCTTCATTGCTCCTCTGCATGTTCGCACTCGTGGTTTTAAAATCTCAACATGGCAAGAAAAATATACTACTAGTAATACTCGCGCATCTTGTGGGCAACATTAAAGCACTAAATCGCCATGTTAGAGCATCTCCAACAGAATCGCAACACGCGGTGCTTTAAAAAAGCATTTACAGTGTTGAGATCGAGAAGTAGATACTAGAGAGTAGAGGATAGTTCTCAGCATAGATAGATAAAAAAAGATAATTCAACTACTCCTCGTCGTCCGACTCCTCCTCGGTGATGTCCTCCTCCGACGTCTGACTGTAGGCGTGAAGATACCGATCATCGTCAGATTCCCAGGGCGACGCTGCTCCTAGCCTCATGTTGAATTGAGCGTCCGCTTTTCGCCTACGCTTGTCCTCGCGATAGGCGGCTCGCTCCGCCCTCCTCTTATCCCTCTCCGCCCTCCTTTGCGCGTAGAACTTGCGCTCGTTGATGATGTCCTATGGGAAGTGTTGGCGCCACGGCGCCATGGCTTCCTCGTCCATCTCGGCGATGCGAGGCGGTGCTCCGCCTCCGGTTGTCGCGGCGATCCTCGTCGGTGCTAAGCCGCGGCGGCGCGACTCCTGCGCCCGCCACCGCGTCGGCACATTGGGGAAGTTCAATGTTCTATGAGGCCACGGGCGCCACACCGCCGCGTCGCTGCTGGCGGCCTCGTTAGCGGTGTCGAAATTGCCGAGGCGGCGCATCCGCGGAACGGATCTCGGCGAAGAAGCCGCGGAGAAGCGCGCGTGACGCCGCGGTATCCCCAAGTTTCAGCGATGCGGCGGCATGGTGGCATGGCGGCGAGGCGAAAAAAGCGGGAGAAGGCGGTGGTGAGGCTGAGCTGGGGAGAGCGGTGGCAAGGCATAGAGCGGTGGGAGGCGTTGGATTTATAAAGCGCGCGGATGCGCAGCGCCAAAACTAAGCGCACGCCCGACAACTTTTTCCAGCGTGCGTGATCCTTTCCGACGTCTCGCTATCTCTACTCTCTTCTCTCTGTTATATTTATTTTATATTTAATATTTAATATTTATCTCTACTTCCTGTTCTGTCTACTTTTTCTTCTATACAAAGTTGGTTGATTTTCTTGCAATATAGGCCGTCCAATTTATATCGGCGAGATAGGAAGGAAACAAATGTGAATTTTGCAAAAGATACCCATACCCTCTCCGATTTGCAAATAAGGCCTTCCCTCGTTCATCCTTTTCTCCCACAAGATAAACTACTCATACAAATGCATCTTGATCGTGCAGCGCATGGGCATCTTGCTAGTTCTAAAAACTTTCCATCATTTGCCACACTCTGGTTGCGGATGAAAAACCTACCAAGCACGGTAGCGATCTGGGAAGCGGCGCACAATTACAAGCTGATATATTGTTGGACAATGGGCTATAACCAATTACTTTTACGGGAACAATAGCACCGGGAAATTTGAAGGGTAGGTATGAACAAAATTGGAACTGCACATGTACTGCTAAGTGATTCAATACACACATTACCAATCGAGGAGGAGAGCGATGGTGGCGGCCTCGGTGAGTCATGGTCGACAACGGAGTCAGTTCATTGTCCACGGCGGTGGTACTTCTGCGCTTGGCATCGGCTTCCGGGAAGCAGATCCGAGACCGTGGAAGACGATGCTGGGGAAGAGGCTCCGTGTACAACGACGACGGTGGACCGGCTCCAGTGCGGCGTACGAGGTCGTCGATGAGGTAGATGCGCTGCGGTGGACGAGTGCGCCGATGTAAAGGGGAGGAGCATGAAGGCTGCGGTGCCGTGGAGAAGTCTATTTTGCGGTGGGGATAGAAAATGGGGAGTATTCAGGTGTACTACTGTGGGTGCGGGGTGGGGTTGGCTGGGTAGGGTGAACTGAGTTCTGAAAACAGCCCCTACCAAGTGTCATCCGTAGGCCTGTTCGAAGGCTATGATGGTAACTTCCCTTTGCTCGAATCAGGGTCGTGGGAGATTTTCCGCCGACCTCAAAATTTTGTGACCTTTGGACTCCCGTGTGGCGTGTTGAGTGATTCGGCTAAGCAACTAGCGAGTAGTAGTAGTAAACTCTGCATATTAGGTTTGACCAAGTCAAACTTCCTAAAGTTTGACCAAGTTTATAGAAAAATATAAACATTTACCATAACAAATATGTATGATGTGAAAGTACATTCAATAATGAATCTAATGGTATTTATTTGTTATTGTATATGTTAATATTTTTGTTATAAACTTTCTCGAGAGTTTACAAAACTTGACTTTGACCAATGCTAATCTACGGACTTAAATAAAAGCGGAGGAGTACACATTTGTTTTCTTAGTTTGTAGTGAACTAATCATTTTTGAAATTGTGAAATAAATATATTAGGCTATTGACTTCAAATGTAATGGTCTATACAATTCATTAGTTACAATCATTGTCGAATCCCAAGATGTATACAAGGTCTATAGTACTTCACAACATTCTCAAACTCGCATAATCCTAGTCAAATGAGAATCTAAATGCATTTCATAGTTATTACTTTGTAGGATGCAACAAAAACAACCATAAATCTACATCAGCCATTATAGAAGCAACATTTTGACATATCCCAATGTGTGAATGAAACGTGTAGAGAGAGCTTTTGAAGATGGAGCAGATAGGGCAGGAAAGATTGTATGTATGTGGACGATGGAGTAGGAGACAAACCTAACGAGACAGAGAGAGAGAGATAGAGAGAGAGATAGAGAGAGAAAGAGAGAGGAAGAAGTTAGGTCTGTGAGAAAGATGGATACATGTAATATACATGAGATGCGTGTGCATCTGGATTCTGTATATGTGGAAGGAGAAGAGACAACATGTTTGATGAGAGAGCTGGAAAAACATGGACGAGAGGGAAGGATCTAGTGGGTTGAGGATTGACAATTTTGTGCGGGGAGAGAGGATTGGTAATTTTGTGCAGAGAGAGAGAGGGTGGGGAGGAGTCGGTCGGCCGTCGTCACATCACCTGCTTCCAAATGACCCGCATTCTCTAGCGGTGTGGCCGTCGTCTTGATCTGCTCGATGCCCTCTTTGAAGATTGAGGTGTTGTGCATGTTGGGGTGCAAATAAGCACAAGCGAGAGTGGTCGCCGTATAACCTTGGATGGGGATGAATTGTGTGCTCGGGGGAGTGTGTGTGTGTTGTGTTGCCTCTCTCTCTCTCTCTCTCTCTCTCTCTCTGTGTGTGTGTGTGTGTGTCAGATATTGAGAGAAAACAAACCTAAGGAGAGAAATGGGTATTCACGAAGAGATTGTGCGGGCCTTGAGGTGGGCAGGGGCCGGGTGAGGGTGTCAAAATGTGCATGTTGATGCATGTGTTGCATGCGACCGTGCGAGGGACGGACGAATCGAGAGAGATGGTTGTTGTGTTACGGATGCTCCTCTCTCTCTCCCTCTCTCTCTCTCTCTCTCTCTCTCACACACACACACACACACACAAGTAAACTAGAAGATCGTCCTCTCATGTATACACAATGTATCGGCATCTGTCTATGTCTCACTCATGCATGATCATTTGCACATTCACACCTCTCTATGTCTGTATCACACGCACACCGTCTCCACATTGCCCTTCTGCCACAACACACATATGGACACATACACACGTTCTCTCTCAGTCACACACACAAAATCAGTATTAAAAAAACTAGGGCGCACCTAATACGTCCAAATCCAAATAAACACGAATTGGAGCTAAATTCAAATATATGGAAATATTTCAGCGTCAAGAACTTTCACAGGAAAAAAAAGTTGAGTAATATTCGACGATTGTTTTCACACACACAAAAAGGTTTGATGGATGTCCTTCGAGCGCGACACGGTGACGCACCGTTCGATCGACCGCGCGGCCGCGGTTCACGCGCTTGCACAGGACTCCGTATCATGGCTGTGGCACTAACTAATAAAAGCGCTGCCTAAGTCTAATGTTTACGTGTACTAGTACGGTTTTCTTTTAAGTTTGACCAACCTTATATATAAAACTAAAGTAAGCTCCCACACGCGCACTCATCAATATGCCGCCGCCGTTGCGCAAGTCGGCGCCCGCCTGCTCCGCCCAACAATTTCTTGCCCATCACCGCCGTGTCGCCGCCATCCCTGTGCCATGAAGCCGAAGGCTCGCCCGCTCACGTCGTCTGCAGTCCCTCCTCGCGATGCCGCCGCACTGCCAAGCACGCGAGCAGCTGGTGGAGCCGCGTCTATGCACGCAGCGTACAAAGAGGAGGATGAGCGCGTGCTCCAACGACGCGGCGAGGAGGAACTAGCGTGTCATTGTCGTCTCCGCCAGCGGAGGAGGCGCGATAGTGGCTGTCGCGGCGGAAGCGTCAGCCTTGTCGAGCACCGCAAACCGGTGCGGACGCGGAATCTACCTTGAGACCTTGAATGCCACGTGGATCCCGCAATCTGAAGGAGCAATTTGGGTCGATCGACTCATGTGAGCCGTTTGATGCAACATGGATGGCTAGAAGGGCTTCTTCCACCTCTTCGTCGTCAATGTTACCAGTACCAATTCAGGATTTTTTTCGTATGTAAGATAGGGGGTTCTTCAGCAGGAGCATCAGAATTTTCCATAACATTATTATTGTCCATATCGACAATAATTTCCCCAATTTCAGACATAACGGCAGAAGGAGCAAGGGCAAAAGGAGAGAGGATGGCGAAAGGAAAAGAGAGGCCGAATAAAACGGCAAGGGTAAAGTGGGGGAGAGGAAAATGAGAGGCAAATGGCTAATGCGGGAGATAAGGGTTTGTGATGGGTACTTGGTATGTTGACTTTTGCGTAGACTCCCCGGCAACGGCGCCAGAAATGGCTCGTTGTCGGGAGTCCAAATCTTGACTTGACCTTGCGTAAGCCTCCCCGGCAACGGCGCCAGAAATCCTTCTTGCTACCTCATGAGCACTGCGTTGGTTTTCCCTTGAAGAGGAAAGGGTGATGCAGCAAAGTAGCTTAAGTATTTCCCTCAGTTTTTGAGAACCAAGGTATCAATCCAGTAGGAGGCCATGCACGAGTCCCTGCACCTACACAAACAAATAAATCCTCGCAACCAACGCGATAAGGGGTTGTAAATCCCTACACGGTCACTTACGAGAGTGAGATCGATAGATATGATAAGATAATATTTTTGGTATTTTTATGATAAAGATGCAAAGTAAAGAAAGTAAAACAAAACGGCGCGCGAGAAATAGCTTGTTGTCGGAGATTAATATGATGGAAAATAGACCCGGGGGCCATAGGTTTCACTAGTGGCTTCTCTCAAGAGCATAAGTATTTACGGTGGGTGAACAAATTACTGTTGAGCAATTGACAAAATTGAGCATAGTTATGAGAATATCTAGGTATGATCATGTATATAGGCATCACGTCCGAGACAAGTAGACCGACTCCTGCCTCCATCTACTACTATTACTCCACACATCGACCGCTATCCAGCATGCATCTAGAGTATTAAGTTCATAAGAACAGAGTAATGTTTTAAGTAAGATGACATGATGTAGAGGGATAAATTCATGCAATATGATATAAACCCCATCTTGTTATCCTCGATGGCAACAATACAATACGTGCCTTGCTGCCCCTACTGTCACTGGGAAAGGACACCGCAAGATTGAACCCAAAGCTAAGCACTTCTCCCATTGCAAGAAAGATCAATCTAGTAGGGCAAACCAAACTGATAATTCGAAGAGACTTGCAAAGATAACCAATCATACATAAAAAGAATTCAGAAGATTCAAATATTGTTCATAGATAAACTTGATCATAAACCCACAATTCATCAGTCTCAACAAACACACCGCAAAAGAAGATTACATCGAATAGATCTCCACGAGAGAGAGGGAGAACATTGTATTGAGATCCAAAAAGAGAGAGGAAGCCATCTAGCTAATACCTATGGACCCGAAGGTCTGAGGTAAACTACTCACACTTCATCGGAGAGGCTATGATGTTGATGTAGAAGCCCTCCGTGATCGATGCCCCTTGGTGAGCTCCTAACTGGCCCCAAGATGGGATCTCACGCATGCAGAAGGTTGCGGCGGTGGAATTAGGTTTTGGCTCCGTGTCTGGTAGTTTGAAGTGCGTAGTTATATATAGGAGTAAGGAGTACGTCGGTGGAGCAACGTGGGGCCCATGAGGGTGGAGGGCGTGCCCAGGGGGGTAGGCGCGCCCCCTACCTCGTGGCTTCCTGGTATATTTCTTGACGTAGGGTCCAAGTCCTCTGGATCATGTTCATTCCGAAAATCACGTTCCCGAAGGTTTCATTCCGTTTGGACTCCGTTTGATATTCTTTTTCTGCGAAACTCTGAAATAGGCAAAAAACATCAATTCTGGGTTGTGCCTCCGGTTAATAGGTTAGTCCCAAAAATAATATAAAAGTGTATAATAAAGCCCAATAATGTCCAAAATAGAAGATAATATAGCATGGAGCAATCAAAACTTATAGATACGTTGGAGACGTATCAATAATACCCTACTTCCTGCTTGATTGATCTTGATGAATTTGAGTGTTACAAGAGTTGATCTGCCACGAGATTGTAATGGCTAAAACCCTAGAAGTCTAGTATGTATGACTACGATGATGAGTATTCGGCCCTACGAGCCTAACCCTCCGGTTTATATAGACACCGGAGGGATCTAGGGTTACATAAACTCGGTTACAGAGAAAGGAATCTTCATATTTGGTCGCCAAGCTTGCCTTCCATGCCAAGGAGAGTCCCATCCGGACACGGGTAGAGTCTTCGGTCTTCGTATCTTCACAGCCCATCAGTCCAGCCCATGTCAAACAGGCCGGACGCCCGAGGACCCCTTAGTCCAGGACTCCCTCAACGGGTCTGCAACATTCAGATCCATATGTATCTTGCAAATCTCTATGTCTCCCTCCTTGACTTGATCGCGGATGGAATTGAAGCGTCTCTTGATGTGCTTGGTTCTTTTGTGAAATATGGATTCCTTTGCCAAGGCAATTGCACCAGTATTGTCACATAAGATTTTCATTAGACCCGATGCACTAGGTATGACACCTAGATCGGATATGAACTCCTTCATCCATACTCCTTCATTTGCTGCTTTCGAAGCAGCTATGTACTCCGCTTCACACGTAGATCCCGCCACGACGCTTTGCTTAGAACTGCACCAACTTACAGCTCCACCGTTCAATATAAATACGTATCCGGTTTGTGACTTAGAGTCATCCGGATCAGTGTCAAAGCTTGCATCGACGTAACCATTTACGACGAGCTCTTTGTCACCTCCATAAACGAGAAACATATCCTTAGTCCTTTCGGTATTTCGGGATGTTCTTGACCGATGTCCGATGATCCACTCTGGATTACTTTGGTACCTCCCTGCTAAACTAATAGCAAGGCACACATCAGTCAGTACACAGCATTGCATACATGATAGAACCTATGGCTGAAGCATAGGAATGACTTTCATTTCTCTCTATCTTCTGCAGTTGGTCGGGCATTGAGTCGACTCAACTTCACACCTTGTAGCATAGGCAAGAACCCTTTCTTTGCTTGATCCATTTTGAACTTCTTCAAAACTTTGTCAAGGTATGTGCTTTGTGAAAGTCCAATTAAGCGTCTTGATCTATCTCTATAGATCTTGATGCCCAATATATAAGCAGCTTCACCGAGGTATTTCATTGAAAAACTCTTATTCAAGTATCCTTTTATGCTATCCAGAAATTCTATATCATTTCCAATCAACAATATGTCATCCACATATAATATTAGAAATACTACTGAGCTCCCACTCACTTTCTTGTAAATCTGAGGCTTCTCCAAAAGTCTCAGATAAAACCATATGCTTTGATCACACTATCAAAATGTTTATTCCAACTCTGAGATGCTTGCACCAGTCCATAGATGGATCGCTGGAGCTTGCACACTTTGTTAGCATCCTTTGGATTGATAAAACCTTCGGGTTGCATCATATACAACTCTTCTTCCAGAAATCCATTCAGGAATGCAGTCTTTACATCCATTTGCCAAATTTCATAATCATAAAATGCAGCAATTGCTAACATGATTCGGACGGACTTAAGCATCGCTACGGGTGAGAAGGTCTCATCGTAATCAACTCCTTGAACTTGTCGAAAACCTTTCGCAACAAGTCGAGCTTTGTAGATAGTAACATTACCATCAGCGTCAGTCTTCTTCTTGAAGATCCATTTATTCTCGATGGCTTGCCGATCATCGGGCAAGTCAACCAAAGTCCACACTTTGTTCTCATACATGGATCCCGTCTTAGATTTCATGGCCTCAACCATTTCGCGGAATCTGGGCTCATCATCGCTACCTCATAGTTCGTAGGTTCATCATGGTCAAGTAACATGACCTCCAGAACTGGATTACCGTACCACTCTGGTGCGGATCTTACTCTGGTTGACCTACGAGGTCCAGTAGTAACTTGATCTGAAGTTACATGATCATCATCATTAGCTTCCTCACTAATTGGTGTAGTAGTCATAGGAATTGATTTCTGTGATGAACTACTTTCCAATAAGGGAGCAGGTACAGTTACCTCATCAAGTTTCTACTTTCCTCCCACTCACTTCTTTCGAGAGAAACTCCTTCTCTAGAAAGGCTCCATTTTTAGCAATGAATGTCTTGCCTTCGGATCTGTGATAGAAGGTGTACCCAATAGTCTCCTTTGGGTATTCTATGAATACACATTTCTCCAATTTGGGTTCGAGCTTATCAGGTTGAAGTTTTTTCACATAAGCATCGCACCCCCAAACTTTAAGAAACGACAACTTGGGTTTCTTGCCAACCCACAGTTCATAAGGTGTCGTCTCAACGGATTTAGATGGTGCCCTATTTAACATGAATGCAGCTGTCTCTCAAGCATAACCGCAAAATGATAGCGGTAAATCAGTAAGAGACATCATAGATCGCACCATATCTAATAAAGTACGATTACGATGTTCAGACACACCATTACGCTGTGGTGTTCCAGGTGGCGGGAGTTGCGAAACTATTCCGCTTTGTTTCAAATGAAGACCAAACTCATAACTCAAATATTCTCCTCCACGATCAGATCACAGAAACTTTATTTTCTTGTTACGATGATTTTCCACTTCACTCTGAAATTCTTTGAACTTTTCAAATGTTTTAGACCCATATCTGCTTAAATCATCTGTGAAGGTGAGAAAATAACGATACCCGCCACGAGCCTCAATATTCATCGGACCACATACATCAGTATGTATGATTTCCAACAAATCTGTTGCTCGCTCCATTGTTCCGAAGAACGGAGTTTTAGTCATCTTGCCCATGTGGCATGGTTCGCAAGTACCAAGTGATTCATAATCAAGTGATTCCAAAAGTCCATCAGTATGGAGTTTCTTCATGCGCTTTACACCAATATGACCCAAACGGCAGTGCCACAAATAAGTTGCACTATCATTATCAACTCTGCATGTTTTGGCTTCAATATTATGAATATGTGTGTCACTACTATCGAGATTCAACAAAAATAGACCACTCTTCAAGTGTGCATGACCATAAAAGATATTACTCATATAAAGAACAAACATTATTCTCGGATTTAAATGAATAACCGTCTCGCATCAAACAAGATCCAGATATAATGTTCATGCTTAATGCTGGCACCAAATAACAATTATTCAGGTCTAAAACTAATCTCGAAGGTAGATGTAGAGGTAGCGTGCCGACGGCAATCACATCGACTTTGGAACCATTTCCCACGCGCATCGTCACCTTGTCCTTAGCCAATATTCGCTTAATCCGTAGTCCCTGTTTCGAGTTGCAAATATTAGCAACAGAACCAGTATCAAATACCCAGGAACTACTGCGAGCATTATTAAGGTACACATCAATAACATGTATATCACATATACCTTTGTTCACCTTGCCATCCTTCTTATCCGCCAAATACTTGGGGCAGTTCCGCCCAAATGACCAGTCCCTTTGCAAGAGAAGCACTTAGTCTCGTGCTTAGGTCCAGACTTGGGCTTCTTCACTTGAGCAGCAACTTGCTTGCCGTTCTTCTTGAAGTTCCCCTTCTTCCCTTTACCCTTTTTCTTGAAACTGGTGGTCTTGTTGACCATCAACACTTGATGCTCCTTCTTGATTTCTACCTCCGCAGCCTTTAGCATTGCGAAGAGCTCGGGAATCATCTTATCCATCCCTTGCATGTTATAGTTCATCACGAAGCTTTTGTTGCTTGGAAGCAGTGATTAAAGAACTCTGTCAATGACACACTATCAACCGGAAGATTAACTCCCAGCTAAGTCAAGTGATTATGATACCCAAACATTTTGAGTATATGCTCACTGACAGAACTATTCTCCTCCACTTTGTAGCTATAGAACTTATTGGAGACTTCATATCTCTCAATCCGAGCATTTGCTTGAAATATTAACTTCAACTCCTGGAACATCTCATATGCTCCATGACGTTCAAAACATCGTTGAAGTCCCAGTTCTAAGTCGTAAAGCATGGCACACTGAACTATCGAGTAGTCTTCAGCTTTGCTCTGCCAGGCGTTCACAACGTCCGGCATTGCTCCTGCAACGGGTCTTGCACCTAGCGGTGCTTCTAGGACGTAATTCTTTTGTGCAGCAATGAGGATAATCCTCAAGTTACGGACCCAGTCCGTGTAGTTGCTACCATCATCTTTCAACTTAGCTTTCTCTAGGAACGCATTAAAATTCAAAGGAACAGTAGCCGAGCCATTGATCTACAACAACATAGACATGCAAAATACTATCAGGTACTAAGTTCATGATAAATTAAAGTTCAATTAATCATATTACTTCAGAACTCCCACTTAGATAGACATCCCTCTAATCATCTAAGTGATCACGTGATCCAAATCAACTAAACCATGTCCGATCATCACGTGAGATGGAGTAGTTTTCAATGGTGAACATCACTATGTTGATCATATCTACGATATGATTCAGACTCGACCTTTCAGTCTCAGTGTTCCGAGGCCATATCTGCATAGCTAGGCTCGTCAAGTTTAACCCGAGTATTCTCGTGTGCAAAACTGACTTGCACCCTTTGTATGTGAACGTAGAGCTTATCACACCCGATCATCACGTGGTGTCTCGGCACGACGAAATTTCGCAACGGTGCATACTCAGGGAGAACACTTGAACCTTGAAATTTAGTGAGAGATCATCCTATAATACTACCGCCGAACTAAGCAGAATAAGATGCATAAAGGATAAACATCACATGCAATCAATATAAGTGATATGATATGGCCACCATCATCTTGTGCATTTGATCTCCATCTCCAAAGCACCGTCATGATCACCATCGTCACTGGCGCGACACCTTGATCTCCATCGTAGCATCGTTGTCTTCTCGCCAATTATTTCTTCTACGACTATCGCTACCGCTTAGTGATAAAGTAAAAACAATTACAAGGCGATTGCATTGCATACAATAAAGCGACAACCATATGGCTCCTGCCAGTTGCCGATAACTCTGTTACAAAACATGATCATCTCATACAATAAAATTTAGCATCATGTCTTGACCATATCACATCACAACATGCCCTGCAAAAACAAGTTAGACGTCCTCTACTTTGTTGTTGCATGTTTTACGTGGCTGCTACGGGCTGAGCAAGAACCGTTCTTACCTACGCATCAAAACCACAACGATTTTTCGCCAAGTGTGTTGTTTTAACCTTCAACAAGGACCGGGCGTAGCCACACTCGATTCAACTAAAGTTGGAGAAACTGACACCCGCCAGCCACCTATGTGCAAAGCACGTCGGTAGAACCAGTCTCGCGTAAGCGTACGCGTAATGTCGGTCTGGGCCGCTTCATCCAACAATACCACCAAATCAAAGTATGACATGCTGGTAAGTAGTATGACTATTATCGCCCACAACTTTTTGTGTTCTACTCGTGCATATAACATCTACGCATAGACCTGGCTTGGACGCCACTGTTGGGGAACGCGGTAATTTCAAAAAAAAATCCTATGCACACGCAAGATCCATCTAGGTAATGCATAGCAACGAGAGGGGAGAGTGTTGTCCACGTACCCCCTAGACCGAAAGCGGAAGCGTTATGACAACGTGGTTGATGTAGTCGTACGTCTTCAGGATCCGACTGATCCTAGTACCGAAAGTACGGCACCTCCGCGATCTGCACACGTTCAGCTCGGTGACGTCCCACGAACTCTAGATCCAGCTGAGTGTCGAGGGAGAGCTTCGTCAGCACGACGGCGTGATGACGGTGATGATGAAGTTACCGACGCAGGACTTCGCCTAAGCACTACAACGATATGACCGAGGTGGAAATCTGTGGAGGGGGGCACCGCACACGGCTAAACAATCAACTTATGTGTCTATGGGGTGCCCCCCTCCCCCGTATATAAAGGAGGGGAGGAGGAGGCCGGTCGGCCCTAGAGGGTGCACCAAGGGGGGAGGAATCCTCCTCCTAGTAGGATTAGGATTCCTCCTTTCCTAGTCCTACTAGGAGAGGGAAGGAAGGAGAGGGGGAGGGAGAGGGAAAGAGGGGCCGCGCCCCTTCCCCTAGTCCAATTCGGACTCCCTTGGGGGGGCGCCACCTCCTGGCTGCTGCCCTCTCTCTCCCCTAAAGCCCACTAAGGGCCCAATAACTTCCTGGGGGGAGGGTTACGATAACCCTCCGGCACTCCGGTTTTATCCAAAACCTCCCGGAACACTTCCGGTGTCCGAACATAACCGTCCAATATATCAATCTTTATGTCTCGACTATTTCGAGACTCCTCGTCATGTCCGTGATCACATCCGGGACTCCGAACTACCTTCGGTACATCAAAACACATAAACTCATAATACCGATCGTCACCGAACGTTAAGCGTGCGGACCCTATGGGTTCGAGAACTATGTAGACATGACCGAGACTCATCTCCGGTCAATAACCAATAGTGGAACCTGGATGCTCATATTGGTTCCTACATATTCTACGAAGATCTTTATCGGTCAACCCGCATAACAATATACGTTGTTCCCTTTGTCATCGGTATGTTACTTGCCCGAGATTCGATCGTCGGTATCTTAATACCTAGTTCAATCTCGTTACCGGCAAGTCTCTTTACTCGTTCTGTAATGCATCATCCCGCAACTAACTCATAGTCACATTGCTTGCAAGGCTTATAGTGATGTGTATTACCGAGAGGGCCTACAGATACCTATCTGACAATCGGAGTGACAAATCCTAATCTCGATCTATGCCAACTCAACAAACACCATCGGAGACACCTGTAGAGCATCTTTATAATCACCCAGTTATGTTGTGACGTTTGATACACACAAAGTGTTCCTCCGGTATTCGGGAGTTGCATAATCTCATAGTCATAGGAACATGTATAAGTCATGAAGAAAGCAATAGAAACAAACTAAACGATCAAGTGCTAAGCTAACAGAATGGGTCAAGTCAATCATATCATTCTCTAATGATGTGATCCTGTTAATCAAATGACAACTCATGTCTATGGCTAGGAAACTTAACCATCTTTGATTCAACGAGCTAGTCAAGTAGAGGCATACTAGTGACATTCTGTTTGTCTATGTATTCACACATGTACTAAGTTTCCGGTTAATACAATTCTAGCATGAATAATAAACATTTATCATGATATAAGGAAATATAAGTAACAACTTTATTATTGCCTCTAGGGCATATTTTCTTCATTTACCTACTGTTTTTGTGTGTTCCGATGATTATGCTACTTTAGGAATCATGTTTTATTGCTTTTCTCAATAAAGTGCCAAGTAAAGCCTTTGGGATAGTGTGGATGATAGTTGACTTGAATCTGTGCAAAAATAGAAACTTTTGCGCTCAGTCCAGGAATTTTGAAAATTCACTGGAATGTGCTCTTGATCTGAATTTTTTACATGTGATAGATATACAAATTCTCTCTGTTGTCCTAATTTTTCAGAATTTTGGGAGTAGCAGAAGTACGGTTGGAGTACAGATTACTACAGTCTGTTCTGTTTTTGACAGATTCTGTTTTCAATGCATAGTTTGCTTGTTTTCTAGTTTTTATGGCTTATATTGCCCAATATAAATTGTAGAAATGATATGCTACAGTAGGCATTGTGTGGAAACAATTATGAATCTTGTCTTTTACAGTACCAAAGTGAAATGGTTTGCTCTTTATCATACTAACCTATCTCACGAAGTTCCGTTAAGTTTTGTGTGATTGAAGCTTTCAAGTTTTGGGTGAGATGTCGATATGAGGAGAATAAGGAGTGACAAGACCCTAAGCTTGGGGATGCCCAAGGCACCCCAAGGTAATATTCAAGGAAGATCCAAGCAACTAAGCTTGGGGATGCCCCGGAAGGCATCCCCTCTTTCATCTCCAACATTATCGGTAACCTCACTTGGAGCTACATTTTTATTCGTCACATGATATGAGTTTTGCTTGGAGCGTCATTTTTGTTTGCTAGGATTTGCTTGATGTTATTTAGAATAATGTTTTGCATCTTTCTTTTAAATAAAAATGTCAAGGATAGTCTTCACCGTGCTTATTTTGCAAGTATACATGTTGCTGTTTCAAAACAAAAAGTTTAACGTTGTTTCAAAAATTCCCTAGAAAAGTAAGCATGTGATAAAATGTTGAAACTTTTCGCAAAATAAGCTCTGATAAATTTTCTGTAGTGTGGTAAATTTTTAGAATTTTCGAAGTTAGAGAAGTATGATTGCTCTTGCATTCTTTACAAACTGTATTGTTTTGGCAGATTGCTGTTATGTTTGCTTGTTTAATGATTCTATTTGAGGATAGGAGTATTAAATATGCAGGGGCATTTAGTATGCAATTTTGAATAACAATTTTAGTGATTTGCTACAGTAGAGAATGATAAGGTTTTTGCATTGGTTTATACTAACTTATCTCACGAGTTCTTGTTGAGTTTTGTGTGGATGAAGTTTTTAAGATTTAGAGAAACCGTGATATAAAAGGAATTAAGGAGACACAAAAACTCTAGCTTGGGGATGCCCAATGCATCCCAAGATAATATTTCAAGAAGTCTCAAGCATCTAAGCTTGGGGATGCCCCGATAGGCATCCCACCTTTCTTCATCAACAATTATCGGTTAGTATCGGTTAATCCTAAGTTTTTGCTTCTTAACATGAGTTGTGCTATCCTTGAAGTGTCATTTTATTTTCATTTTGCTTGTTGTTTTAATAAAATACTTAGATCTGAAAGTTTTAAATAAGAGAAAGTCCTCACATAGCTATCTATTTACTTAACTACTCGCTTGATCTTCACTTATATCTTTTTGGAGTAGCTTGTCATTTACTCTTGTGCTTCACTTATATCCTATAAGTAAATTATTGAATAAATAGAATATCATGAAGTTGAAATTATATCATGCCTAGTGGTAGCTTCACATTGGGTTTAGAAAGTGAAATCTTTTGAAGCTTGACAATCACAATATTGGTCATAAGAGCAATTCATGAATGATTAATAGAAGGAAGAGAACTTTCACATGCAAATACACCATCTTGGAAATCTTTTGTGATTGTGAGCCCCCATCAAAATATTATATGCCAAAATTGTTGACGTTGGACAAGGAAGACAACGTAATGATTTATGTCTGTTCATATTCACATAGAAGTTAT
The DNA here is from genome assembly GCA_021605205.1 of Aegilops longissima. Classification (NCBI taxonomy): domain Eukaryota; kingdom Viridiplantae; phylum Streptophyta; class Magnoliopsida; order Poales; family Poaceae; genus Aegilops; species Aegilops longissima. Next base: position 473,179,206 of record CM038679.1, on the reverse strand, counting down.
ATTGTCATAGATCCTTCAACATGTGGTGCTTGCCCCCCGTCTTTGCTAGCCAAAAATTCCGCACCAAGTAGGGATACTACTTGTGCATCCAAAAACCCTTAAACCCAAATCTTATTTTCAAGAGTCCTTCAAGTAAGTTGTCATCGGTGCAATAAGGCAATAAAAATTGCTTCTAAAAGTGTTAGATCATTTAGTGTAAAAGAAAATTGAGTGTTGTACAAACTTGTGATGGCGAAGAATAAAAGCGACAGACTGCATAATAAAGGTTGCTATCATAAGGGGCAATATAACGTGACGTTCTTTTGCACTAAGGGGTTGAGCATACAAACAAATAAGCGCATGGAAACCTCTGCTTCCCTCGGCGAAGGGCCTATCTTTTACTTTTATGTATTTACTTTCATGCAAAGAGTCAAAGTTTTTCTCTCTATTCCTTTTTATTTTTCTCTTTTGGCAAGCATCATGTGGTGAGGAAAGATCTAGGTACATATATCCAGTTGGATATGGGTAGCATGAGTTATTATTGTTAACATCACCCTTGAGGTGAATACGTTGGGAGGGAAAATAATAAGCCCCTATCTTTCTACGTGTCTGGTTCAAACGTTTTGCTCATGTGTATGCTGTGAGTGTTAGCAACCATAGAAGACTATATGATGGTTGAGTATGTGGAGCTCTTACTTAAAATCTGTTGAATAAGTTGAATTGCAATTGCTTGGTGACTAAGAACATAGGTTGTTGAGTTTCAAGAGAATTCATTGCTTGAACCTTAACATGTGAATTGGTTGCTACTTTAACATGAGAAATTTTATGAGAAAGAATTGTTGTTATGATGCTAGGAAAAGTAATTAAAATTGTCATTGACCAAACTTGTGCACTTTGCTAGTATTCACACTTCATAAATTATTTCTTTTATCATTTATCTACTCGAGGACGAGTAGGAATTCAGCTTGGGGATGCTGATATGTCTGCAACGTATCTATAATTTATGAAGTATTCATGTCGTTATATTATCATTCTTGAATGTTTTACAATCATTGTATAGATACTTTATATCATTTTTTGGAACTAACCTATTGACCCAGTGCCCAGTGCCAGTTGCTGTTTTTGCTTGTTTTTTACATCACAGAAATCAATATCAAACGGAGTCCAAACACATAAAACTTTTTGTGGATTTTATGGACGAGAAGACTCTCGATGGGGCGAGCAAAGACTGGGGGGTGCCCGAGGGGGCACAACCCACTGGGGAGCGCCTGAGGCTGTGCACGCCCAGTGGGTTGTGCCCACCTCAGCGATCTCCGTGCCCCTCTTTGCCCTATAAAATCCCAAATATTCCAAAAACCCTCGGGGTTAACCTAGATCAGACGTTCCGCCACCGAAAACCAATCTAGACCCCGTTCCGGCACTCTGCCGGAGAGGGGAATCATCACCGGTGGCCATCTTCATCATCCCGACGGCCACCATGATGAGGAGGGAGTAGCCCCCCCTCGGGGCTAAGGGTTTGTACCAGTAGCTATGTGTTTAATCTCTCTCTCTCTCTCTCTCTCTCTCTCTCTCGTGTTCTTGAGATGACACGATCTTGATGTATCGCGGGGCTTTCTTAATATAGTCGGATCATATGGTGTTTCTCCCTCTCTATCTTGTTGTGATGAATTGAGTTTTTCTTTTGAGATTTCATTTTATCGGATTGAATAATTTTATGGATTTGAGAACACTTGCTATATATCTTGCATATGAATACTCGTGGTGACAATGGGGTATCATATTGATTCACTTGATATGTGTTTTGACACTCAACTTGCAGATTCCCGAGGTGACATTGGGGTAATCTATGCATAGGGGTTGATGCACGTTCTTGTCTTTGTTTCTCCGGTAGAAATCTTGGGGCACTCTTTGAGGTTCTTTGTGTTGGATTGAGTATTATGAATATGAAATTATTTGGTGTTATTTTAGTACGAACTCTTGGATAGATCGATCGGAAAGAATAGCTTCGAGGTGGTTTCATACCCTACAAATGATTTCTTCTTATGTTCTCCGCTAGATAGGAACTTTGGATTGATTCTTTGTTGCACGTTGAGGGATGGTTATATGATCCAATTATATTAGCATTGTTGAGAGATTGCACTAGTGAAAGTACGAACCCTAGGCCTCATTTTCAAGCATTACAATACCGTTTTTGTGCCCGTTAACTATTTGCTACCTTGCTATTTTTCTTTATTCAGATTATAAAAATATATTTCTACCATCAATATTACACTTTTATCACCATCTCTTCGCCGAACTAGTGCACCTATACAATTTTCCATTGTATTGGGTGTGTTGGCGACACAAGAGATTTCTTGTATTTGGTGGCAGGGTTGTTTGAGAGAGACCATCTTCATCCTACACCTCCCACGGATTGATAAACCTTAGGTCATCCACTTGAGGGAAAACTGCTACTGTCCAACAAAATTCTGCGCTTGGAGGCCCAGCATGAGTCTACAAGAATAAAGTTGCGTAGTAGACATCAGCAACCCATCTTTTCTTTACAAACAGATAACGGGCGCGAGTTCGGCAATGCCGTCGTGTGCATGCTCCTCGCTCACCACAGTGCTCACTTCCGCCTCACTTGTCCATACACAAGCCAACAAATCGGCAAGGCTGAGTGTGCTCTCCGTACGCTCAAGGACAACGTTCGTGCCCTGCTGGTTCGTGCCTCCATGCCTGCCTGATGTGTACTATGCAACCTTCTTCTTGTAGACTCGTGTTGGGCCTCCAAGCGCAGAGTTTTGTAGGACTGTAGCAATATTCCCTCAAGTGGATGACCTAAGATTTATCAATCCGTGGGAGGCGTAGGATGAAGATGGTCTCTCTCAAACAACCCTGCAACCAAATAACAAAGAGTCTCTTGTGTCCCCAACACACCCAATACAATGGTAAATTGTATAGGTGCACTAGTTCCGCGAAGAGATGGTGATACAAGTGTAATATGGATGGTAGATGTAGGTTTTTGTAATCTGAAAATATAAAAAACAGCAAGGTAACTAGTAGTAAAAGTGAGCAAAAATGGTATTGCAATGCTTGAAAACAATGCCTAGGGTTCATACTTTCACTAGTGCAAAGTCTCTCAACAATGATAACATAATTGGATCACATAACAATGCCTCTACAACAAAGAATCACTCCAAAGTTTTTATCGGAGAACGTAGGATGAAAACGTGCATCAACCTCTATGCATAGATTACCCCAATGTCACCTCGGGAATCCGTGAGTTGAGTACGAAAACATACAACAAGTGAATCAACAGAACATCCCATTGTCATCACAGATAACCCATCGCAAAACATACATCAAGTGTTCTCAAATCCAATGCTCAATCCAACATAACGAAACCTCAAAGAGCAAGACTCAATTCATCACAATAAGATAGAGAGGGAGAAACACCATATGATTCAACTATAGTAGTAAAGCTCGCGGTACATCAGGATCGTGCCAAATCAAGAACACGAGAGAGATCAAACACATAGCTACTGCTACATACCCTCAGCCTCGAGGGTGAACTACTCCCTCCTTGTCATGGTGTCCGTCGGGAGGATGAAGATGGCCTCCGGTGATGGTTTCCCTGTTGGGTTCTATGGTAGGGTGCGTAGACTGCAAATTAAAAATTTCCTACGCGCAGAACATCCGGGAACATGCTACGGGAGATGGATCACAGTTCGTTACCACTAGACGTGCAGTGTCGTGCAGCGGAAGAAGAGTTGGGGCAGCGTGTTCGCGTGGATCGTCTCCTCCTCGTTCTGATCTCCCTCGAACAGCCGGTCGTCCGATCCCACGTACGAGTTCGCCGGAGCGGCGCAAGTGCACCGCCTCTAACGGTATCCGCGCGGCAGGAGGAACACCGTGCGGCCGATCGCTAGGTCCGATCACACGATCGGCGGCGAGTGGAGGTGGCTATTCGCAACACATGCAAACCCTAGTCGCAGCGTCGAAGCGATCAACCGCTGAGTGTGCCGCACCTCCACTTTATATAGGCGTCCCGTCGGGCTCAATACTTGGGCCTTGCACGGACCCTAAAGCTCAAAATCTACTCGGTCACGTTCCTAGTCCATTCGGATCACATCCGACGGTGTCCTACTGAACCAACCTCGAGGTTCCTTCCCTTAAGTGTGCGACCCCTTAGGTTCAAGTCGGCTTGGTCACAGTTCGGATCACCTCCGACCACGGTTGGTAGCGGCCTCTAGCAAGGCGTGCCGACCACCAAGCGCACTATGAAGCGGTTAGGCGAACACAGCATAACGTGTCACACTTCGCATTCCCTTTGTCAAGACGGTATATGTTGTCGGGCTCAAGGCGAGACTGTCATCCTTGTGCTAGCCCGACCTCTTTCTCGTTCCAAAGGATACCGACCACAAACTGGATTATCTCATAATCCTTGTCGCATGGCCATGCTTATCCTGGTTGGATCACACGAGGGGCCCAGAGTATATCTCTCCTGATCGGAGGGGCAAATCCCATCTTGCTCGACCATGTCATGCAGCATGGGACTGGACAAACCCGAAACCTACCTTTGTAACTACCCAGTCACGGAGTAGCGTTTGGTCGGCCCAAAGCAAGTCTGTCACCATCCCGAGTACATGCTTCAGCTCAGGTCTTAGGACATAGAACGTATGTTGTACTAGAGACTCACAGATGACATATCGCTGCATCTCATAGTTGGGTCTGTCCGACTCGGACCTTATCTCGACTCGGATCCAACTACGTCGAATCCGACCAGACCTTTCCGAGTCCATATTATCCGGTTAGCATCCAATGCTCCATGGCTAGTGAGACCAAGCCATCGACCGTGTCATATGCCAGTCTAGTCGGCTGCACATCCACACAACCCTTTCGACTAGGGACCTTTTAGGATAGTCATCATACAATGCATAGTCCCACAAACAAGTCACGTACTTGCTGATACACATCATTGATAATGTACAAGGACTATCTTTATTCATAAACACATAGGAAATATCATCATACATGATTGCCTCTAGGGCATATCTCCAACAGTCCCCCACTTGCACTAGAGTCAATCAAATAGACATCAAATGCCCATAGCTCTAACGTGCCCCTCATGCTTGGGTTGTGGAAGCGGCTTAGTCAACGGATCTGCAACATTTGCATCCGTGTGAATCTTGCATAACTCTACATCACCATTCTTTACGATCTTTCGTATCAGGTGATATTTCCGATCTATGTGTCTGACCTTGTGGTGATTCCTCGGCTCCTTGGCTTGTGCGATGGCACCAGAATTATCACAATAAAGGTCCAACGGTTTCACCGAGGCTGGGAAAATACCAAGATCATCCAGAAAATATCGGATCCAAACACCTTCCTTTGCAGCTTCACAAGCCGCAATGTATTCGGCTTCTGTGGTAGAATCGGACACCGTATCCTGCTTGGAACTCATCCAGTGCACTGCTCCTCCATTCAGGACGTACACGAATCCGGACTGTGATTGACAATCATCTCTGTCGGTTTGGAAACTAGCATCGATGTAACCCCTTATGACGAGCTCTTCCTCACCTCCATAAACTAGGAACATCTCTTTAGTCCTTTTCAGGTACTTCAAAATAGTCTTTACCGCTGCCCAGTGACTCTCACCTGGGTTGGCCTGGTATCTACTTGTTAGGCTTATTGCAAAAGCAACATCAGGCCTTGTACATATCATGGCATACATGATGGATCCGATTGCCGAGGCATACGGAATCCTACTCATCCTGCTTCGCTCATCAGATGTCGAAGGACTCTGAGTCTCGCTTAGCCTTATACCATGTGAGAGCGGCAAGAACCCTTTCTTTGCCTCACTCACGTTGAACCGCTTCAACACTTTATCTATGTACGTGCTCTGGCTTAAGCCGAGCAGCCTCCTCGATCTATCTCTATAGATCTTAATGCCTAAAATATAGGCTGCCTCACCAAGGTCCTTCATCGAAAACTTGCCATTCAATGATCCCTTGACCGAGTTTAGCATCGAAACATCATTTCCGATCAGTAGTATGTCGTCCACATACAAGATCAAAAACACTATTGAGCTCCCACTTAACTTCTTGTATAAACAAGAGTCCTCTTCGCTTTTGATGAAACCGAGACCAGTGACGACCTCATCAAAACGAATGTTCCAACTCCGAGATGCTTGCTTCAACCCATAAATGGATCTCTTGAGCTTGCATACCTTACTAGTGCTAGTCGGATCGACAAACCCCTCGGGCTGTATCATATACACGTCCTCGATTAAATTTCCGTGAAGGAAAGCCGTTTTGACATCCATCTGCCATATCCCGTAATCGAAATATGCAACTATAGCTAGTATGATCCTCACCGATTTCAGCATCGCTACCGGCGAGTAAGTCTCATCGTAGTCAATTCCTTGAACTTGTCCATAACCTTTAGCGACAAGCCGAGCTTTGTGGATCTGAACATTTCCATCCACATCGGTTTTCTTCTTAAAGACCCATTTGCAACCAATGGCGATTACGCCGGTGGCGGATCAACCAAGTCCTGCATTTGATTCTCATCCATGGACTTTAACTCGGATCTCATGGCCTCCAGCCATGCCTCGAATCTTGGCTCACCATCGCTTCCGATATGTGGCCGGCTGCCGCTTAGCAACAATACATCACGCACTCTGCGCAATCTTTCCGACCTCCGTGGTTCCGGTGCCGCCCACTACTGTGTTCCCCGACCGACTCGGTATGATCTCATCACCACCGAGCCGTGCCCCGAGTGGTCCTCGAATTTCTTCGAGTCGAACCGTCCTCCCACTGGCCTCCCGATTGAGAAACTCTTTCTCAAGGAAAACCCCATTCCGAGCAACAAACACTTTGTTCTCTTCCCGGTTGTAGAAGCTATATCCCAAGGTTTCCCTCGGATATCCCACGAATATGCATTTATCTGACTTAGGTGTAAGCTTGTCTGACATAAGTCGCTTGACAAATGCTTCACAACCCCAAATCTTTACAAAAGACAAACTGGGACTCTTCCCGGTCCACATCTCATGTGGTGTCTTGTCTACGGATTTTGATGGTAGCCTATTAAGTGTGAAAGCTGCAGTTTCTAGAGCTTATCCCCAAAATGACAAGGGTAAATCCGATTTGCTCATCATAGACCGGACCATGTCCAACAAGGTCCTATTCCTCCGTCCGACACGCCGTTTCTCGTGGCGTGCTTGAGGTGTGAGCTGAGGTACTATACCTCGACTTTTCAGATGATCATCAAACTCTGGCTCATGTATTCACCTCCACGATCAGATCGGAGAAGCTTTATAGTCTTGCCGAGCTGATTCTCAACCTCGCTCAAACTCTTTGAACTTTTCAAAAGTCTCGACTTGTGCCTCATCAAATAGATATATCCATATCTACTCAAGTCGTCGGTAAAAGTCATGGCAATCGATAGCCACCTCTGGCGGTTGTGCTCATTGGACCACACATCACGTGTATAAGCTCCAACAACTCGGACGCCTCTCGCAACTCTTTGCGAAAGGAGACTTAGTCATCTTGCCGAGCAAGCATGATTCACATGTCTCGAACGACCCGAAGTCGGACGAAGTTAGGAGCCCATCATCATGGAGCTTCTTCATGTGTTTCAGACTAACGTGTCCAAGCTGGCAATGCCAGAAGTATGTCGGATTTATCTCATTTGGCTTATGTCTCTTGACATTCACGTTATAGACCGGTTCCTGTTCTAGATTCAATATAAATAGCCCATCAACAATGGGTGCATATCCGTGGAACATACCATTCAAAAATATAGAACAACCATTGTCCTTTAAATTGAATTCATAACCTTGACTCATCAAACATGAGGCAGAAATAATGTTCCGACTAAGTGCAGGAATGTAATAACAATTATTCAATTCCATGATGAATCCGGAAGGAAGCTGGAGCTGCATCGTGCCGACCTCCAACGCAGCAACTCTTGCTTTGTTGCCGACCCTGATGTCAATCTCCCCTTGTGCCACACGCCTAGTTCTTACCTGTCACAGCCCTGGAGCTTGCTTGTAACTAGTGGCATCGCATCCATGCATCATGTTTAATTTCCATGAAATTTGAAATGGGGATGACCAAGTCTTAGCACCAAAGCAATTCAAATAGGTTCAACTAAAAAAATATTTTTCAGTGAATTCAAATGGCTTTAGAAAATGTTCATCATTTCTGGAATAATGCTACAAACCAGAACCAGAGGTGCTGCACATTTTTTATGTCACATTTGGTCACTGGGTTAATTCATTACTTATTGCATTTGGGCATTTAAAAACTACAAAAATAATTTAGGTGCTCAAATAATCACAAGCTGAAATGTTTGTTGTTGGAAATATTCCAAACAAAGGACATTGAGCGTTTCATGATTTTGGAAATGCCCCGCATTTTTATTAAAGCCAAACACAATTACAGTAAAATAGAAAAGAGAAATAAAATAGAAATAAGCAGAGAGGAGAGAAACCCACTGCTTACACTGCGCAGCCCACCTGGCTCGGCATCAGAGCAGCCCACCGGGCAAACCTGCCCAGCCCACCTAACCGCCGCCATCGCCTTCCTTCGCCAAGAGGGCGAGGCGAGGCGTGGCGCGCCGACGACGCCGAGCCACCTCCCGCCTGGCTGCCTGCGTCCCGATGCCTGGACGCCCATGCGCCGCCACGCAACACTCCGGCCCCCTCGCCCTCTCCCTCTCTCCTCGACCCCATTCCTCCTCTCGCTTCCTCTCTCGCACCACCGAGCGGCCCGCCGCCACTGCCGCCGTTCGCCGCGCCACCGCCTCCCCCTTGCTTCCCCGACCAGCTCAAGAGCTCCGCCGTGCCGCCCTCGCCCTCCCCGCCGTCACACGCGACCGGAGAAGCCCCGAAGCGCCGCCCCGACGCTTTTCCCCTCCCCGGCCACCGAGGATCGCCGCCGTGATTCCGCCGCCGTCCGGACATCCCCGAGCTTGCTGAGCCGCCCTACCGACTCCACGTGAGCTCCCGGTCACCTTCCCCCTCACCCGTGGCCTATTTCTCACCGTAGCCGCTGATTCGAAGAAGCCCGAAGTTCCTGGCCACGCCATGGCGCCGCTGTGGCTGTGGCCACCCCAACTTGCGCCCGAAAGCACGCCACCAAGTTCGCCGCCTCCCAGAGCCCGCAGCGCCTTCCGTTTCTCCTCTAATGCACCGCAGCGCCGAGCCCGAGCTCGCCTGAGCTCGGCGGTCAGATAGGTCGTCGCCGGCGCCGATTCCGGCCGCCCGAGCTCAACCTGACTCCACCAAGAGCTGCGGCTCGTCCCAGCCTCCACTGGATGCCCTCCATGCCCATTTGGTCACGGAGCGCCAAAATCACTTCCGCCGCCGCGTCGGGCTCGCCGGCGGCTAAACACCGACAGCCGACTTTGACTTTGACCACGGGTGGGCCCTGGTTGACTCTGTTGAGTCAATGACAGGTGGGGCCCAGCCCTGTTAACTATTTAGGATTAGTTTTAATTAATTTTTAGTTAAACTAATTACTCTGGCACATGGGTCCCACTGTCAGGTTTGACCCGGACCGTGTCCCATTGACCCGCTGATGTCACACTGACGTCAGGCTGACGCAGTAATTGATTTTCTGGATTTATTATAATTCAGGAAATTCCAGAATATATCCAAAACTTCTAAAATTCATAGAAATTCAACCGTAACTCCAATGGAAATAAGTTATATATGAAAAATGATCAGAAAAATATGAAGAATCTGTTTATGCCATGCTCATGCATGTTTGAACAAGCTAACCTCACTTAATAGGATGAATCATGATTAGGGTAAATTATGAACTAGAATTTGGAGTTGGAATTTGTTCTTGTTTGAATTCCACTTCAATTAACTTGGCTAGTTATTGCATTAGGTTAATTCAGTACCTTAACATGACATGTCATTCATGTGAATGTGCATTGCATTGATGGTGTTCTTTCTCAGTTGCCCGTGTCTGTCCCCTCTCGATAGACGTGGTTTCGACGATGAGATCGATGACACTAATGAAGAGCTATATTATCTTCAGAAGTGCCAGGCAAGCAAAATCCCCCTTGTTCATTCCGATACAATCCCACTCTCTCGCTCCTGCTCTCTTTTACTGCATTAGGACAACATCGACTCATGTGTTACTTGCTGCGGTAGCTGAACCCCTTATCCTCTGCATGACCTGTCATTCCACAGTAATTAGATGAAACCCACTAGCATGAGTAGGAGTTGTTTGAGCCATGTTGTGCCTACTCATTCATGCTTGTTTGTCATGCTGCTCTTGCTTAGAGTTGAGTCAGTCCGATTCATCGGGAATGAATTGGAATGGTTGTGTGAAGATGTCCTCACTGTGTGTGAGCTAAGTGTGTGAACACGATTTGGTAAAGGTAGCGGTGAGAGGCCATGTAGGAGTACATGGTGGGTTGTCTCATTGCAGCCGCCCTCAGAACTGAGTTCTGTGTTTGTGATCCATGAAACAGTTACTACCACGCATTGGGCCCAAACCAATGGACCCTCTCGGCTTCTTAACCACCCTTGTCCTCATCCGGAGTTGCAAGTAGTTTCGGTGTTTGCAGCATGTTGGGGCCGCACGCAACGCTGACCTTAGGGGTGGGTTGTGTTGCGGTAGGCACGTGGGTCGGTGTACCGATTCGCCTGCTTGGTGTCTCGGGAACCCCGCACACATCGTTCGGGGCTGTATGGGAAACCTCGGCCGGACTCCTCGGATGGAACCCGAATAGGCGATAAACCCGGACTAGGGATTTGAGTGTTTAGGTAGGCCGTGGCCGACACCCACGTTGGGCTTCCGCTTGAAGGTTGCCGAGTACATGTCGTGTAAACGGCGGTAAGTGGTGAGAGCGTGTGAAGAAGTACACCCCCCGCAGGTTAATATGATCTATTGAATAGCCGTGTCCGCGGAAAAGGACTTGGGTTGCCTATATCGGTTCATAGACAAGTGAAAGTGGATACTCTAAAATACGCAAGATAAGCGTGAGTGCTATGGATGGCGTTCTCGAGGGAGACGGAGCGGGTCCATAGTGGAGTATTGATATGGTGAATATGTGGACTCGCAGCGCCACCTCAAAGAGTTACCTGCAATGTAGTTCGGGATAGCCACCGAGTCAAAGCTGGCTTGTCGCAATCAAACTCCACCACCCCTTTTGATAATGATGCATATGTAGTTAGTTTCGATGTAAGTCTTGCTGAGTACAATTGTACTCACGTTTGCCTATTTTATGTTTTTTGAGAGAGACGTCGGCCTCGCTAGTAGTTCCACGTGGGCTTCGACGCTTAGCTTGTTACCTCAGCTACGATCTTGTGCCCTCGGCAGATCTGGTAGATAGACAAAGCTTCTCAGCCTTTTTCATTTATAGATGTCTCGTACTCGAGACATGTTTAGCTTCCGCTTGTGCTTTGACTTGTATGTTTCGAGTGTTGGGTCATGAGACCCATGTTTGTAATATCTCGCTCCTCGAGCCTAATGAATAAATATTTGAGTCGAGAGTTATGTTGTGATGCCATGTTGTATTTGCACATATTGAGCATATTGTGTGTATGTTTGGAATGCTTGGTATGTGTGGGATCCGACAATCTAGTTGTTTATCCTTGGCAGCCTCTCATATGGGGAAATGTAGCCTCGTGCTTCGGGCGATAGTAGTCCGCTTCTGACCGGTTCACCGAGTCCTGCTAGCCCAAAGACTACCGCTTGGACACTTGATCTGGCGGCATGTGTTTCACTTCGCTCATATGTACGTCCTTCGGGAAATGTCACGCGGTGATATTCGAGTCTGCCTAGCCTGCTACTGCCGGGATACGGAGTCTGTTAGCCAGTGCTACAGCCAATTCATACGTTGATGACCGACATGCTCGATGTGATTCATGTATGCCTGTCCCCATGGGTTAGTGCCGCTTTGGGTTCACGACTAGCCATGTCCGCCGGGTTCTTTGTCATATGGATGCTAGCAACACTATCATATCGTGAGCCAAAAGACATAAACGGTCCCGGGCCATGGTAAGGCGACACCGTGGGAATACCGTGCGTGAGGCCGCAAAGTGATATGAGGTGTTACCGGCTAGATCGATGTGACTTGGAATCGTGGTCCCGACAGCGTTGGTATCGAGCTCGACCGCATGTAGGATTACCAAGCCAAACTGGTCGAAGTTGTGTCTAGAAATGCCTTAGTTATGTAAGGGAACTGATTGTGGAAGGGAACGTAAGGCTCTTTTTACTCCTTTACCTTATGCCCTCTGATCTGAGTCATCCTCTTCTCATTCTACGTGGGTATAGGATTAGGCTCTCTTCTCTCTATCAGGTTCACGTGTTACTAATCCGTAGTAACTTATAGGATTGTTGGTTACATCCTCAGTTCAGTTTCTACTAATTTTTAGTATGCTATCTGTTGATCTCAGAATCTTTTTATGATATTGTTGAGTGGTTATGCCACCATTTTTGCAGGATGTCTCAAATCATTTTGAGCATTTACAGCCGTTATGTTTGTCCGAGTCATCCTGTGTCTCTAAATAGTCCGATGCATTTGCAAATCCTTTCCTTCCGTTCCCGATGTCCCTTTTGGTCAGAATAAGCACACTAATCGGTAAGTTGAGGTACTTTGTTGCCTCGGCGTAGATGTTGGAGCTATTATTATGACCCTAGGTGTTTAGGAAGTCACCTAGCAATTTAGCAATGCTTTTGTATCCCCAGTGTGATGATTCTGGCCATTATTCTTAAAAGCATCCCGTGATGTTATTAGTTAGTAGGCATTCTATTCCTGGTTCCTGGCCCAAGATTCACCCTACTTACTTCATGTTGATAGTGTTTGCTAGTCCCTTTAGGATATTAGTAACCTTGCAATAGTCCTCGAGGTCCGTGGTATTTCCTTCTTCCAAATACCATGAACTTCTTTTGGCAGAAGTTCTTTTGAGCCAAAAGATCACAACTGTGGTGCTTTTGAGGAGTTCTCCATTCATAATTGTGACTCGCCAGTTCTACCTTCTCTGCATGGGTTATCCGGAAGAAATGTTGGGCTTTGCTCAACATACTAATCTATGCATCCACAACTCAGAAAATTATATGTTCCTTTGAGTTGCTCTCTTTAGTTGTATCCCGACCATCCTCTATCAGTTGATAACCAAGAGTATGTGTGCATCCGTTTATCGATGTCTATTATCCTTGTGGTCCGTCAAGCCATTCTATTTCGGAATGACTAGGAGAAACAAACTCCAGTACCTCATCCATTTCTAGGATTGGGTCAAAGTAGTTGTATTCCGCAGATCAAAATGCCAATTCAGCTTTTGATTCTGTTCTACCCTGAAGTATTGCCATCTTATGTCAAGAATGTCATGGGAATTTCACAACCTCTTAGGAATTCTTGATGTAGTGATACTTCTCGCCATCATCGTTCATTCCTCGGTCCCGTGTTGTTGCAACCGGAATACCGACAAATGAATTGTGATGTGTGAAATCAATACTCCTAGCAACCTTGTTGCTTGGTAGTTAAAGGACAAAAATTTCATTCTTAGCGTATTGGTTCTTGAATCATCCTTCTAAGACTGATCGTGCTACCTAGTCCTTATTTCGGTGCACCCTTCGATTGATGAGTTAGGATCTTGTCAAGTCCTCACTCATTTAACCATATCGTCTTGCCCTCAAGCAAGATTGTTCTTGAGCTTAGTAACATACCGGTGGTTCGTGACTTTCCAAATATCTTCTGGAAGTGTTACCGGGTTGTTTCCTGACTGTTATGTTGAGCTCGTGATCAAGTTGGTTTCTTGTGAACCACCCTTTCTCCAAGAATCTGTGTTGGATATCCCTAAGCTAATTGGTTAAGCTAGACAACAACTTGGAGAATTGGAATATAAAAGCTTGCCTGACCTAGTTCATCACTAAGGGATATCTTTGTGTGTGTAGTGTGTGTTGAAGAAAGATGATATCTTCATCGATTGGTCCCTGTGATCAGTTGCTGGACCTATTGTCTTATCAATCCTTTGATTTGAGTGTGGGTTATCGCCAAGTCAAATCAGTACCATCGATGTTCGTAATGTTGTCTTACTTGTGGTTGAACCCTCGAGCATACACCATTATATCTTTTGGTCTGACCAATGCTATCACCGTGTTCACATGATGGTGGAAGTCCAGTGATATGGAAATTCCGATGAGTTGTTGTTGAGCCCAAGAAGAGATTTTGTCTCCCCCATGATTCATGTTGAACATCAACCTAGTGTTGGAAACTTGTGTAAGCATTTCTTCGTGTTCCATTCATGAAGCTTATGCTTGGATGGAAAGAGTGACTTCCTCGAATTCATGTGCCTTAGGTGTAAGTTGCCGCCATGAATTTGAGAAAGGTTTGTTTTGTTTCCTTTGGAACCATCCCAAGTCAGTCATGCATGTGCGAAGTATTATATGGTCTGATAGACTGATCATCTTCATTCTATATGAATTCCATAGCACACCAAGCCACTGATGGATTTGTTCAAGGAAAAGGAGTTGTTGTGTAAATCCTAGGTCGTGCACAAGACTCCGTTATCCTCGATGATGGTTCCCAACAAGAACTCGGTAGTGTTTTGTTGTAAGACTACCATGTGGTCATGCTTGTCTGGGACAACGTGTTCACATGTGTTTAGCAGAATCAGCTCATGTTTTGGAGCTCACTACCATAGTCCATCTCCCGAGAATTCCGCAACATCATCTCGTCAATTTGTGTTGCACCCTTCCCTTTTCAGACATGTTGAGTCCGAAGTATCCTATCACCAATCGGATCTGAATCTCAGGCAGATATGATGGTTGGAACATTCGAACAGTTGCATTTCGTTCCCAGCTTGCACCGTCCTTGTGCCATTTCACTAGGGGCTGCCTTCTTAGTAAATCCTGTTCAAGATCATCCTCAAAAGTGGTCCTACCATTGGTTCCATCCCCCTCCGATGATAAGCAAAAATCATCCATTGCGTTGTCTTCAACAAGGTAGTCCACATCATCCATTCTAGTCCGGGTGTACCATTCCTTTGCACTCCACCGAACGACCCTGTGAATTGCCTTAGTCTGGTATGAAGAGTTTCAATGATCTCTGAATCAAAAGTAATTCTTTTTGCCACTTAAGGGAATAGTTCCTCGCGTCACCTCCCCTGAGGTGCCCCATTATTGAATCATGGCAATTATTTCCTCGCCACCTTGACACCATCCACCATCTTTCTAAGCGTGGAATTATTGCCCACTAATCAAACCTCGTTGTTTGTTCTTCCATCCCTCTCGATGTGTTTTGTGCCTCAACACGAGATGTTTCAACATCTCATTCCACGAGTTGATCTTGAGTGCTCGATCTTCGAGGAGACCGTCTCCTATAGAGTCTCTTCCCGTCGCCATCGTGTTGGATGAAGATCTCGAAAGCAAAGACGTCAAGACCAAGATGATGGGATGAATCAACATCTTCGAGAAGGGCAAATGGATCATGAAGATTGTGATAGTTCTGTGACTCCCCTTTTCCTCTTACCTCACGTCTTGAATCTCGGGGCGAGATTCTTGTTTAGTGGGGGTGAGTTGTCACAGCCCTAGAGCTTGCTTGTAACTAGTGGCATCGCATCCATGCATCATGTTTAATTTCCATGAAATTTGAAATGGGGATGACCAAGTCTTAGCACCAAAGCAATTCAAATAGGTTCAACTAAAAAAAATATTTTTCAGTGAATTCAAATGGCTTTAGAAAATGTTCATCGTTTCTGGAATAATGCTACAAACCAGAACCAGAGGCGCTGCACATTTTTTATGTCACATTTGGTCACTGGGTTAATTCATTACTTATTTGCATTTGGGCATTTAAAAACTACAAAAATAATTTAGGTGCTCAAATAATCACAAGCTGAAATGTTTGTTGTTGGAAATATTCCAAACAGTGACATTGAGCAGTTTCATGATTTTTGGAAATGCCCTGGCATTTTTATTAAAGCCAAACACAATTACAGAAAATAGAAAAGAGAAATAAAATAGAAATAAGCAGAGAGGAGAGAAACCTTACAGCTTACTCGCAGCAGCCCACCGGCTCGGCATCAGAGCAGCCCAGTGGGCAAAACCGCCCAGCCCACCTAACCGCCGCTCATCGTCTTCCTTCGCCAAGAGGGCAGGAGGCGAGGCGTGGCGCGCCGATGACGCCGAGCCACCTCTCGCCTGGCTGCCACGCCCCCGATGCCTGGACGCCCATGCGTCGCCACGCAACACTCCGGCCCCCTCGTCCTCTCCCTCTCTCCTGGACCCCATTCCTCCTCTCGCTTCCCTCTCAGACCTGCCAAAGCGGCCCGTCGCCACTGTCGCTGTTCGCGCATGCCACCGCCTCCCCTTGCTTCCCGACCAGCTCAAGAGCTCCGCCAGTGCCGCCTCGCCTCCCCGCCATCACACGCGACCGGAGAAGCCCCGAAGCGCCGCCCCGACGCTTTTCCCCTCCCCGGCCACCGAGGATCGCCGTCGTGATTCCGCCGCCGTCCGGACATCCCCGAGCTTGCTGAGCCGCCCTACCGACTCCACGTGAGCTCCCGGTCACCTTCCCCCTCACCCCGTGGCCTATTTCTCACCGTAGCCGCTGATTCGAAGAAGCCCGAAAGTTCCCGCCGCCGGCCATGGCGCCACCGTGGCCAGGGCCACCCCAACTTGCGCCCGAGCACGTCACCAAGTTCGCCGCCCTCCCAGGAGCCCGCAGCGCCCTTCCGTTTCTCCTCTAATGCATCGCAACGTGAAGCCCGAGCTCGCCCGAGCTCCGGCGGCCGCCTAGGTAGTCGCCGGCGCCGATTCCGGCCGCCCCGAGCTCAACCGACTCCACCAAGAGCTGCGGCTCGTCCCCAGCTCCACCTGGATGCCTCCATGCCCATTTGGTCGCCGAGCGCTAAAATCACTTCTGCCGCGTCGGGCTCGCCGGCGGCTAAACGCCGGCAACCGACTTTGACTTTGACCACGGGTGGGCCCTGGTTGACTCTGTTGAGTCAATGACAGGTAGGGCCCAGCCCTGTTAACTATTTAGGATTAGTTTTAATTAATTTTTAGTTAAAATAATTACTCTGGCACGTGGGTCCCACTGTCAGGTTTGACCCGGACCGTGTCCCGTTGACCCGCCGATGTCACACTGACGTCAAGCTGACGCAGTAATTGATTTTCTGGATTTATTATAATTCAGGAAATTCCAGAATATATCCAAAACTTCTAAAATTCATAGAAATTCAACCGTAACTCCAATGGAAATAAGTTATATATGAAAAATGATCAGAAAAATATGAAGAATCTGTTTATGCCATGCCCATGCATGTTTGAACAAGTTAACCTCACTGAATAGGATGAATCATGATTAGGGTAAATTATGAACTAGCATTTGGAGTTGGAATTTGTTCTTGTTTGAATTCCACTTCAATTAACTTGGCTAGTTATTGCATTAGGTTAATTCAGTACCTTAACATGACATGTCATTCATGTGAATGTGCATTGCATTGATGGTGTTCTTTCTCAGTTGCCGGTGTCTGTCCCCTCTCGATAGACGTGGTTTCGATGATGAGATCGATGACACTAATGAAGAGCTATATTATCTTCAGAAGTGCCAGGCAAGCAAAATCCCCCTTGTTCATTCCGATACAATCCCACTCTCTCGCTCCTGCTCTCTTTTACTGCATTAGGACAACATCGACTCATGTGTTACTTGCTCATGTAGCTGAACCCTTTATCCTCTGCGTGATGACTGTCATTCCACAAGAATTAGATGAAACCCACTAGCATGAGTAGGAGTTGTTTGAGCCTTGTTGTGCCTACTCATTCATGCTTGTTTGTCATGCACGCCATCGCTTAGAGTTGAGTCAGTCCGATTCATCGGGAATGAATTGGAATGGTTGTGTGAAGATGTCCCACGTGTGTGAGCTAAGTGTGTGAACATGATTTGGTAAAGGTAGCGGTGAGAGGCCATGTAGGAGTACATGGTGGGTTGTCTCATTGCAGCCGCCTTCAGAACTGAGTTCGTGTTTGTGATCCATGAAACAGTTACTACCACGCATTGGGCCCGAAACCAATGGACCCTCTCGGCTTCTTAACCACCCTTGTCCTCATCGAGTTGCAAGTAGTTTCTTGTGTTTGTAGCATGTTGGGGGGCCGCACGCAACGCTGACCTTAGGGGTGGGTTGTGTTGCGGTAGGCACGTGGTCGGTGTACCGATTCGCCCGTTTGGTGTCTCGGGAACCCTACACACATCGTTCGGGCTGTATGGGAAACCCGGCGGACTCCTCATGGATGGAACCCGAATAGGCGATAAACCTGGACTAGGGATTTGAGTGTTTAGGTAGGCCGTGGCCGACACCCACGTTGGGCTTCCGCTTGAAGGTTGCCGAGTACATGTCGTAAACGGCGGTAAGTGGTGAGCGTGTGTGAAGAAGTACACCCCGCAGGTTAATATGATCTATTCAAATAGCCGTGTTCATGAAAATGACTTCGGGTTGCCTATATCAGTTCATAGACAAGTGAAAGTGGATACTCTAAAATACGCAAGATAAGCGTGAGTGCTATGGATGGCGTTCTCGTAGGGAGACGGAGCGGGTCCATAGTGGAGTATTGATATGGTGAATATGTGGACTCGTAGCGCCATCTCAAAGAGTTACCGCAATGTAGTTTAGGATAGCCACCGAGTCAAAGCTGGCTTCTGCGGTCAAACTCCACCACCCCTTTTGATAATGATGCATATGTAGTTAGTTCTGATGTAAGTCTTGCTGAGTACAATTGTACTCACGTTTGCCTATTTTATGTTTTTGCAGAGAGACGTCAGTCTCGCTAGTAGTTCCACGTGGGCTTCTACGTTTAGCTTGTTACCTCAGCTACGATCTTGTGCCCTCGGCAGGATCTGGTAGATAGACAGGCTTCTCAGCCTTTTTCATTTATAGATGTCTGTACTCAGACATGTTTAGCTTCCGCTTGTGCTTTGACTTGTATGCTCTGAGTGTTGGGTCATGAGACCCATGTTTGTAATATCTCGCTCATCGGAGCCTAATGAATAAATATTTGAGTCGTAGAGTTATGTTGTGATGCCATGTTGTATTTGCACATATTGAGCATATTGTGTGTATGTTTGGAATGCTTGGTATGTGTGGGATCCGACAATCTAGTTGTTTATCCTTGGCAGCCTCTCATATGGGGAAATGTAGTCTCGTGCTTCTGGGCGATAGTAGTCCGCTACAGCCCGGTTCACCGGAGTCCTGCTAGCCCAAAGACTCTTTGCTTGGACACTTGATCGGCGGCATGTGTTTCACTTCGTTCCTATGTCCGTCCCTTCGGGAAATGTCACGCGGTGATATTCGTCCTGCCTAGCCTGCTACAGCCGGGATCTGAGTCCTGTTAGCCCGGTGCTACAGCCCGAATTCATACGTTGATGACCGACATGCTCGATGTGATTCATGTATGCCCTGTCCCCATGGGTTAGTGCCGCTTTGGGTTCACGACTAGCCATGTCGGCCCGGTTCTTTGTCATATGGATGCTAGCAACACTATCATATACGTGAGCCAAAAGACATAAACGGTCCCGGCCATGGTAAGGCGACACCGTGGGAATACCGTGCGTGAGGCCGCAAAGTGATATGAGGTGTTACCGGCTAGATCGATGTGACTTGAATCGGGTCCGACATTACCGACCTACGCATCGAGTTGCAAATATGAACAACCGATCCGTATCAAATACCCAATAGCTACTAGGTATGTCGACAAGGTAAATGTCTATAACATATGCAACAAGCGTACCTTTGCTCAAGAAGCATTTCCGCCTTCTTGCCATGCTCGCAAGCCACTTGCTACAGTTCCTCTTCCAAAGGACCGGTCTCCTTGCGGTGGAAGCAAACGGTCTCGAGTCCGTCCAGACTTGGCGCAGCGGCGAGGTTACCGTCTCGTGCCCTTTGCCTTAGCCTTTTCTTGGACCAACTCTTCTTGAACTTAGCGATTTACGCACCATCAACACTTGATGCGTGCCTTTCTTAATATCCCGCTCGCCACTTTGAGCATCCCATGCAATTCGGTGAGCTTCTTATCCATGCCATGCATATGATAGTTCGAGATGAACGCCCCATAGTGGGCGGAAGAGAACCCGATCAAGATCGAGAGTCAGCTCATCCAAGAGCGGGAAGCCCAAACGATCCAAAGCTTGCACATATCCGATCATCTTGACACATGTGGGCTCAGTGGATCACCTTCCTTCATCTTGCAATCCAGCAAGGATCGCCAGACGTTGTACCTTTCGGCCCTAGCCTGTGTCTGAAACATGCTCTTGAGACTCTCGATCATATTGTAAGCCTCAACATTTTTGAAATGCTGTTGCAAATCGGGCTCCATACAAGCCAAAGATCGACGGTGATCTCCGTTGATTCATCAACGAAGTTTCGTAGGCATTCTTAGCTGTGGCACTAGCATTATCGGAAGGTTCCTTTGGAAGTGGATCCTCTAAAACATGTTCCTTTTTATCGTGCTTGAGAACAATTCTCAAATTTCTATACCGGTGGTAAAGTTTGTTCCATTCAGTTTATCCTTTTCCGTAATTGATTTCAATGCAAAGTTGGGTTGAGCGGTGGTGCCATTGATCTACAAACAGAAAATATGCAATCACTAAGCAATGTGTTTATGTAGAGTAATTCTAGCCTAAATGAAATACTCCCATGAAGTTGGCATCCTCCGCAAACTCTCGGTGATTCAGATCCGACTAGCTCATGTGACTAGTGAGCTTTAGCATCATTGCTAGCCAACATACCTATCCGTAAGCAACTCCTTGCTAATCGTATTCTATACGACTCGCCGGTCGGGAAGGTATCTCATACCCGGCTCCCAAACTTCTTTGCCACAAGGCCCAAAACCGTTTGATAGCCTTGTCAAGTTAACTCGATGCAAATGCATGTCCATGTCCGACACGAACCCTTGGTTCAAGGACACCCAAAGAAGACCCCAATTTTATGAGCCCACTACTAGACGTACTTGACGTGCGAAGGTGCAACATCGGGGATGGCAATTCGCTTGATATTCATGAGGGATCTTTCTACCATTCCAACATGCATAGAAACAAAGAAGCATAACAATCACAAATAACACATATTGTGAAATAGTATGGCTCCTTCATGGACGTTCTTCCAGGTCGGCTCCGACTCCGATGACCATCTACGAATTCCATCTTGTTTGTCATGCCGGGACGCCAAGCCACCAACCTGATCTCTATTATCCAACTACTACAACTAGTAATGAATTTTACATAGAGTCACAAGTCGACACGCAGGTCGTTATACAATATAATGACATCACCTTATTCTCGCCGGTCGACAAACATGACACGCAGGCCATGTATAAATTACACACATGCATCACATACACATGAGCCATACTATTCACATCAAACCTACAAAACGAAGTTATGCATAGAATCGCATTCTACTGGTTTGTGTGTCGGGTACGAAATACACGGCGCTACGCACACGGCGGTCCATATCGATCATCGCGAATCCGATTCGGATTTACGTTTCACTGTTAACCCTGATGGTGGATGACCGACCGGTAGGGGTAGATCGTGTCACGACCTCATCGATCCCGATTGACAGAAAACATAGCCTCAACGATCCCCATGTGCAGTTGATCACATTAACCGTGCACATAGCCGATCTTATCAACGACAACAGATCTCATCTGCCGCCTCCACATATCTAATATGCATACGATCTAAATCCAAATCCTATAGCAGAGGCTCTGATACCACTGTTGGGTTCTACGGTAGGGTGCGTGACGCAAATTAAAATTTTCCTACGCGCAGAACATCCAGAACATGCTACGGAGATGGATCACGATTCGTTACCACTAGACGCAGCAGATGCCGTGCGCAATGAAGAAGAGTTGGGGCAGCGCGTTCGCGTGGATCGTCTCCTCCTCGTTCTGATCTCCCTCGAACAGCCGGTCGTCCGATCCCACGTATGAGTTTGCCGGAGCGGCGCAAGTGCACCGCCTCTAACGGTATCCGCGCGTGCAGGAGGAACACCGTGCGGCGGACTGCTAGGTCCGATCACACAGTTGGTGGCGAGTGGAGGTGGCTATTCGCAACACATGCAAACCCTAGTTGCAGCGCCGAAGCGATCAACCGCCTGAGTGTACCGCACCTCCACTTTATATAGGCGTCCGTCGCGGGCTCAATACTTGGGCCTTGCACGGACCCTAAAGCCCAAAGTCTACTCGGTCACGTTCCTAGTCCAGTTCGGATCACATCCGACCAGTGTCCTACAAACCGACCTCGTAGGTTCCTTCCCTTAAGCGTCGACCCCTTAGGTTCAAGTCGGCTTGGTCACGATTCGGATCACCTCCGACACGCACGGTTGGTAGCGGCCTCTAGCAAGGCGCACACCACCAAGCAGACTATGAAGCTGGTTAGGCAAACCTGCATAACGTGTCACACTTCGCTCCTTTGCGCGACGATATATGTTCTCGGGCTCAAGGCGAGACTGTCATCCTTGTGCTAGCCCGACCTCTTTCTCGCTCCAAAGGATACCGACCACAAACCTGGATTATCTCATAATCCTTGTCGCATGGCCATGCTTATCCCTGGTCGGATCACACGAGGGGCCCAGTATATCTCTCCCGACCGGAGGGGCAATCCCATCTTGCTCGACCATGTCTCGCAAAGATGGGACCGGACAAACCCAAACCTACCTTTGTAACTACCCACCACGGAGTAGCGTTTGGTCGGCCCAAAGCAAGTCTGTCACCATCCAGTACATGCTTCACTCAGGTCTTAGGACATAGAACGTATGTTGTACTAGAGACTCACAGATGACATATCGCTGCATCTCATAGTTGGGTCCGTCCGACTCGGACCTTATCTCGACTTCGGATCCGACTACGCCGGATCCGACTGCACCTTTCCAAGTCCATATTATCCGGTTAGCATCCAATGCTCCATGGCTAGTGAGATCAAGCCATCGACCGTGTCATATGCTAGTCTAGTCGGCAAGCGTCCACACAACCCTTTCGACTAGGGACCTTTTAGGACAGTCATCATACAATGCATAGTCCCACAAACAAGTCACGTACTTGCTGATACACATCATTGATAATGTCCAAGGACTATCTTTATTCATAAACACATAGGAAATATCATCATACATGATTGCCTCTAGGGCATATCTCCAACATTCCCCCTCTGCCAGGGTGCCGAAACGGGCTCTTGATTGGTTTTTCGTGGCTATAGAGGCTTCGATGGCGGAACTTCAGATCTAGGGTTCTTTTTGGAGGTTTTTGTATATATAAGAGTATTTGGCATTGGAAACAAGTCAGGGGGACACCCGAGGGGTCCACAAGCCCTAGGGGAGCGCCCCTAGCTTGTGGCCTCCCCGGTCACCTCCTGGCACAGCTCCAGTGTTCCATGGGTCTTTTACTAAGTTGACTCAGGCATGCTATTGCTGGTCTGGGACAAAAGGGCAACGCCATAGCTAATAACAGCCGAAATAAAAAAAAGACTAAGATTAATGATAGACTTGACAAAATAAAAGACTCAAAATTTGAACTGGTAGCAAAGAAATAAAAGTCCTAAATGATAAAAACACTAAAAATAATGATGAGTACATATTTTGTGGCTAGTATAATCATTAAATACTTAAAACACTTGATAAAATTGAAAACTAGTTTCTAGCATGCATAGAAAACAAACGCCAGCACTAACAAATTAACTATGGCGTACATACAGAACCAACGCCACCACTACATTCCAAATGGTGAGTACATATGGGCCAACAGATTTGTGGCGTGTCTAGGAAAAGCTACGCCAACACTAAACAGTAAAGTTGACGTCCTAATCTTGACCTCGCCAACACTATTTGGAAAAAAATAGTTGTGGCGATGATGGGAAATGGTGTGCCACCAATGAAAGTTGTGGCCAATCGTTTTTCCACTAGTGATAGGGGGTGAAGGCGATTTATATGTATGATTTTCTTCGACTCAGGCAAAGACTTCGAAGAGGCGGAAGCAAAATAGTAACTAGACATGATATAACGGAAGATAAACTACACTATACATGTTGTCATAACAACACAACCGAAGTGAGATGTGAAGGCAGACAACAAACTAGTTAGCAACGAATAGTAGGAGCAGTTAATGTGAAGACAAAAAAAGATGTAATCAAAAGGATTATCTTCACGTAATGTCTTCAAGCAAAATGAGCAAGCAAAGGCTTCATGACACAAAACAATAAGTAAAGGGGTGAAGTGATAGAACCAGTTGCTCGGAGAAGACAATTGATTTTTTTGACCAGTTCCAGTTGTTGTGATAGTTGTACATCTGGTTAGGAGGCTGAGATTGAACTCACAAGACCTAGTCTTCACCTTGTTCCCCTTGAGCTAAGGTCACTATAGACCTCGCACAATCACTCATGTAAGTCTTCAAGGTAGTCTTTCAAATCTTCATATACTTCGTTCACTGACAATCTACACTGACTCTTCGATGCTCGGAACGCAACGCCTAACTGGCTGAAAGATCACAGTCTTCAATCATAACAAGTCTTTAGTTAACTCAGAACAGAATGTCTTCAGTGATGCTCAATCACTTTGGGCTCTAGGTGTTTGGGTTTTTCCTCGTAGGAAATTTCACTCAAAGGTTTCAGAGGCGGGTTGCTCTCAAACGATAAAAGTTGTGCAATAACTCGGAGCGGCCGCCAACTTATGATGGACGGGGTGGCTATTTATAGACAGGAGGCAACCCAACATGATATGACCGATCTGACCCTGGGCCAATGGCCAACGGTAGCTAGGTGTCATAACGGTCGGATTTCAAACACACGCGACAGCTTGGCTTGGGCTACAAGCAAAGCTGACTCAACCAACTCCGGAAGAGGTTTTCTCTTATTGTCATCGCTGAAAGACATAGGATTTTAGGTTAAGCATCACGTCAGTTTCCAACTTTGTTTACTTCGACCCACTTAACAGTATGGTGATTCCTATGACTTAAGAAAGAAGAAAATGAAACTACCAAAAGACTATGTCTTCGCGCTCCATTTTCTTCAGGCAATACTCATCGCATTCCAAATTGTCTTCAATGTCTTCATACATTTTTAGGGGTCATATTTGATGGGTAAACCAAAACTCCAAGGACTTCTATTTGTGTTCTCCTGTGAATCTCACAAACACATTAGTCCCTTGACGAAGTTTGTCGTCAATACTCCAAAACCAATAAAGGGTGGCACTAGATGCACTTAAAGAAGATAAAATTCAGCACATAATATAAATGTTTCCTTACATTTCGTTTGGATGTATATATTGAGCCCCAGAATTAGGATTTGGTATTCGGCAGCCCGAATATCGCTGTTTGGATGGTCACGACATTCGAGCGTGGCATTCGAGCTGAATATCTCTCCGCCGGCGATAACACTCGCGCGACACAATCCTCAATTCAGAGCTGAACCCCTTTGTTTTCCTCTGTATTCGCTCGCCTCGCGTAACCCTTCGCTAGTAGGAGTAAACAGAAGCAGATCCTCGACGACGACACATGGCAGTGCGTCTCCCGCACTCTTCATTCTCTCCTATCGACGGCGATGCGAAGCGAATCCCAGGCCGACAGCTTATCCGGCAAATTGAGGCCGAGGGCAACGTCTTGGATGGGGAATCGGGGATGGGCGCCATGCCCGCTCCCGCCGCCGGTGTAGCAAAGGTTTCGTATTTGGAGGACTAGGGGCCGAAGGCCTGCTGCTCGTCACATGGAGGCAACGACCGGCTCCCACGCTGGCAGCGAGGAGCGCGGGGGCATAGGCGGAGTGGGGGCCGATCTAGCACGAACGCGGCGGAGATGTCGGCAGTCGGCACCGACGCAGGCCACACATGGAAGCTTGTATTCACGGCAAAGGTTGCGCTGGTGCTCCCGCTTATCTCTATGCTCGCCTTCGTCTGCGAGCTGCACGACTTCAACAACCCTCCAAACTGCAAACTGCAATACAATACTTGACCATCCAAACAAGATTTGGCATTGTTGCTCCTCTTGGATTCCAAGTATGAAATACCTAAACATCCAAACACTAATATTGGCATTGAAGCTCAATACCAATGTCTTGAGTATTTGGCATTGGAGCCAATACAATGCCAAGCACTTGAATGTCTACATCCAAACGAAGCGTTAGCAAATTCCTCTTACCAAAAGCGCTTCACTTCCCCGGCAATGGCGCCGGAAAAGAGTCTTGATGACCGGCAAGTATAGGGGGTCAATCGTAGTCCTTTTGATAATCAAGAGTGTCGAACCCAACAAGGAGTAGTGTTGGAAATATGCCCTAGAGGCAATAATAAATTAGTTATTATTATTATATTTCCTTGTTCATGATAATCGTTTATTATCCATGCTATAATTGTATTGAAAGGAAACTCAAATACATGTGTGGATACATAGACAACACCATGTCCCTAGCAAGCCTCTATTGGCTAGCTCGTTGATCAATAGATGGTTACGGTTTCCGACCATGGACATTGGATGTCATTGATAACGGATCACATCATTGGGAGAATGATGTGATGGACAAGACCCAATCCTAAGCCTAGCACAAAGATCGTAGTTCGTATGCTAAAGCTTTTCTAATGTCAAGTATCATTTCCTTAGACCATGAGATTGTGCAACTCCGGATACCGTAGGAATGCTTTGGTGTACCAAACGTCCACAACGAATCGGGTGGCTATAAAGGTGCATTACAGGTATCTCCGAAAGTGTCTCATTGGGTTGGCACGAATCGAGCTGGATTTGTCACTCCGGTTGACGGAGAGGTATCTCTGGGCCCACTCGGTAGGACATCATCATAATGTGCATAATGTGACCAAGGGGTTGATCACGGATGATGTGTTACGGAACGAGTAAAGAGACTTGCGTAACGAGATTGAACAAGGTATCGGGATACCGACGATCGAATCTCGGGCAAGTACAATACCGCTAGACAAAGGGAATTGTATACGGATTGATTGAGTCCTTGACATCGTGGTTCATCCGATGAGATCATCGTGGAACATGTGGGAGCCAACATGGGTATCCAGATCCCGCTGTTGGTTATTGACCGGAGAACGCGTCTCGGTCATGTCTCAGATGATTCCCGAACCCGTAGGGTCTACACTTAAGGTTCGATGGACGCTTAGGGTTATAAAGGAAGTTTGTATGTGGTTACCGAATGTTGTTCGAGTCCCGGATGAGATCCAGGACGTCACGAGGAGTTCGGAATGGTCCGGAGGTAAAGATTTATATATGGGAAGTCCTGTTTTGGTCACCGGAAAAGTTTTCAGGCGATATCGGTAATGTCTGGGACCACCGGAGGGTCCTGGGTCCACCAAGTGGGGCCACCAACCCCAGAAGGTTGCGTGGGCCAAGTGTGAGGGAACCAGCCCCAAAGGGCTGGTGCGCCCACAAGGGGCCCAAGCGCAGGGGGAGTGGGAGGGGCAACCCTAGGCGAGATGGGCCCTAAGGCCCATCTAGTGGGCGCCTCCCTCTCCCTCCCCTCTTGGCCGCCCCCCTTGAACCCATCTAGGGCTGCCGCCCCTCTAGGGGTGGGAACCCTAGAGGGGGCGCACCCTCCTCCCCTTCCCCTATATATATGAGGCCCTGGGGGCTGCCCATTATACACGAGAGCCTCCCTCTCCAGGCGCAGCCCTACCTCTCCTCCTCCTCCTCTCCCTAGGTGCTTGGCGAAGCCCTGCGGGATTGCCACGCTCCTCCATCATCACCATGCCGTTGTGCTGCTGCTGGATGGAGTCTTCCTCAACCTCTCCCTCTCTTCTTGCTGGATCAAGGCGTGGGAGACGTCACCGGGTTGTACGTGTGTTGAACGCGGAGGTGCCGTCCGTTCGGCACTAGGATCTCCGGTGATTTGGATCACGACGAGTACGACTCCTTCAACCCCGTTCTCTTGAACGCTTCCGCTTAGCGATCTACAAGGGTATGTAGATGCACTCTCCTTCCCTCGTTGCTAGTTTCTCCATAGATTGATCTTGGTGATGCGTAGAAAATTTTGAATTTCTCGCCACGTTCCCCAACAAGTGGCATCATGAGCTAGGTCTATTCGTAGATTCTTTGCACGAGTAGAACACAAAGTAGTTGTGGGCGTTGATTTTGTTCAATATGCTTACCGTTACTAGTCCAATCTTGTTTCGACGGTATTGTGGGATGAAGCGGCCGGACCGACCTTACACGCATTTCTACGTGAGATGTGTTCCACCGACTGACATGCACTTGGTGCATAAGGTGGCTAGCGGGTGCCAGTCTCTCCCACTTTAGTCGGAACGGATTCGATGAAAAGGGTCCTTATGAAGGGTAAATAGCAATTGGCATATCACGTTGTGGTTTTGCGTAGGTAAGAAACGTTCTTGCTAGAAACCCATAGCAGCCACGTAAAACATGCAAACAACAATTAGAGGACGCCTAACTTGTTTTTGCAGGGTATGCTATGTGATGTGATATGGCCAAGAAGAATGTGATGAATGATATGTGATGTATGAGATTGATCATGTTCTTGTAATAGGATTCACGACTTGCATGTCGATGATTATGACAACCGGCAGGAGCCATAGGAGTTGTCTTTATTTATTGTATGACCTGCGTGTCATTAAACAACGCCATGTAATTACTTTACTTTATTGCTAACCGGTAGCCATAGTAGTAGAAGTAATAGTTGGCGAGACAACTTCATGGAGACACGATGATGGAGATCATGATGATGGAGATCATGGTGTCATGCCGGTGACGATGATGATCATGGAGCCCCGAAGATGGAGATCAAAGGAGCAAAAAATGATATTGGCCATATCATGTCACTATATAATTGCATGTGATGTTTATTATGTTTATGCATCTTGTTTACTTAGAACAACGGTAGTAAATAAGATGATCCCTTACAAATTTCAAGAAGTGTTCTCCTCGATCGTGCACCGCTGCTACGGTTCGTCGCTTCTAAGCACCACGTGATGATCGGGTGTGATGGATTCTTACGTTCACATACAACGGGTGTAAGACAGATTTACACAGCAGAAACACTTGGGGTTAACTTGACGAGCCTAGCATGTATGCAGACATGGCCTCGGGAACACAGGGACCGAAAGGTCGAGCATGAGTCGATAGTAGATACGATCAACATGAAGATGTTCACCGAGTCGACTAGTCCGTCTCACGTGATGATCGGACACGGCTTAGTTGACTCGGATCATGTAATCACTTAGATGACCGAGGGATGTCTATTCGAGTGGGAGTTCATGAGATGAACTTAATTATCCTGAACATAGTCAAAAGATCTTTGCAAATTATGTCGTGAGCTCGCGCTTTAGTTCCTTGTTTAGATATGTTCCTAGAGAAAATATAGTTGAAAGTTGTGATGAGCGATTATGCGGACAAGAGAAAGCTTATGTCCTTAATGCACCGCTTCGGTGTCTTTGAACCCCAAACGTCGTTTGTGGATGTTGCGAACATCGGACATACACGTTTTGATAACTACGTGATAGTTCGCTTAAACGGTTTAGAGTTGAGGCACCAAAGACGTTTTGAAATGTCGCGAACATATGAGATGTTTCAAGGGCTGAAATTGGGATTTCGGGCTCGTACCACGCCAAGAGGTATAAGACCTCCGACGATTTTCTTAGCCTGCAAACTCGGGAGAAAAGCTCAATCGTTGAGCTTGTGCTCGATTGTCCGAGTGCAACAATCACTTGAATCGAGGGAATTAATCTTCCGATGAGATAGTGATGTTTCTCCAAAGACATTGCCAGCAAGCTACTAGAGCTTCGTGATGAACTATAACATATCAGGGATAGATATGATGATCCTTGAGGTATTCACGATGTTTGACATCGCGAAAGTAGAAATCAAGAAGGAGCATCAATTGTTGATGGTTGATGAAACCACTAATTTCAAGAAGGGCAAGGGCAAGAAGGGGCACTTCATGAAATGGCAAATCAGTTGCTGCTCCAGTGAAGAAACCCAAGGTTGAACCCAAACCCGAGACTAAGTGCTTCTGTAATAAGGGGAACAGCCACTAGAGCAGAATTACCCTAGATACATGGTAGATAAGAAGGCAGGCAAGGTCGATAGAAGTATATTTGATATACATTATGTTAATGTGTACTTTACTAGTACTCCTAGTAGCACCAGGGTATTAGATACCGGTTCGGTTGCTAAGTGTTGGTAACTCGAAATAAAAGAGCTACGGAATAAACGGAGACTAGCTAAAGGAGAGCTGACGATATGTGTTGGAAGTGTTTCCAATTTTGATGTGATCAAACATCGCACACTCCCTCTACCATCAAGATTAGTATTAAACCAGAATAATTGTCATTTGGTGTTTGCGTTGAGCATAGACATGATTGGATTATGTCTATCGCAATACGGTTATTCATTTAAGGAGAATAATGGTTACTCTGTTTATTTGAATAATACCTTCAATGGTATTGCACCTAATAGGAATGGTTTATTGAATCTCGATCGTAGTGATACACATTTTCATGCCAAAAGATATAAGATAGTAATGATAGTACCACTTACTTGTGGCACTGCCATGTAAGTCATATTGGTGTAAAACGCATGAAGAAGCTCCATGTTGATGGATCTTTGGACTCACTCATTTTTGAAAAGTTTGAGACATGCGAACCATGTCTATTGGTGTATACGCATGAAGAAACTCCATGCAGATGGATCGTTTGGACTCACTTGATTTTGAATCACTTGAGATATGCAAATCATACCACATGGGCAAGATGTGAAAAGCCTCGGTTTCAAAGAAGATGGAACAAGATAGCAACTTGTTGAAGTGACACATTTGATGTGTGCAGTCCAATGAGTGTTGAGGCATGCAAATGAATATCGTTATGTTCTTACTTCACAGATGATTTGAGTAGATGTTGATTATATTTACTTGATGAAACACAAGTCTGAAATATTGAATGGTTCAAGTAATTTCAGAGTGAAGTTTAAGATCTTCGTGACAAGAGGATAGAATGTCTATGATATGATCATAGAGATGAATATCTGAGTTACGAGTTTTGGTACACAATTAAGACATTGTGCAAATTGTTTCACAATTAATACCGCCTGGAACACCATAGTGTGATGGTGTGTCCGAACATCATAGTTGCACTCTATTGGATATGGTGCGTACCATGATATCTCTTATCTAATTACCATTATCGTTCATGGGTTAGGCATTAGAGACAACCACATTCACTTTAAATAGGGCACCACGTTACTCCGTTGAGACGACACTGTATGAACTATGGTTTAGAGAAACCTAAGCTGTCGTTTCTTAAAAGTTTGGGGCTGCGACGCTTATGTGAAAAGTTTCAGGTTGATAAGCTCGAACCCAAAGCGGACAAAATGCATCTTCATAGGACACCCAAAACAGTTGGGTATACCTCCTAATTCAGATCCGAAAGCAATAGGGATTGTTTCTTGAATCGGGTCCTTTCTCGAGGAAAAGTTCGTCTCGGAAAGTTGAGTGGGAGGATGGTGGAGACTTGATGAGGTTATTGAACCGTCACTTCAACTAGTGTGTAGCAGGGGCACGTGAAGTTGTTCCGTGGCACCTACACCAATTGAAGTAGAAGCTTATGATAGTGATCATGAAACTTGGATCAAGTCACTAACGTACCTCGTAGGGAGACAAGGATGCGTACTACTTGAGTGGTACGCAATCTCGTCTTGAAGGACATGTTGCTAGACAACAATGAACCCACGAGCTATGAAGAAGCGATGGTGGGCCCAAATTCCAACAAATGGTTAGAAGCCATGAATTAGAGATAGGATCCATGTATCAAAACAAAGCATGGACTTTGGTGGACTTGCCCGAT
The DNA here is from genome assembly GCA_021605205.1 of Aegilops longissima. Classification (NCBI taxonomy): domain Eukaryota; kingdom Viridiplantae; phylum Streptophyta; class Magnoliopsida; order Poales; family Poaceae; genus Aegilops; species Aegilops longissima. Next base: position 473,147,435 of record CM038679.1, on the reverse strand, counting down.
GATCGGCAAGCCATTGAGATGAATGGATCTTTAAGAAGAAGACGGACGTGGACGGTAATATCACCGTCTATGAAGCTCGACTTGTGGCGAAGAGTTTTTCACAAGTTCAAGGAGTTGACTACGATGAGATTCTCTCATTCGTAGCGATGCTTAAGTCCGTCGGAATCATGTTAGCATAAGCAGCATTTATGAAATCTGGCGGATGGATGTCAAAATGAGTTTCCTTACCGGCCAGAAGGAAAGGTTGTATGTGATACAATCGAAAGTTTTGTCGATCCTAAGGATGCTAAAAGGTATGCTTGGCTCCAATGATCCCTTCTAAGGATTGGAGTAAGCATCTCGGAGTTGGAATGTGTGCTTTGATGAGATGATCAAAGATTTTGGGTTTATACAAAGTTTATGAGAAACTTGTATTTCCAAAGAAGTGAGTGGGAGCACTATAGAATTTCGATGAGTATGTGTCGTTGACATATAGATGATCGAAATGCTGTAGAATTTTCGTAAAGCATATAGGGTTATTTGAAAAGTGTTTTCAAGTGAAAACCTGGATTAAGCTACTTGAACATTGAGCATCAAGATCTATGAGGATGGATCAAAACGCTCAATAGCACTTTCAAATGAGCACATACCTTGACATAATCTTGAAAGTGTTCAAGATGGATCACCAAAGAAGGAGTTCTTGCTCGAGTAGTAAGGTATGGAGTTAAGAGTTAAAAGCTCGACCACGGCAGAAAAGAGAGAAAGGACGAAGGTCGCCCCTATGCTTCGGACATAGGCTCTATAGTATGCTATGCGTGTACCGCACTTAGGAAGTGTGCCTTGCCATGAGTCGGTATAGGGTACAAGAATGATCCAGAATGGATCATTGGACAATGATCAAAATTGTCCTTGGAGTAAATAAGGACATGTTTCTCGATTATGGAGGTGATAAAGAGTTCGCGTAAAGGGTTACGCCGATGCAAGCTTTAACACCTATCCGAAAGTGACTCGAGTAGCAAACCGGATACGATAGTGGAGCAACCATTTGGAATAGCTTCAAGTGGAGCGTGGAAGCAGCATTTATAATATGACCTAGAAATTTTCAAAGCACACACGGATCTGAAAGGTTCGCACCCGTTGACTAAAACCCGCTGACTAAAACCTCTCTCACAAGCAAAACATGATCAAACCTCGTAACTCATTGAGTCTAAATCACATGATGATGTGAACTAGTTTACAGACACTAGTAAACTCTTTGGGTGTTGGTCACATGGCGATGTGACCTATCAGTGTTAATCACATGACGATGTGAACTAGATTATTGACTCTAGTGCAAGTGGGAGACTGTTGGAAATATGCCCTAGAGGCAATAATAAATTAGTTATTATTATTATATTTCCTTGTTCATGATAATCGTTTATTATCCATGCTATAATTGTATTGAAAGGAAACTCAAATACATGTGTGGATACATAGACAACACCATGTCCCTAGCAAGCCTCTATTGGCTAGCTCGTTGATCAATAGATGGTTACGGTTTCCTAACCATGGACATTGGATGTCATTGATAACGGGATCACATCATTGGGAGAATGATGTGATGGACAAGACCCAATCCTAAGCCTAGCACAAAGATCGTAGTTCAGTATGCTAAAGCTTTTCTAATGTCAAGTATCATTTCCTTAGACCATGAGATTGTGCAACTCCGGATACCGTAGGAATGCTTTGGTGTACCAAACGCCACAACGAATCGGGTGGCTATAAAGGTGCATTACGGTATCTCCGAAAGTGTCATTGGGTTGGCACGAATCGAGATGGATTTGTCACTCCGGTTGACGGAGAGGTATCTCTGGGCCCACTCGGTAGGACATCATCATAATGTGCACAATGTGACCAAGGGGTTGATCACGGATGATGTGTTACGGAACGAGTAAAGAGACTTGCCGTAACGAGATTGAACAAGGTATCGGGATACCGACGATCGAATCTCGCAAGTACAATACCGCTAGACAAAGGGAATTGTATACGGATTGATTGAGTCCTTGACATCGTGGTTCATCCGATGAGATCATCGTGGAACATGTGGGAGCCAACATGGGTATCCAGATCCCGCTGTTGGTTATTGACCGGAGAACGTCTCGGCCATGTCTCAGATGATTCCCGAACCCGTAGGGTCTACACACTTAAGGTTCGATGACGCTAGGGTTATAAAGGAAGTTTGTATGTGGTTACCGAATGTTGTTCGAGTCCGGATGAGATCCGGACGTCACGAGGAGTTCCGGAATGGTCCGGAGGTAAAGATTTATATATGGGAAGTCCTGTTTTGGTCACCGGAAAAGTTTCGGCGATATCGATAATGTCTGGGACCACCGGAGGGTCCGGGGTCCACCAAGTGGGGCCACCAACCCAGAAGGTTGCGTGGGCCAAGTGTGGAGGGAACCAGCCCCAAAGGGGCTGGTGCGCCCACAAGGGGCCCATATGCAAGGGGAGTGGGAGGGCAACCCTAGGCAGATGGGCCCTAAGGCCCATCTAGTGGGCGCCTCCTCTCCTCCCTCTTGGCCGCCCCTTGAACCCATCTAGGGCTGCCGCCTCTAGGGGTGGGAACCCCAGAGGGGCGCACCTCCTCCCCTTCCCTATATATATGAGGCCCAGGGGCTGCCCATTATACACGAGCCTCCTCTCCAGCGCAGCCCTGCTCTCCTCCTCCTCCTCTCCCTAGGTGCTTGGCGAAGCCTCGGGATTGCCACGCCTCCATCATCACCATGCCGTTGTCTTTGCTGCTGGATGGAGTCTTCCTCAACCTCTCCCTCTCTTCTTGCTGGATCAAGGCGTGGGAGACGCCACCGGTCAGACGTGTGTTGAACGCGGAGGTGCCGTCCGTTCGGCACTAGGATCCCCGGTGATTTGGATCACGACGAGTACGACTCCTTCAACCCCGTTCTCTTGAACGCTTCCGCTTAGCGATCTACAAGGGTATGTAGATGCACTCTCCTTCCCTCGTTGCTAGTTTCTCCATAGATTGATCTTGGTGATGCGTAGAAAATTTTGAATCTCTGCTACGTTCCCCAACAAGTAGAAGGAATTGATAAACGGTTTCAGCAAGGTATTATCTGCAAGTGTTGTAAAGTAGTAGTAATAGATAGTTTGATAACAGGATAGTTGATAACAAGTAACAAATAACGAAAGCAACAAGGTGCAACAAGGTCTCTCAATTCTTTTATTGCGAAGGACAAGCCGAAAGTACTTATAGTGAGCAAAGCGTTCTCGAGGACACATGGGAATTTCGTCTACTCACGTTCATCACGATTCATCGACTCGTGTTCACTACTTTGTTAAATTTTTACGTGGATGGACCGGTGCTAGGGTGCTGTTCTTACTTGAAAAACAACCCACTTATGATTACCCCCTCTTGCAAGTATCCATAATTATGAAAGAAGAATTAATATAAATCTAATCATAACATGAAACATATGGATCCAAATCAGCCCTTACGAAATAGTGCATAAATTAGGGTTTAAGTTTATATCAGTCTCACAACCCTCCATCATCTACTTACTAATCCCATAATGTGTTTTCCTAGGCCCAAGCACAATAATGTGTCATGTAGTCGACGTTCACATGACACCACTAGAGGAAGAACAACATAACACATTATTAAAATATTGAACAAAGACCAACTTCACATGATTACCTATAACAAAACTCCTTCCATGTCCTCAAGAACAAACAGAACTATTCACAAATCATATTTGTGTTCATAACCAGAGTAAATAAATATATGATTATCAATCTGAACATGTAATCTTCCACCAAATAAACCGATTAGTATCAACTACAAGATGTAATCAACACTGCTAGCAAACCGCATATACTAATATGAGGTTTTGGACAAAGATAGAATACAAGAGATGAACTATGGTCTGGATATGAGATGGTGCTAGTGAAGATGCTGATGAAAATGAGTCCTCCCACGATGAGAGAAACGCTGGTGATGACGAAGGCTTCGATTCCCCCTCCCGAAGGAAAGTATTTCCAACGGAATCGCTCCGCCGAAGAGCAAAAGTGCTAATGTCCATGTTTCGTATTGAGACGGCGGCGCTTATCCCAAAAATCTCCTTTTATTTTTTTCTAGCGCAAATGGCTTCATATATGAGAAGATGGGACACAGAGGCCTGCTGATGGGCCCAGAAGCTCAGGTGCGTGGCTTACTGGTGGTTCCCCTCATAGTGATTCTTCTTCCAGTATTCTTTTTATATATTTTAAAATAAATCTCCGTTAAATTTCAGGCCATCTGAAACTCCGTAGAATAGCTAAGCTATCTCTGCTGTATCTCTCTTCAGATACAGAATTTCAGCTGCAGGAAATCTCTCTCTTATGATAAAATTTATAGCTTAAGAGAGAAAATGCATTAGAATGACACCTAAAAGTAGTTTTAAAACAATATAAATAACCGTAGGAAAACATGATGTAAAATGAACGTATCACATCTTTACTTCACGGGTCTAATTTACGTGGACATGGCCATTGAAAATGCAATGAGGTACTTCGATTTAGATGAAAATCATTTAGTTTGCATGTATTTTATCCGGCTTGTTCAAATTCGGTTTGAAATCGTCCGTACGCATCCGCAAACGAATACCGCGTCCGTCTCGAAGGTCAGCAAGACGTCGGTCGTTCCCAACACCGGCTCGGTCGGACCAGCCCAGCCAGCTAGACCAGCACACAGCACCCACCAAATCCAAATTGGCGGTTGGATCCAGCGATCCAGCAGCCACCTCTCCGCAGCACTTCACCGTTCCAATTGCTCCCCACCCTGACCGCAGTGCTCGCCGGAGATCTCACTAGCACGGCCGCGAGCCCGCCACGCCCGCGGCCATGTCTTCCGGGCATGACTCCTCCGGGACGACGCTGATGGATCTCATCACCTCGGATCCGTCGGCCGCCCCGGTCGCCGGGGCGTCGTCGCAGCAGCCGTCCTCGGGCGGCGGCGGCTCGCTTGGGAGGCCTGCCCCGCCGCCGGCGCCGGCGCCAGCGGATCGCAAGTCGAAGAGGGCGACCCTGATGCAGATCCAGAGCGACACCATCTCAGCAGCCAAGGCGTTCAACCCCGTCAAGGCCCTCCCCCAGCGCAACCGGAAGAAGAAGGCTCGTCTCCTACGCCGCTGCGTCCCTCATTTCTACGCTGTACGCACTCTGATTCCGGTCTCATGCTGAATTCTCTGTTTCTGTGCAGCCCGTCTCGTACTCGCAGCTGGCGCGGAGCATCCACGAGCTTGCGGCGACGTGCGACCAGGTTCGTTGTGCTGCTTCGGTTGAATCGAATTGCGTGTCGTGAGCTTGGATCTGTTGGCTTAAGTTGCTCTCTGCTGCACTACCTTGTACAGAAAAAATCCCAGAGGCAGCTCGTGAACAGTGTGTTCCCCAAGCTCGCGGTGTACAATTCTGTGGATCCTTCGGTGGCTCCATCTCTTCTCATGGTAAGTATGCCATCTTTTAGTGCCGTAGCTATCTCTTTGCCTCCATATTCCTATATAGGCATCCCCTTTAGTTCTTACAAAGGGAAATGAGCCCACTCCCGGCAAGTTCAGAATATGTGTTCTAAGACTGAAATCAGCCTCCATATTTCTTCATAGACATCCATTTTAATTAGTACAAAGGGAAATGCGCCCTTCCATTCTCACAAAAGGAAAAGAAATGCACCCTTCCCATAATTCTGCCATGATACTTAAATATGTGTCTTAAGTTGTAACTGAAACTAGATACCTATCGTAGTCTATACTAACATCAACCTAATGTTTTTGTTTTACTTCAGCTACCTTTTCTCTTACATCAAGTTTATTTCTGTATTTACAGCTCCATCAGCAATGTGAGGACAGAAATGTTCTGCGCTATGTGTACTATTATCTTGCACGAATTTTGTCAGATAATGGCTCCCAGGGTTTAAGTGCTGCTGGTGGAATCCCCACTCCAAATTGGGATGCTCTTGCGGACATTGATGTTGCTGGAGGAGTGACTCGGGCAGATGTTGTGCCCAGAATAGTTGATCAGCTTTCAGCAGAATCCACCAGCGACGATGTTGAGTGTAAGCTTCTATACTGTGATCTCAGTGTACATCAAATCATAGCATGCAAAATCTGTGCCCTGGTACAGCTTTTTCCTACTGATTACCAATATTTCATCGGTGCTGTTCCCCATTTGCACCAAAATTAGTCATGTTTATTTTTCTCAAACCCTATGACCTCACTTTTTGGAAACCGATCTCCTCATGGAGGTATTTTGCAGAGGCGTAGTTGGAATTCCATATTCTTGGTAATCATGTCCTGAATAAAAATGGCACCTTATGACCGAGCAAGTTTGTGCAACGTCTTAATTGAAAGTAGGCATACTGGCCATCTATTTTATGACCAAAGAAGCATTTCAAAATATCTTCATGTTAGGATCCACAAAAAAAAAGAAATATTTATGTCAACCAAATGTTTTCAACCTTTTGCCTTCTCATTTCAAGTTGTGGCAAATGATTTTTTATTGTGCTTAATTATTGATTTAAGGATTCTGATATTTGAAGTTCATGCGCGGAGACTTGCGGCTCTGAAGGCCCTAACCTCCTCTTCTACAAGCAGTTCCGAGATGTTGGAGAAGCTTAGTGAGATTGTGTTTGGCATTTTGGAAAAGGTTCGTTATACAAGTCCCCCAACTGCCAACATTGTACTTCTTTGAGCTCCTTTTCAGTGTCCCTGGACTCTGGCTAGAAAGCTCACAAGTGTTCTCTTTATGATATATTTTGGATGCTTTCAGGTCGCAGATACTAAACAGAAACGGAAGAAAGGGATATTTACCAAGCAAGGTGGCGATAAGGAGGTACTAGTTGGATCCAAGAGTGTGCATTTAATTTATACACTGCTAAGTACTTTTTGTGTGGGTATATACACCCAACCCTTCTCAAAGAGGCGCAGGGGTATTCCCGTTATGTACCTTCCTAACCTAATGATGGGCACTAAAACTTAGAAATTACATTTATTCATTATACCTCATCTGACACTTTTTCTACCTTATATAGCTAAATAACAACAAACATGATGGCAGGACTTCAAATATTTTGAGATTCCTTATTATGAATGCGAGCTATCCTTATGTTTTTCTTGTATCAATTTGGCAGTCTATTTTACGAAGTAACTTGCAATATGCTTCTCTAAGTGCCCTGAGAAGACTTCCACTTGATCCTGGTAATCCAGCATTTCTGCACCGAGCTGTCCAAGGGTGAGTATAACCTTATTGTCTCTGGGAAGATAAATTAGTCTTATTTTCCATCTTGTATTCATTTTGCACCTGTTTTTATTCCATGAATTCCCAAGAGGTTGGTGCTTCACATGGACACAAATAGATTTGACGATTTGTAGCATTGTTTCATGATTCTTTTCTTTGGTTGCAATAGTATCTCTTTGTGAGAAACGAAGAATGATGCATGACTCATGTAGTTAATGTTTTTATTGTTTTATTATGTTCTGTTCTATTTCTGTATTAAATTTATTATCTTTTAACATATGTGCTAAAATTAAGAGTTAATTTGCTGTCTATCTGTACAGAAAACTGTCTGCTTTTGCAATGAATTTACAGACATGATAGTACTGTCGCATATCGTCATCTGCCAATAGTAGTTAACAGGAACATGCTGCTGCATAACTGTCATTTTGTTCTCATCGGCGTGATACAACTGCAGGATTGAATTTTCTGACCCAGTTGCAGTGAGGCATGCCTTGTCAATAATCTCAGAAATTGCTGTTAGAGATCCATACTCTGTTGCAATGGCGCTTGGTTAGTTTTCGCTGCTGTTAATTGTTTGAAATTTCTATTTTTATTTGTTAAGATAAAAGCCATACATCGTTATAATTTAGAATGATTTATGCTCAAAAAAGTGGGCAACAATAGAGATGTCAACATAGAAATTCCAGTTAATATTTGTACATTTAGTTAATTTCTAACTCATCTGGTTTGATGCTAGTTCTGTAGTTTCTCACTCTCATGTATGGCTTGATGTTTTGCAGGAAAAAACGCACAACCTGGTGGTATGCTTCATTATCCTTGTTTTTTAGTCCAGTTTTGATTTTTGATTTGAACATAAATACGCTTGGTCTTTCAGCTTATCTAAAACTCCCTCCGTGCTTGAAAAGAACAAATATACAGTTTGTCTAAAGGCAAACAGTGCAAAAGTGACTGAGTTTATACACACAGAAAAAAAAACTATCAACAACTGCAATAACAAATTAGTATTGTTGTTCTTGATAGTTTTTTTCTACAAACTTTGCACTGTTTGACTTAAGACAAAACTTATACGCCTTCTTTTCAAGCAGAGAGGGAGTAATTGATAACTTTATTGTGTGCCTGTACGATTCAAGAATTGCAGTTATAGTTGAATTTATCTTAGTTTGAAGAATTAAGTTTCCGCAAATACTTTTTGATTTTTTTTCCTTTTTAGGGAATATTTCTTGATACTCCTTCTGTATTCAAAGTACAGGTAGTGCTAGGAATTTTATTTTCTGGATAACTGCATACATGTTATCTCCAGTTCGTAGATCCATAAGTTACATTTACTTGATACACATCCACATGAAACTGTTATGTGGATAAGTAGTTACCTGGGGAAAACGTTTCCTTCTTGGCAGTTGCAATAATATCACTTGTTATAGGTTTAAAATGGCAATTCAGTGATACTCGAGGATCTAGGTTGCCTTAAGTGCAATAAATTGTCTGTTTTGAGTTTTGGACTATGATAACCATTTTTTTGGGAGGTTTTTAATTCACCAACAGTATAATTGTGTACAAATAGCTTTGATTCCACCCTGAGACCGAAGGGCATTAGAGCAACTCTTAACAGAACGCCAAATTGGCAGCCTCCAAAACTGTTTTGGGAGTGCACCCCATGATTTTTTGGAGGCTGATGAGCCTACGTGCAAACTCAGATTCTCAAAAATGCAGCCTCCATAATTTGCCCACTCATTTTTGTTGCATCAACTCAAAATTTGTACTAATATTTGGCATAGATTTTTAACTGAACTTCGGTCAGATCAACCTCAAACATTTGAATAACATTGCAAACTAATAGTTCATTTATATGTGTGTGGGCCGGGGGGGGGGGGGGGGGGGATTAGGCGCCTTAGCGACATTGTACATATCCAGGGGGCAAAACATTAGTTGCTTAGCAGCGTTTTAGAGAAGGGGAAATCTTCATACACAACTATAGATAACTAAACTAGATGCCACGGGACTTGCCAATGCTGGATGTGGCTTTGGAGTCGCGGGGGGCGGCCTTGCCAGCGCGGAAATGGGCAGGGGGCTCAGCTTCCCATGCCGGCCAGGCACCCTCTTCAGCGTCGGGTCGGTGCCTTCCTAGATGGCGCGCTCTTTTGGCATCCACCGCAATCAATGCTGCCAAGGCTTTGTTGAATCCTGCCCAGCCCGCTTTCTCGTTGAAAACTGAGGCGGGTGGGCGAGATAGGCGGTGTGGGGGGTGTCTCAAGCCTCCCTAGTCCCTACTGGTGAGGGCGCGATGTTGGCGGCTGTCTCGCGAGACTCTTTCAAGCACGCGCTGGATGACGGGATCCTTGTTATCCAAGATCTCTATGCCGACAATCTCAAAGATGGCGTCGTGTTCCTCTTCAGCGGCTGCTTGCTCCTCCTCCTTGACAGCGGCGGCCATGGCTTCAATGGAGGTCGTCTCCTGCTGCCATCGCAGCTCCTCCTCTGTTGGAGGCCAGCGGAGCCAAACGGCGGCCATGCTCCTGAGGGGGTGGCGAGGCTGATGGCGTCGGCGGAGGAAATGGCGTGGGTGGATCTGTGGAGGGGATGGGGAGAGGCTGAGAGATGAGTGGGGGAGAGTGGAGGAGTGGCGACAGATGCGTCAGCGGGCGGCTTTTATAGCTGCGGGCAGGAGATCGTGGCGGGAAATCATGGTGGCAGCGGGTGCGGGCAGGTGGAGACGCGAACGGCTGCCATGAAACTTCCCTCCCGCCACAGCCAAATATGGATGCTAGGACCCAGTTTTTGGATTTCCCTCCATATTTTTTGGAGGCCGAGGCACGTATTGGGAATTTGCTAGTGTGTGTTTTCCCACTCATATGCTCCATATTGGCAGTTATTATGGAGTTTGGGTCCCTTTGCCGAATCTGCTAGAGTTGCTCTTACCTGCCTTTGTCTATAAATGATCGTTTCCTGTTTTGTCAACTTCAATGATGTCACTCGTTTTTTTGCGTGACCTGTCAAATTGGAACAGGCGCTCTTCAGGACATCCTTCATCTGCATGATGTTCTCGCAAGAGTTTACCTTGCAAAGTTGTGCCATTCAATATCTAGGGCACGTGTATTGGATGGTAAGTGCAGTTTGCTTTTGTTTTTTTACCGAGTCCACTTTGCAATTCCAGAGTGCATGTATTGATCTGTGCCCCTGACATAATATGATTTACACAGAGAGGCCTGACATAAAGTCACAGTACAGTTCTCTCCTTTATCAACTCCTTTTGGATCCAAGTGACAGGGTCTGTTTTGAGGCAATACTCTGTGTTCTGGGAAAAGTTGACAACACAGAAAGGTGGCAATGATGTTTCATCAAGTTATTCTTTGGTGTGATGTGTTTCTGTACCAAAGTTGGAGTTGCATGTTGTGTTGTTAAATCAATTATCATGTGTTGCAGCACTGAGGACAGAGCTGGCGGATGGATCCGGTTAACTAGAGAAATTCTCAAATTGCCTGAGGCCCCATCTGTAGCATCAAAGGGTCTTCTGTCAAAAGCTAGTGAAAAATCTTCTAAAGCAAGGCGTCCTCAACCCCTCATCAAACTTGTAATGAGAAGGTTTGTCGTATCTTTTTATGGATGTTCAAGTGGTTGGTTGGTCTCTCTGTTTTCCTTTATGCTTACCGTTTGGTTCTTATTCTATCAGGCTGGAGAGCTCTTTCCGTAGCTTTTCTCGCCCTGTTCTTCATGCCGCTGCAAGAGTAGTCCAGGAAATGGGTAAAAGCAGAGCAGCTGCTTACTCTTTGGGTGCTTATGACGAGGGAGCCAATCTTCAAGCTTATTCAGATAATGTCGAATCTCTTGATTCTGATGAGAACTCACAACCTGAAGGTACTACGATTCTATCATAGAGCCGAGTCATTCAGTTACATATGAACACATGGAAAACCACATGCACTTTACGTTGGTTAGAAGTAATGTTGAGTCGGAGTCATGCATGTTGGTTCTGTCAATTCGTTCCGGGCCAAGTTTACTGGACAACTAGGAAACTAGAGATGATACCCCGCGCGTTGCTGCGGGAATTGGTTGCAATTATTTCAGTGAAATTGGGTGTATGAAACATTAGTATTAGACTAACAATATGTGAATTGAAACTAAAATACATATACCTTATTGTATTTGATTATTTTATAGGTGTAGAATATTTCTTGATACGAGTAGCATGCATAGTGCTTGGTCGTCATATGAGAATTTTCTCTTGCATGATGAAGTGGCATAGGTGCATGTTTAGAGAATTGAAGTTAGTGGGTATTGAATATGAGTAGCATGCATCGTGCGTGTTAATATAGGTGTTCTCCCATGTATGGAGACATGATGAGGTGGCATAGTTGCATGTTGAGAGAATTGGAGTTAGTGGGGATCAACTTTTTTGGTATATAGGATTGGTAAATATCATGTCTAAACATCTCTTTTAAAATCAAACCTGGCAATAATTCTTGTATAAGCATGATTCCGAATGTATTCGGGCATGCTTACAGAGGTTCACTAGTGAGTTACCTTAGGCCCCTCCCTTGTTTTGTTTGGCATAAAATTATGTGTCTTATGCTTTATGTTATTTCATTTTGCAATAAATCATGTAACTGTTCTGGTGCATGTTGTAGCCACCCGGAAAGCTAAGCCACTGTCGAATGGACATGGTGGAATGGACACAGTAGCAGGGTTATTGGCATCACTAATGGAAGTAGTGCGGACAACTGTAGCATGCGAGTGCGTATATGTTCGAGCAATGGTCATCAAAGCTTTGATATGGATGCAAAATCCACATGAGTCCCTCGATGAACTAAAATCTATAATTGCGTGTGAGCTGTCTGACCCAGCCTGGCCTTCTTCTCTACTGAATGATGTCCTGCTAACCCTACATGCTAGGTTCAAGGTATTGTATCCCTTTCGCTGTTAAATATTATGCAGGTTGCCTTGTTTTTATTTTTATAAAGGTGCTCTTTCGTCCACATTTGATGGCTTTTTATCAGCCATGTGCCTGAAATCATTTTGAAACTGGAAGCAACCTTAACTTTCTGTAGTCACTTCGAGTTTCTGACGTTTCAATTATTTTAGAATGACACTGTTTAGAAAAATAATATATTATGACACCTTTTTTATCTTGGTATTTCTCTGCCTTCTTTTATATAGGATTATTGTTGCAATTAAATATGGTCTAAACTATTTTTATTTTTTGTTTTGCCCCCTTGTTTATGTGTTTTATGGTTATAGTTAAGAGTATATGCATTTTGCAGCTATTATTTTAATTACTTGTAATATGTTCTCATTTTTGTGGATTTTTGTTGAGTGATCTATTATTCTGGTTTGTTCTTACATGATAGGCAACCCCTGATATGGCTGTGACTCTGCTTGAGATTGCTAGAATTTTTGCTACTAAAGTTCCTGGAAAGATTGATGCTGACGTTCTACAACTGTTATGGAAGGTAGGCATGTTTTCATAAAATATTTACTAATGTTTTTCTGAACCGCCAAGGTTTACTTGATGAAAGGGGCCCCAACCATCTGAAGTCATTTGCAAAGCTGCAACGTATTGTATCATATAATCCCTGGTTTCTACAGCATTTTGGTGCTATGTTATGCAATAGTTTTCATGACATTTTTGTATAATGGGGCTAATAACTTGAGTACAAAATAACAATTCTTGTCTTCCCAGACATGCCTTGTGGGAGCAGGACCAGATGGGAAACATACAGCATTGGAAGCTGTGACAATTGTCCTTGATCTGCCACCACCTCAGCCTGGTTCAATGTCTGTCCTCACGTCTGTTGATATGATATCCGCCTCTGATCCAAAATCTGCAATGGCACTGCAAAGATTAGTCCAAGCTGCTGTAAGAGCAAAACTTTGACTTGGTTAGTTTATTCATTGAGCATGGAATCAAAATATGTTTATGTTTTGGCCCTTCAAATGATCAACAGGTTTGGTTTCTGGGAGAAAATGCAAACTATGCTGCATCCGAGTATGCATGGGAATCTGCGACACCGCCTGGTACTGCTCTAATGATGCTTGATGCTGATAAAATGGTTGCTGCAGCTAGCTCCCGTAACCCTACACTTGCTAGCGCTCTGACGCGGCTCCAAAGGTGTGCATTTAGTGGCAGCTGGGAGGTATGTGCCTGATTTTTTTTTAGTTTCCTTCCCTTTAACTTGGCAATTTGATCGAGTGAGACTGAGATGGTACTGCATCTCCTTATACACACCTTCCCATTTTCCTTATCTTATGGTTTACATTTTGTAGATCCGTATCGCTGCTGTCCAGGCCCTAACTACCATTGCAATAAGGTCTGGTGAACCTTATAGACTACAGATATATGAGTTTCTTCATGCTTTGAGTCTGGGGGGTGTGCAGTCAAACTTTTCGGAATTGCAGCTAAGTAATGGGGAAAACCAAGGTGCTAGTGGTACTGGTCTTGGGTCTTTGATCAGCCCAATGCTCAAGGTCTTGGATGAGATGTATAAAGCTCAAGACGACCTTGCTAGGTATGTTGTCCATAAAATTCCTCTTGCCTGCTCTGGAATTGTCCTTGAAATGGCTGCTCTATGGATTTTTGTAGGGACATCCGTCAGCATGATAATAGCAAACAAGAATGGAGTGATGATGAACTCAAGAAACTTTATGAAACCCATGAGAGGCTTCTTGATTTCGTTTGTTTATTCTGTTTCGTTCCAAGGATTAAGTACTTGCCTTTAGGCCCTACCAGGTATGTATTTGTAATATTTGGGGTTTTAATTTCCTACTAGTGCAGTCAAGTTGCTCTTGCTCCTGATTTGAAGTGTTACTTCATTGTGGAAGTCATCTATGAAGTTAGAGCTGTACAATTCATCACTAAGGATTGTAAACTTTACCATCCGCTAAATCTTTAGTGTTGTTTGGCGCCATACAATAGATTTTTTTTTGGGTAGGGGTGGGGGGTGGGGGGGTATCTTGGACAAGCTGGATCATTTGCTCCATATGATGCAATTAAGTGTACTGTTGGACCACCACGTGCTGGTTATTGTCCATACTTTATATGGGCCTCACTGCTGTATCATACGGTTTTCTTCTTCTTAATCCAAAGTGACAGTCTTAGCAATCCTCCTTTATTTGTAACTTCTTTTCTCAATCATTTATGTCATCCGGGAGACAGTGGGAGGTCTCACATGTTATGATGTTTTTGTAGTGATCATAGCCCTACGACAAAAATGTTTGATGTTAGTTAGCCATCAGCTTTAATTTAAAGCTTTCTGATCCACATAATTTTCTTTACGTACTGCTAGTTTGCAATTTAAACTCTGTATGCGAAGGCCTATATTCTCAAATGTCTTTCACCCTGGAAAATACAATATTTGGAATTAAGTTCTGAATTGCTGTTGAATAAGCTGCAATTTTTCATTTGTAATTGCTTAGGGTGTAGGTTAAGTGCTATTTATTGCTGGCTTGTGCAGTTCATGAAATCTGCTTGACTATCGTATTTGTATCATAAGGAAGAGAAATGTCGTAGCATTCCATAAGAGAAAGTTGAGTGTAAATGGCCTGCCTATTTCCCCTTGTTTTTGGCTGGGATGCATGTATGATGTTGAATCTTATGTACAGTGCCAAGCTAATTGAGATCTACCGCAATCGGCATAACATTAGTGCATCGGTCGGTCTAAGTGACCCTGCTGTTGCTACTGGAATATCTGACCTGATGTATGAGTCGAAAGAAGTACATAAAGAGACCAGTACCATGCAATCCGGAATTGACCCTGATCTAGCTATGGCCTGGGCAGCAGGTTTGGAAGATGATGCCTGGGCAAACGATGCCCCAGGTGTGGACAAAGTAAGCATCTTTTGTGTTGATTCATAAAGGTTCCTGATACCTATCAGTTCAGCTAAGAAGGCTTGCTGTTAACTGTGGCAGATAGCCTGGTTGCTTAATCATTTCCGTACCAGCTCCCCTTTTCCTCATTGCTTGTGCTCAATTAGAGAATGTTGTTTTTGATACACTTGCTTCCTTCTTCTTTGATCATATAATAGGTCAAGGATTTCCTTTCTGGTGCTGGAACTGATGCTCCTGATGTGGATGACGAGGAATACATGAATTCTAGGCCATCAGTCGGTTATGATGATATGTGGGCCAAGACAATTCTTGAAGAGGTGGATGCAAGTTTTATGACAAACCACTCTACTCCGTATACTTATTTAAAAATTAAAGATAAGTAATTCGTTTTGTTTTATATGTTGCAGGAAGATGATGGGAGGTCTTCTGGTGGGTCCTCTCCTGACTCAACTGGTTCTGCGGAGACGTCCATATCATCCCATTTCGGTGGCATGAACTACCCGTCTTTGTTTAGTTCAAAACCACCAAGTTATGGGGCTTCACAACAAACGGTATTTTGCTTCATCCATTATATTATTGTAATCTATATCGTTTCTGTTACTGCATCTTACAATGCAGATATCATATTTGTAATGTTTAAATGTTTGTCTTAGGGAAGAGCACTATGCACTTAACTATGAAAATCATTTCTTAAATCCTATGGCTCAAATGTGTATGCTGATATGGATGTTGCATACTATATGCGCTGCACCAGCTAGAGCTGGAGACTAAAAGTGTGGTTCACCAGGGCTTGTGGTTTTTCCTACCCTGGTGGCCTCTTTAATTTATTTTTTTGAATCAAGGACATAGGCACAACATCTATGTTCTGTGACATAAGCTGTTAATCTGAATCCAAAATACTCCTTGAGAAACAAAAGAGAGAATTTGCACCGCAAATAGTAGCTAATCCAGATTGGGCTGTAAATTATATCAACACTCAATTTGTCTTTTTGTTTCTTGAGCTGTGTTTTGAATTTAGACTTAAAATTTTGTAACATGATTTTTTTAGAGGTGCTAGGGTGGTTGGATGCACCTGGGTGCACCAGAAGACCTGGTGCACCAGATACACTCTCAGTTTGAAACACTTTGCAGAAAACACAGGCGCCAGAGGAATACAAGAAGTCACCCAGTTTGTGCCTTGCTCATATTGCCTGTGTTCCCTTCACTGTTAGGATGCTACTGGGGTCTCACCACTGGTTGGGTGGCATCATATAATTTATGACCAGCTTCAACTAATACTGGAGCAGACGAGTTACAGTAAAATCACTTCATATTTAATTATAATCGAACTTTCAGTATTTGAATATTATAAAAGCTATATTTTTCCAGTTTCTGCAAGCATGTCCTCAAGTATTGTATTGGTGTAGTATCTTTTGTTTGCTGCTTCTACCCTGTGATTTCAGATGCCATTTGTTTAAAGAAGACTATTCCTTATATCCATTTGCATTTTGTGTCAGATACGTGAAGAACCACCATCATATTCAACATCTGTCCTACAGAAGCGTGAGTCGTTTGACAACCCCCTCGCGGGGCGTGGGGGTCGAAGTTCTGGATCTGGATCCCACGAGGATGTTGAGAAGAGTTCCGGGAACCCTCAATCTGGGAAAGCATTGTATGACTTCACAGCAGGCGGTGATGATGAGGTATGGAGGCTGTATTTCATGGCTACGTCTTATAACTTTCTGAAGTCCAATGCTTTTCTTTCTCCTGAGTTTGTGGGGTATTGCTTATTGGAAAACACGTTTTCTTTTCAAGAGAGATAATTATTAGTTTCCTAAATTAAATTTAGTTGGTGTGTTCATCTGACGCTGTTATTGTGCTTTTTTAACTGGTTGAAAGTATTGTCCGCATATTCTTTAGCATGCCGGTTAATTAAAAAAAAAACTTATGCACCAAAACTGAATGGATGCGAATGTCAAAATAATCAAGCTGTCTCTTCTTTCTTGTCTTGGGGTGCAAAGAAGATAACACATACTCCCTCCGTTCCAAATTAGTTGACTCAGATTTGTCTAGATACGGATATATGTAGACATGTTTTAGTGTTAGATACATCCGTATCTAGATAAATTCAAGTCAACTAATTTGGAACGGAGGGAGTACTAATTTATGTAACTGTTTTCAGCTGAGTTTAAACTCTGGAGAAGATGTGGATATTGAATATGAGGTTGATGGTTGGTACTATGTAAGTTATTATGACCTCACCATTTATTTAAACTTGTTCCCTGGCTGTGGATGATAACAATTTCAAATGTGCAACCGTTGCTATTTGCCCAGGTGAAGAAAAAGAGACCAGGAAGGGATGGGGAAATGGCAGGTCTGGTCCCTGTTTTGTATGTGAGCTCGTGATAGCCATGAACCTTGTGACATACTACTCTGAAGAGCTGGGTGGAGCAAATGGGCCTGAGAATGAAACGCGGGTTAGTTTTGATGCTGTCCTGTGGACGCAAGGACATACCCAACCCTCAGTGTGTGGTGATATTGTTGCTGGTCATTGTGTGCTGATTTTGTTTGCTATACATACGGCTAGGCCATTCAATTTATTTTTTACATGGGTGGATAGGAATTTGGGACACTCCATTCCATCTTGCCTGCGCCGTTCTGCTCCACTGGTTATGCTTGGAAGGTTTCTGTTACTCCCGGTGTCCAGTTCTTGCATCGGCTGTGCAATACATCCCATTGTAATTGTATAACTATTTAGCTGTGAAGAGGCTGTTGTAAACTGTAGGCTCAAATTTTTTTTACCCCACGATTCTTTTGGTATTGTGTATGGTATGGTTTGAACTGTGTGAATCAGTAGCAAGTAGTAGTGCTGTATTTTTTTTTATGGTTTGTGTAAATTTTTGTTTTCCGGTGTATCTAGGATACATGAAAATATACCATAGTGAAACAACAGGTACCCGTTCTTTGCATTTTTTCTGAACACGCATTCCATGTGTTCTGCTAAGTTATTTGTTGGCAATAGTTTGGCTCATACGTGAGTGCTCACGTCTGCAGCAATGCTGAGGTACCAGCGCGCAGGAGATCGCCATGTTTGATTAATCCACTCATCCATATCCCTCTTGGAGCGTATCGCCCCGTCGCGTTCACGCGGCTAAACTGTGTTGTGCGTCAGACCGGCAAATGCATCAGATTCACCGGACCGTCACTAGAATCACGACTTGTTCAATAAAAATAGGCAGCGCAAGTCAGTTGGTCGCCAGCCAGCCAGCCTCCTTATCATCTTGAACCCCGCAGAGAAAGTAGTAACCGCAGCCCGCCCAAGCAAATAGTAGAGGCGATGGGAGGAGGAGGGGCGAGGGGGAAGGAGTTGGAGGAGTTCTGGGGGTTCTACCTGGGCCAGCACTCGAAGCCGGCCACGCGGCGCTGGCACTTCGCCGGCACGCTCGCCTCGCTGGTCTGCGCGCTGCTGGCGGCCGCCACCGGCCGCGCCGCGCTCCTGGTGGCCTGCCCCGTGCTCGGCTACGGCATGGCCTGGTACAGCCACTTCTTCGTGGAGGGCAACCGGCCGGCCACGTTCGGCCACCCCGTCTGGTCCTTGCTCTGCGACTACCGCATGTTCGCCCTCATCCTCACCGGCCGCATCGACGCCGAGCTCGCTCGCCTCCGCATCCACCCACGCCTCGCCTCCGACTGACCGATCCGCCCGTCTCTTCGCCGTCCGTTCCGTGCCAACATCAATCAATCAATCAATAAAAATTCCGCAGGTGTGGATTCCTCGGGGAAAAAACACTTGCAGGAGTATTTACCTACTACTGAGCTTCCTGGTGTATGTGTACTTGCTGCATATCTCTCTACGCACAGAAAAATAATACCATGTGTCTTCGCCTCTCGTGAATTGTGATTGCTCTAAGGCTAATCCTATCCTATGGTTTCTCTTCTGCTTGGTATGGGGGCAGTTCTAACACAAACTGAACATACTTCTGATTTATTTCCTGTACCTCATTCAGTTCCACAACACAGGTTCCCAAAACGACCCACGAGTTTGACAAGTAGATAGAACCTCACAAGAATCCCAATAACAAATACACGAATACGCGCCCTTAATTTTTTAATAGCCGACTAAACCGGAAGTCACACGCATCTGATGTATGATGTTGGCTGTAGACCATTGCCCGGCTCAGCTGTCGCTTCTGTTGGGCTTGTCTGACTCCTCCTGATACACCTGAAACAAGCACAAAGCGTGTCAATCGTCGATGAGAACTGCAGAAATAGAAGAGGGGGAGAGGGGCAGTATCTGTCCTCCTACCGTGTCCGCTGACGGGATCCACTCGTTTGTGGCGGGGTTTCCCTTGGAGGAAGCATGGCGCTCCGTCGCATCCGGGTCTTCGGAGAGCTCGAACGAGGCGCCGGCGGGCCTGTCCACCTTGATGAAGCCCGTGCCAGTCTGCACCATGTCCATCGACCACGATTCAGTTCAGCGGCTCGTATAGTTCAGAGAAAAATTCAGTACAGCAATGCAGAGGAAGAAGGCAACGACCGTGTGATGCTGCTTGCCGACGCAGCCGAGGTCCTTGTAGTACTCCGTCTCCACGAACTCCTCGCCCGCCTTCCCGCCCTCGCACACCAGTTTCTGCGACAAGAAACCACACGCACCGCGGCATCAGCGGCTCCGCTCCGGCTTGTATGGAACAATTTAAGTATCTACGAGAGGTTTTGATGAACAGGAGGAGATGGTGCGACCGACCTCGGTGTGGGCTTCGAGGTCGTGGAACTTGTCGAGCTCGGGGTGGGAGCCGTCGGCGCCGGGGCCGGCGAGCGCGTCGGTGTACACGACGGAGTGGTCGCTGCGGGAGGGCTTGGAGTGGCGCTTGGGCGCCGCGCCGTCGTAGTACCCCCGCACCTCGTCCACCCTCACCGCCTCGTCCACGGGGGACAGGTGCGCGTCGCTCCTGCTCGGCCTCGACATGTCGGTCGGTCGACCGCTCCGCACAAGCTCGCCGGCCGATGCTACTGCTGCCGGAGCGTACCTCGGTGTTGTGTATTGTTATGCGGCGGCCGCGCTCGTTAGCGGTGGTGTTAATTGCGCGGGCGGTGCCGGTGGTGGTGGAGGAGACTGAAAGCGCCGTGCTATTATGCCGCGCGCGACGGTGGCCTGCCCCGGCAGCGAGATGCTTGTGAGGAGAAAATATCCGCGGGGAGCTGGGTGGATAGAGAGGTACGTCGCTGGGTTAGTGAGAAGATGGACGGACCACGGACGAGAGGCCAGGAATGCGCAGCCGCTCGGCCGTCACGTCGGAGACGGCGAGACCGGGGCCCTGGCCGTGGCCGTGGTTTATCCGCAGGCGTTCAGACACGGCGTTCTGCTCAACTGCGTGGGGTTTATATTTTTTTTTAGAAAAGTAGGATGACCCCAGCCTCTGCATGAGTAAAATGCATAAAATCACCACATTAGCGTCGTAGCTCTCGTAAAACCATCACTTTATAAAATGTGACACTTTACATCGCGACATACTTTTAACAGTGGTAAAAACACTGATTCGTTTTCTAAGAGCGTTTTGACGTGGCCGATCACTCACGGGCGACAACGGTGACGGCAAGGCACTAACGGCCGTTAATGGCCGTGTCCGAAGCGATTGGGCCGGCCCTCACTCCCATCCCTAGTTGTCTATCTCTCTCCTCTCTCGCGCGAGCAGGGCGGCGGTGGCGGTGGCTCCGGATCCATCGGCGAGGGAGTGGTTGTTGAAAATATGTCCTAGAGACAATAATATTGTATTATTATATTTCCGTTATTTATAATTAAGAGTTTATATTTTATGCTATAACTGCTATGATCCTGTAATATGCAATTCAGTGAAAAACTCATATGCACGTGTGAGATGATAAACGGTAAACAATAGGTTCCTGGTCTCACCTCTAAGACCGGCTCAAGTGTTGTTGATGATCATGTTTTCCGGATCTTAGAATATCGTTAAGTGTAATGATAGTCCTAAAACAACATTGAGGGTATGATGTTAGAAGAACGATCATATTGAATCGACCCAATACTTGTCTGTTATACTATGTGATCATATCGTCTAAAATCATCTGTTATAACACGAAGTGTTAGCATGTATTTTTGTTCCTCGGATCATGAGAGTGTCTCGGTCACTTCATAACGGGCGGTGGGCTTTGGGATTGCTCAAACATCATCTGTAACAAGGTGATCATAACGACAACTTCCAGGCTCACCGAAAAGTTTGACAAGTTACTGGACAACTCAAGATAGGGATTTACTCCTCCGACGATGGAGAGATATTCTTATGGCCCTCCCCGTGTGATGGCATCCATCATCGTCTGGCCAGACACATGTGACTACGTCACGGGATGCCGGAACACATCAACAAGAAAGAAGAACAAAACCGGTAACAGGAACAAAGGTATAGTGAGCATGGTGATGACTCAAGAGGATACTGATGTACACCGAGTTTTGTAAAGTATCGCAAAGCAAAGGAAACATCACATGATAACCAAAGGTTCACTCGAATATCATTCGTGTAATCATAGGGACCGATATGGATGTCCACGGTTCCGCTATCGGTCGTTGAACGAAGGGTTTCGGTCATGTCTATGGTTTACCGAAACTACGGGGTCACAAGCTTAAGGTAATAACTATCTGCTGAGTGTTAGTAGGATGGGAGTAATGAGATTATATTTGTGGAATTGTTTCATTAATACCCGGAATAGTTCCGAGAGGTTCCGGAAGTGTTTCGGGGTCACCGGAAGGGTTTCGGTGAATATCGGGTAATACCGGGTATTACCGATTAATATATATAGGTGGAAAATGTTTCCGGAGATGTTAAATTATATATATATAAAATTCTCTGAAAATGTTTAGAACAAAAATATATTTAATTTAATATCAACGGGCCAAATAAGGCCAAGAGGTGGAGAAGGAGTTGGGCCACAAGGGCCTAACAAGGTAGGCGCCCCCCTTCCCTATAGGGGGGGGGGGGAATCCTACTTGGAGGGGGAGTCCTACTCCCCCTCCCTTGATGGCAGCCCCCTCTTCCCCCCAATCCTATATATACTAGAGGATTTCCACCCTAGTGGTACACAAGTGTTGGAGCCTCCTCTAGTTGATCTAGTTTTAGTTCTTGTTGGTCCTAGTTGACTAATTAGAGCTAGCCCTAGACACCTCTAATCCTCATAATCTCCTCCCTCTAATTCTCTGGCGATGATTAGCTCTGGCGAAGCGCTGCCGGATCATGAAGACCGTACGCTTGCAACCAAGTAGAGAGATCGTGCTTTCGGTCTTCCGTTCGAGGGATCGTTCGCGGGCGGTTCGCGGGATCGTCATCGATGTTCGAGGGAATCCAAGTACGATTTACACCGACTTGTCTACTCCCGCTGCACTCCCGGAGTCGGTAACGATCGTTGATCACAACCCGTTATGCATCTTCATATTATTCCTGGGTGCTCATAGGGCGATTTTTTTGTTTTCTACTATGTTTCCCAACAGTGGCATCATGAGCGGTTCCATGAGTAGATGCAGGTTGCGATCTAGATCACATGTGGATGTGAGAGTGATGTTCTTGCTATGCTTCCCTTGAGTGTTGCTTCGGTTCAGTTCATTGACGGCATGGTGTCGCTTTCTACAAGTTTCTGACAATCGCTTGGCTCTGGCTGTTGACGATATGCTAACAGTTCCTTGGGCTTCACCATAGCCAAGAATAGTGAACCGCCGCGTACGCAAGAGGGTGATGAAGATGGATGATCTTCTAGGGGGTCACGCGTATTAGACGAAGTTTTGTGTGGGGGAACGAGATTTTTAATCAAGTCTCTTCTTTCACACACCCCAAAAGTTAATCTAGCAACAAGGATTATCACTTTATGGTGTGCACATAGGTAGCTAGGTTTATTCGTAAACCCTAGAAGCCACGTAATTAAAATTTGCCAAACGGATTAGAGGACATCTAACTTGGTTTTGTATGGTTTGCATATGATGTGGTATAGCCTTCGTCATGATAATGAGTTTATGTATGAGATGGTTATATGTTGTAATGTTAAGTGGCCTGCGTGTCACGGCATGATGGCTGGAGCCACGAGATTGCCACCTTAATGTAAATATCATAGAGATCGATTACAGGTGACGGTGGCAAGACATACACGGAAATCCCCGATGAGGTGAAGGTGTACCAAGGCGCGGGACGAGGAGCTATAATTTTGTGCCCCGGAGGAATTTCAGATTTTGGTGCCACGACAACTTTTCTGAAACGGTCGCCACGTCAACGTTTTCTGAGATTGCCGCCACAGCAACATTTTTGAAACGGTTGCCATGACAATGAAATATTGGCCGTCATGTCGCTTGAACTGAAGATTGAAGACGACCATGGAGAACTCCCGGCGCCCAGGGCTATACCATGTCATGCTCTTATGAATTGCCTGGGATGTTTATCCCTTTAATTTTTGCACCCTTTAATTACGCAATAGTCAATTATTAGGGTAATCTCTCACAAATATCAAGATAAAAGGTGCTCTTCCCAGTGTTGCAACCGTCTATAACACGTAGCATTCCGAAGTGCGTCATGTCCGCATGAGTACAAATGGGACGTGAAGTGTAAGACGGGGATGGTCAAACCATGTATGCAGATAACACTGGGTTGTCTTGAAGTTCTAGCAGAATCGTTCTGAGCTCGGAGCATAAAGAATCGAAAGATGAACAAGAGTCATATGGAGATATGATCGGCAAAAGTTTGCCCGCCGGTCAAGAATTCTCATCATCAGTGATGTTCACATCAATGGCTGAGAACTAGACTTGGATCTTGAATCACTCACAATTGATTATGAGAGATATTAATTTGAGTGGGAGTGCACTATAATATTAAAACTTGTTTTAATAAACTAGTGCAATATTAATTATGAATTATGTCTAAAATTGTTTGTGTTTATCATCATAGATTAAATTGCTCGCAATATGTTCAACTTAGCCCCTATGCTTGAGAAAGAAAAGTTGGCTGCAAATGGTGGAAACTATGCGGATTGGATCCGCAACCTGAGATTTGTTCTCAGGAGTCCTAAGAAGGAGTATGTGCTGGATCAACCCCTAGGTGATGCTCCCTCAAAAGATGCATCACCGAAAGAAGTTGCTGCTTATAATGCTCGTAGTGATGACTATGAGGCAGTCCAGTGTCTCATGTTAACTTGCATGGATCCTGAACTACAGAAGCATTTCTACCACTCAATTTATAATTGGGTCACCAGAAGTTCTATACAAGAAACAGGCAAGGACCGAACGGTTTGAATCAACCAAGGCCCTGATCGAATGCAAGATGAAAGAGGGTTCCTCAATGAGTGAGCATATAGTGAAGCTTGCTGGCTATGTTGATAGACTTGCTTCACTGGAATTTGGAATTTCGCCTACACTCGGTATATATATTGTGCTTGCTTCACTCCCCCCCATCTTACGATGGTTTTATCATGAATTACAACATGAACGGGATGGAGAAAAGTGCAAACGAGTTGTTTGCTATGCTCAAAACTGCGGAAGCTGGAATGTAGAATAACAAAGATGTGTTGATGGTTAACAAAACTACTAGTTTCAAAAGGAAGGGCAAGTCCAAGAAGAAATCTACTGGTGCCGGTAAGATCGTCTCTCAGAAGAAGAACAAGCGCGGAACCTCTAAAGAGACTGAATGTTTCTACTTCAAACAGAAGGGTCACTGGAAGCGGAACTGCAAGAAATATCTGGCAGACAAGAAGAATGGTTCTTCCGGTAAAGGTATAAATGTTATACAAAGTTAATGTTATTTATCTTGTTTCTGCAAGTCACAAGTATTTGATACTTACAGTTATCGGTTGCTCTTTTTTGCAATCTGATGCAGGGACTACAAAAAGCTCACAAGTTGAGAAGAAATAAAAGACGTGATGCTAGTCAAGGATGGTGATGGGATCGCTACTCAGGACTGATGGAATCATGGCTTTAGTTTATCTTCAAGATTCATCTTAGGATCTGAAAGTGCAACTATCCCTGGGTGGTTTTGGTAATTCCTAACAACATATAGCTCATTGAGCTAATGCTATTCCAAGATAAATATTTCAGGAAAGCTCAATGATTGGCATGGCATGGATTAGAAAGTGGACCCTTCAAAATGCTAAGGACAAAAGATTGGCTCAAGCTCAAAGCACAAGACTCTACATTTTCTATTTTAGTGATCCAATATCACATTGAGTCTATAGGAAAAGCCAATACTATTAAGAAGGGATGAGGTGTTGCTTAATGAGGTTTTTGCTCAAAATGCTTAGTGATATGCTCCAAAACCCTCCACTACTTTCACACATCCACATATGTCCCAAACCAAAAAGTCCAACTCGGCCCCACCGAAATTTCATATTCGGAGCCACTGAGTTCAGTTGACATAGCCACTGCCAGAAACCCTAGTCTTCTCGGTCTCACCGATAGGGATCTCGGTCTCACCGAGATGGGATTATAATCTCTCTGTTTCCCTTCGTAACGTTTCGGTCAAACCGAGATGAGCGACCGGTCCCACCGAGATTGCAATGCAAACACTCTGTTTCCTTTTCGTAACGTTTTGGTCCAACCGAGATGAGCGAATCGGTCCCACCGAGTTTGCCTGACCAACTTTCTGTTAGTCTATTACCAAAATTGGTCCCACTGAGTTTGTGTAATCGGTCTCACCGAGATTACGTTATGCCCTAACCCTAATGAAATCGGTCCCACCGAGTTGACGTGTCGGTCCCACCGAAATGCCTAACAGTCACATTATGAACCAAATCGGTCTCACCGATTTCTTTGAATCGGTCCCACCGAGTTTGGTGATTTGTGTGTAACGGTTAGATTTTGTATGGAGGCTATATATACCCCTCCACCCACTCTTCATTCGTGGAGAGAGCCATCAGAACATGCCTACACTTCCAACACATATTTTCTGAGAGAGAACCACCTACACTTGTGTTGAGGTCAAGATATTCCATTCCAACCACATAAATCTTGATCTCTAGCCTTCCCCAAGTTGCTTTCCACTCAAGTCTTCTTTCCACCAAATCCAAATCCTGTGAGAGAGAGTTGAGTGTTGGGGAGACTATCATTTGAAGCACAAGAGCAAGGAGTTCATCATCAACACACCATTTGTTACTTCTTGGAGAGTGGTGTCTCCTAGATTGGCTAGGTGTCACTTGGGAGCCTCTGTCAAGATTGTGGAGTTGAACCAAGGAGTTTGTAAGGGCAAGGAGATCGCCTACTTCGTGAAGATCTACCCTAGTGAGGCAAGTCCTTCGTGGGCGACGGTCATGGTGGGATAGACAAGGTTGCTTCTTCGTGGACCCTTCATGGGTGGAGCCCTCTGTGGACTCGCGCAACCGTTACCCTTCGTGGGTTGAAGTCTCCATCAACATGGATGTACGATAGCACCACCTATCGGAACCACGGATAAAAAATCTCCGTGTCAACATTGCGTTTGCTCCCTCAAACTCCTCCCTTTACCTTCATATGCAATTGTCTTACATTCCGCTGCTATACTCTTAGAATTGCATGTGTAGGCTGATTGCTTGACTTGTGCTAAGTTGCTAAAATCTGTCAAGAACTAAAATTGGGGAAATGCTAGATTTTTATTTGGTCAAGTAGTCTAATCACCCCCTCTAGACATACTTTCGATCCTACAAGTAGTATCAGAGCTTTGGTCTCCATTTGCTTTGATTTCCATAGCTTTTGGTGGTCATAGCCTTGGTTTCACAACCTAGGAGAGTATGGCGTCTAGCGAGGGAAATTACCACCATAGAGGTCCTTACTTTGATGGTACAAATTCTGCTAGTTGGAAGCATAAGATGAAAATGCATATTCTTGGACATAACCCCGCCGTTTGGGCTATTGTGTGTATTGGCTTGCAAGGTGAATTCTTTGATGGGAGAGAACCAAACCGTGAAGCTACCGCGGAAGAGTTGAAGATGCTACAATACAATGCTCAAGCTTGTGATATTCTCTTTAATGGATTGTGCCCCGAAGAATTCAACAAAATCGGCCGTCTTGAGAATGCAAAGGAAATTTGGGATACTTTGATTGATATGCACGAAGGTACCGACTCCGTCAAGGAATCCAAATTGGATGTGCTTCAAAGTCAACTTGACAAGTTCAAAATGAAGGATGGTGAAGGTGTCGCTGAAATGTACTCTAGGCTTGCTCTCATCACAAATGAGATTGCAGGCTTAGGAAGTGAAGAGATGACCGACAAATTCATCATCAAGAAGATCCTAAGAGCCTTGGATGGAAAATATGATACTGTGTGCACATTGATCCAAATGATGCCCAATTACAAAGATCTCAAGCCAACGGAAGTCATTGGAAGAATTGTTGCTCATGAGATGTCACTCAAGGATAAGGAAGAGCTTCACAACAAGTCAAGTGGTGCTTACAAAGCCTCGTGTGATGCTCCCACATCATCAAGTGAGAAGCAAACCTTCAATGAAGAATTAGCCTAATGGTAAAGAACTTCAACAAGTTCTACAAGAGTAGAAGCAAAGAAAGAAGTTCCAAGTCAAGGTCCTACAATGACAAAAGATCTTCTAGTCGTGAGCGTAATTGCTACAATTGTGGAAGACCCGGACACTACTCCAATGAGTGTACGGCCCCCTACAAAAGAAGAGAAGATTCTCCCAAAAGAAGAAGTAGAAGAGAAGAATCACCACCAAGAGAAAGGAGGAGTAGAGATGATCATCATGAACGAAAACCCTCTCGGAGAAGCAAGGACTCAGAAAGGAAGGAAAAGTCATCAAGGAGCTACACAAAAAGAAGACATCAAGCTCCTGTTGGTGAATGGGTATCCGGCTCCGACTCCGACAATCACTCCGAAAGAAGTTATCACTCCGACTCCGAATATACTCAAGATGAAGGTGTTGCCAGTCTAGCACATGTGTCAACCAACTCCTTCGACATATTTGACTCACCAAATGAAGGAATTGGAAGATGCTTCATGGCCAAGGGTCCAAAGGTAACACATCCCGAGTATGTTGATTTCAATAGTGATGAAGATGACTTGCTAGGTGATGATGATTTACTTGTTGACAACTCTAGTGATGAAAACTATGATGAAATGTCAATTAATCATGCTAAAACGAATGACGATGATAAGAAGGAGATTTAGCGTCTAACGAAAGAACTAAAAACTCTTATGTTAGCTCATGAAACTACCTTGGAAGATCACCGAGAACTTTTAAAGACTCATGATAAGCTATGCTTTGAAAAGCTCAACCTTGATCAAGAGCATGAGTTTTTAAAGGCAATCAATGATGATCTTCGCAAGAAAAGTTCTTCTTACATTGCCAAGCGTTTACTCTTGTCTACTTACATGCCACAAGTTAAATCTAGCAACAAGAGCAAGAAAGATTCTTCATCTAGTAGTAACAACAATCATGCTAAATCCAATGTTGCATCTAGTAGTTCTCTTGATTCCACTAATGATTCTCTTAGCCAAGTTACCTTGAGCAAGAAAATAGCTTATTGAAGGGAATTATAGAGAAAGGTGTTTACAAGAGCCTTGCCGGAAGTAAGCAATTTGAGGAGATTGTATGCAAGCAAGGAAGACACCGGAAGAATCAAGGTATTGGTTTTGAACGAAAGTTCAATGCCAATGGAGTTGAGTGGGAAGAAGATCAATACCCCAAGACGAAGTTTGTTCCTCGACAAGAGAAGTATGGTCCTACTTCTTTCAAAGGGACACAAGCTCAAGATGATCTTCCACCACAAGACCACAAGCAAAAAGGCAAGGACAAGCTTCAAGAGGAAATTGATGCATTTGAAGAAGCACCTAAGGCCTTGGTCAAGTGGGTTCCCAAGACTACATAAAGTTCTACCTCATCAAGAACGACTACGACTCCAAGGATTCCCATCAAGATGGTGTGGATCCCGAAGAAGAAGAACTAGAGAGTTCTTGAGGGTGACTCCGCCAACATACTTCACTCTTATCATTTTGGCAAGGACAAGTGCAAACAACTTCCATATCTTGCACTAGTTCAAGGAGTCACAAACCCTCTTGTTGGTAAGACAAGGGACAAGGTAACCTAATGCTTTCATGGACATCATCTTGTGTATGCATCACTCTATGTCTATGGACATCCTTGCTTGTTCCTTGTGGGACTAACCCGTGTAGGTATTGAAAGTGCAAATCACTCCAAAAGATTGCTCCGAATGATCTACATCAACATCGAGCATCTACATATTCAACACCTACATGAAGTCATCATCGACAAAACCCAAGCTTAGTTCATCCGTCTTAGGGGGGATATCACATCTAGGGGGAGCTTTACTCTAATCAATTGAGCTAAAGCAACTCTAATGGTGTGAACACAACAATGCTTTATTTAAAAGTGGTAACCCCACTTGTGCTTAAACGATGAGTATGATCTATGATCAAATGTTCTCATTTGACTCCTAAGTCAATATACTCATATATAGATGACCTAGTCATCGCCAAATTGCTTGATAGATGCTAGAGTGATTGTGCATGCTTTGTCACATATTTCATTTGCCATTTTATTGTGTGAGCATGTTGGTTGCATATTTTACTCATTCGAGGACATCCATTTGTTGCTTTGATTGTTTGGCCTTTTCTCTTTTGCCAAATGGATGGACAAGAATGCCTAAGAACTCCCTCTAGCTATCTATGCTTTTGTCGTCTCAAACTCTATTCATGCTACATCACAAAATTTGATCAAGTCAGATTCGAACCACTCTGTGTGAGGAGCACTCGGAGTTCCCTATTCGTCATAGACTTAAACCTCCAAAACCTCTTTGTGCATCTCGGTCTGACCGATTCATCCTTTTCGGTCCCACCGAGATCACTAAGTTGATCTAGAGTTTTTCAATCTCGGTACAACCGATTAGAACCTTTCGGTCACACCGAGTTGTAGTAACTGCTTGTAGGTTTTCATCTCGGTGCCACCGAGTCGTTCCACTCGGTCCCATCGACAGTGTCAGGTTATATATACCGACGGGCCAAGTTTTGGAAATTTTTCTGAACCACCTCGCCCGCGCGTAACCTGCTCTGCCTCTTCAGGTCTCTGGATCGTCCTCTAGTCGCCAGCGACCTCCCGCCGCTGGTCTCCGCCGCCGTCAACGGAAATCTGCCCCGCCGTAGCCGCCGTAGCAAGTTCGCCGCCGAACTAGGGTACGAACTTGAACTTTGTGCTAATCCATAACTCTGATTCTTAGCACATTGCTTTGCCATGATTCTTGCCACGATTGAAATCATCCTGTCCAGCGAAAACATCTCGTAGATTAGTTTTGGTTTGAAAATTTAGGGTTAGGTCTCCGCCGAATTCATCTCGGACCGACCGAGCTGTAGAAATCGGTCTCACCGATTTGGCTTAGGCTAGAGCACATGCATTTTCGGTCTGACCAAAAATTGTGAATCGGTGTGACCGAGTTTGATTCTCTGTGAAACCCTAGCAGTCTCGGTACCACCAAACTGTGACTCGGTCTGACCGAGTTCACTAGTTTAGGTTCCAAAAGCTGCTTCGGTATCACCAAGTTTACAAATCGGTAGATCCGAAATGCTTTCTGTGAAGAACTAAAACTAAGTTTTTAATTCATCTATTTTGCAAAACTCCTGTACTTTGTGATGCTCATCCACTCTATCTCATCTATAACCTATTCACAGGGTCTGCTGTCAGAGTGTTTGCAGAGATGTCTGATCAAAGTGACAGCCAGAACAAGTCTGAACAGCAGGTGCAGATGAGTGAGGGTTCTGATCCCTCTAGCAGTTATGATGATGGCAGCAGGAGCACACCAAGCAATTTGCTAAAGGCTGCTATCAGTATAAGGAAGAAGAGGAATTCTGACTCAGAAGATGAGGACTATGTGGCTGTTGAAGATGAAGCCACTTCAAAGAAAAAGTCTTTGAAGAAAGAGTATGGCGCATTTCTTTGCAACAAAGCCCGGTCGAAAACAAAGATGCCGACAAGAAGACAGCCCATGTCTAAGCCAAGAAAAGTTTCCACGGTGAAACTATGAAGTTCACCATTGAATCTGAAGAAGAAGCGGTGGTGAGGATAAGAAGAAGAAGAGGGCCGAACCACTCTGCCGAGTTCTTGGCAAGCCCTCAATAAGGAAAGACTCAAGAAGAAGAGGAAGAGGATGTTGCACCAGCACCCAAAGCTCAAAAGCTTATGGGGATGCAATCAGATCGAGGCTGCTCCAACTAAGCCCAAATCTGCTTCCAAGGTTGCTGCTCAGCTCCAAAGCCTAAACCCAAGAGAAGCACGAGGAATATCCTGTCAAGAGAAGAACAAGGCCCCAGTGCCTGAAGCTGCTGAAGAAGAAGAAGATGACTCTGTTGTATTGAGGAAGCTGAAACCCAAGATCCCCGACCACACCGATGCACACCCAGTTCAGAGAGAACATGAAAATCAGGAAGGATGCAGGATTGAGACTATGGAGACATCTGATCCATATGCTATCAGGAGAAGGACTGTTGTGGACTATAGGTTTCACACTAAGGAACAACAAGACTTCTATGAGACAGTTCTGCTTGATAAGAAGCCCATTGTGTGTGACATGAGATGGGTTGACTGGGAGTTCATCAAGGAGAATGAGGATCACTTCCCTGGTGTGCTTGATAGCTTCAAGGCATGTGGAGTAGACACTTTTGTTGCCCAGAAGCTCACCAAGTGGAATGATGAGCTCATCATGCAGTTTTACTCCACTACCCACTTCTATCCAGATGGAAGGGTAGTATGGATGTCTGAAGGTACTAGGTACCAATCTACAGTTGAGGAATGGGCCAAGCTTATCAATGCTCCTGAGGAACATGAGGATGACTTGGATATTTATGCAGAGAAGAAGAAAGACCACAACACAATGGCCAACATGTACAAAGAGATCCCAGATGCTGCTTTGGATACACATAAGTTTGGATCTGTTCACTACTTGTTGTCTGGTCTGCCAACTATCAATTGGATCTTAAGGCACCCACTGCTACCGAGGTGATCACAAGATGATCAGAGGGCATGCAATAAACTTGCTGCATATATTTGATATCCCACAAAAGTTCAAGGTCATGAGTTTGATTGTTGAGACAATCAAAAGAACTGCTGCTGACCAGAAGAGAAGCTGTGGGTATGCCCCACAAATTCAGGAGCTCATCAACTTAAAGATGGGCAAATGAAAATACATTTAAACCTATAAGGATGCTAGCCGACCCTCCTCCAGAATGCTCCCCCGGTTGCAAGCTTCGTCGGCCGTCGGATTTGCCCTCTGACGCGTTTGAGCCATTGGATCTTCACAGCAGTAAAAACCAATTTTCACCTCACGGTCATTTTCGCTGGCCAATGACGGGTGGGCTCGCGTCGTGTGCTTGTTGGCTGGGTTCGTCGTCCCCCCGTGTAAAAAGTTTGGGCCAATTTGCTCCGCGTGTTCCGCGTCCAATCCTAGCCTCGCCTCGTCCCACTCCCACTCCCATTCTAGCCGCCAGACGAACCCTAGCCCCCTTGCCCAATGCCCCCCGATCCCCACAGCCGCCGCACGGCCTCGCTCCTCCTTCCCTCCCGCCGCACCCTCTTCTTGCTCGCAGCTGCCTCCTTCCCACCTCCGCCCGAGCTCCGCCTTCCTCGCCCGCCTCCTCCTCCTTGCCATCGGCGGAAGCCTCAAGCCCCGGTATCACCGCCACCAGATCCACCTCGCAACCTCTCTTCCTCCCATGTCTGACTGCTGCGTGGTCGCGTCAGGCCCATGTCGGGGCCGCCGCCACCCCTGCAGCCGCCGCCGCTGGATGGCTCCGTCGGTCCCTCCCGCTCCAGATCGGAAACTGAGAGAGCGACGGGAGGGAAGAAGGGGATCGGGGGAGGGTAGAGCACGGGAGATAAGGTGAGCTCGCGGCTGACCGCAGCGTGCGAGGCGGAAGGGTGAGAAACATTTATAGTCGTGCCGCTGGCGACTGGAGATTTGGAATGCGGCCGTGGCCATGGGCGGTCCTAGAGCGGGATCGCGTGCGTGCTGCCTCCAACCTGCTTTGCTGCTCCTGCGATCTCAAGGTATGGTATCGATCTGCTTTGCGCGTTGCTTTAGCAAAACTGATTAGTTATCTATACATAGACGTGTGCAGATCTGAGGACAAAGGGAAGAATAAGAAGAATTTAGCTAGAGATTTGAAGAAGATCAAGGTGATTTTTCTCCCTCCTGTTAAGCTTTGTTATCTCATTTTGATGCTATTGTTTGTGATTGATGTAAACATGAGGAAGATAAGAGATCACAACGAGGCTAAATGAGATTTGTGGTGACCAAAATTCTTTCTTTGTTTACCTACAGAACTTGATTGCACTATTGATTATGTACTATTTTCCTTTCCTAAAGGAAGATGCCGAGTCATGTAACATCTTTAAAGAAGAGAGAATCTGCATTTTATTCATGTGCTTTCAGTTAGGGTGGATTTGTGTTTTCAGAAATGAGGCAACCTTACATGTACATATTCACATATTTCCTTTATAACACTACCGGCAGACATGAGTTCTTGTGTTTTAGAGCTTCATGGAAGCAGGATTCGTGCTGCCCACTTAATCTTTTTTGCAGATATATTTCCTTTATCACTCCCAAGCAGACGTGAGTTCTTGTGGCGGGGTTTTCATGCCGTCATGTTAGGAATTTATTATCGGATTGTAGATGAGGTCCTTCTTCAGTTCAGCTACGCTGGGCACTGTTTCCACTTCTTGTTTCTTACTTAAATTCAGCTGCCCATTTTTGATTTAAGGTGAATATTGCAGTTTGATGCCTATGGTATTCCATATGAAATTCTACTATTTGTTTTAGTTTCTGGAGTTTTCTATTCATTATCCCTAGCCATTATGATGGGTATGTTGACATGCTTCATGGATAGAGAAGTTTAATATCGCTTGGCGGAGACGAGTCATGGATCCTGCTGGCAATGGCTACTGGTTGTAGACGGAATTTAAGCAGAGGAATCGCAAAAGTTGTGCCCCATGAGGCCAGCGACCAAAGGCCCGATTCGTTTCCGTTGAAGGTAACCTGCCTGACAATAATTAGAGTCGCATTGGTACTTGCTGATCTTTTATTTTTTATTAACTAATTTGGGCTCTTAACTGATTCTGTAGTGGTCTATTGTTTCTTATTTGCAGGTTATGTTCAGCTTGGCCCTTCATCGGGTGTATGGTTATCCTCATCTCTATACACGCATGCATGGACGAGCTTCATCGATGAGGAGAAAACAATCATGTTGAGTTTTAATCAGAACAGGTGGACAACCATGTAAAAGGTAGAGATGTTTATACAAGAATCAATATCACTCAAACTAGCAAGTTCCAGTTTGTCTTTTGTGGTGAGCATTAGCAAAATATAAATGTGAATATTACAGTACATAGTTTATGATATTTCGTTGAATGTCATCACCTAAATTTATACTAATCAAGCGGAATAACCCAACAACCATTCTTTAAAGACCATATCATAAACTTTATGCAACAATACCTAAATAAAGCTCCAGTACCAAAAGTGGGTTCCACTAACAGCATCACGGACTATTTTGAGTTTTTGGCCATTGAACGGGTGAATGCCATGCTTTCCATGGAGAGATTATACCTTTTATCCTCGGGATGAATGGTTATGTTTGTATCGCCAACCATTGTTTCAGTTCTTGTTGTTGCGACAATAATCTCATCAAACCCTTCTTCAAGAGGATAGGCAAAGGATTTCAACACAACAAAATGCACATGACTGCTATAACCAGGGACCTTCAACATAGTTTCCTCTTTAGGCTCTAGATGATCCACCTGAGAAAGCAACATTTTAATAAATAAGTTGATCTTAGTCGCGGGTGTGGAATTAAACTGTACAACCTAGACAGTATAATAAGCTTTATCAACCTCTATGTCAGATATTGCTGTTAAAAGTGTGCAGTCCCAGTTCACGAGGCAGAGGAATTGGGAATGTAGTGTCTTAATATAATGAGCAATGTTATTTCCTTTGGTAAAAAGAATTATTCCGATGCCATCACGTTGCTCTGCATTTACTAAATGGACTTCCATATGTATTTTGGGCGGTTGATGGAATAGATGCGCTCTATGCCTACATTATTATGCCTACTATATTCTTATGGTTCTGTCTATGTTCATTTTGTAGGTTGGAAGAACTGTTCTATTTTTGCATCTGCAACCAGCTACTGCTGCTCAAGATTTGCTCTCCTTTTCCAATGCATGTGCGTTATCTGTGGCTCAAGATATATTTATCTTTTTGTGCATGTTGCCATGGTTGTTGATTGACTGACCGTCTCTCTGTTGCGGATCTATCCGGGGGTCGTCTTATTTTTCAGTCTTGTGTGACTTCCGTTTTATGCTTATATTTGGTGGTTGCGTGTGAGCGGGATGTGTGCTCTTATTTCGACCGTTATACCTATTTTGCAAGCCGTGGTGCCTTGGTGTGCTTTGTCAGCGCTTTCATACCTACGTACGGTCGCAGAGGATGTGTCTGTTCTTGGATTCTTGCTGGGGTAGAACAGGAGCTTCCAAGGGATGGTTCTTGTCTAGTTCCTTACTACACAGTCTTGCTATTTTGAATAGGTAGTACAGGATGAAGTGGCAGGCTGGAAGAAGTCCAAAGCCAGTTTCCGTCGCATGAGAATTCATAGCATCATTGTGAGGTTGGTGATCACAGTTAATAACAACCAATGTTTTAGTTATCTGTTGTAGACTTTTTTTTCTATGCATGTTTCTTCTATGTAACAAACATAATTTGAGCAGAGTAAGCTTGCCATGGAGTCCTTTAAATAAAAAATATATTCATAGTCTTGTAGTGACAGCAGTCAGCAAGCCGAAATCTGAACCATGAAAACGAGTACTAGCATCTTCATCTAAAATAATATGCCCGATATTATCATGATTTGAGCACATCGAAAGAGATCTTGCTGTCAGATGTTCTATCATGTTACAAGGTAGTTCATGAATTTAACAAAAAACTATTCCATTTGTTGCAATGCAAGTGATTACCTACAATTTCAAGGCAAACTAATGCCTACTGTCTAATCCTAACTTGCCTTCATCGGAGCAGTTTGTTTGACTTCTAAAGTTCATACATTAGTTATAAACCCGTGAATATTTGCCCATCTTTGCTTAACGTGTAAATGGATATAGTGGTATATGAAACTCAAATTGTTTCTTTGAACTGCAGATGGAGTCGATTCAAGCACCACATCTCGGAAATCTGCACCATAGTGACATAAGGGCATCACATTCAGAAACCTAATGATTCCATATACACCTTCCCAATGCCATTGCATATGCCAACAAGATGGAATATGATCTAGGCGTTAGCATACATAATTGAGGATGCATATCCTCTCGCCTTTGTGCAACAAAGGCACCAAAACATGGCATTGTTGATCGCATGATCAGGATTTGATGGTCATGATGAAAACTGGAGCGAAATAAAGCATTTGGCGCTTCTCGGAGATTCGAAACCCTCGGCATACCCCAAACCGTTCGATTCTGGATATAATGGTCAAAAGGTGCCTAATGACAATGAATTCCATAGGATCAGAAATTGAGAGGATGCAAGGGATTTTGTAAAGTTAGTAATCTGTAGGTAGTCCACCATATAGCAATCTCCATTTGTTCAATGGGTTGTAGATATGAGTACAACCTGAGTGCCTTGATGTATATTCGAAAACAACAAAGAAAGGAAATTTTCAGTATATCATTACTCATCGATTGCTTGTTCTCGCATTTCATCTTGCCCTTGACAGTTCATATTTATGAGCATGTTACGGCGATTCAGACCTAACGTTCTTTTTCTTTCCTTGGGCACTTCCTCAAGAATCTTGTTGAGGTGTCTGTTTCCCCTCTTTGTGTCATGAATGATTGTGATGGCTGCAGGGTCTTCGCAAGGAGTTGAAGGCATATAAAAACCATGGATCCTTTGCTCCTCAGGCCGCAAAATGATCATAGTGATGTCTACGACCTCCTCCTCGATGTATTAATCTCAATCTCATGTTTGGTTTTCTTCCCTTTTCTCTTCTAATGATGTAATTTCTTTTACTAATATAACACCATGTATCCCTTTTCTACTTTGAATGAATTTACCGTATATATTTCTTATTTAGTTTAGTTCATCATTCAGAGATGGTGGAATATTTTTGTCCTTCACAGGTTAAATGAGCATTGCGTAGTCCTTCACAGGTTAAATGAGCATTGCGTAAAAGTATGTCTAAGTTCTCTTTTTTCAAGTGCTTCAAGTAAATGAAATTTTCTATTTCGAATTTAATACCTTTTAATAATAATCATAATGAGAGAGGGGTATGCTTTTCTCTCTCTCTCTCTCTCCCTCTGGAAATGTGTTTGAATCGCACAAAAAGAGTTCGTAGTTCTTATTCATACTTGAAACACGTGAGGCTCTGCAAATTAGACCATGTTTTTTTCAAGGCGCATATGGATTTAGCAGACCACAACTAAACCGAGTGTATATACATGGCTTGTCCTTACTAAAGGAAACTATTTTCATCACGAACATGGCTTTAGTTGAAGGTTCTTGCAGCATTAAACTATTTTCATCGACAACATATCTTCAGCAGGTCTCTGCGCCATTTGGCGCAACGGGTCAACTAGTTTTGGATAAGGAGCACCTGCCCATCTACCCTGAATTTGAAGATAACACAGTGGTGATGAATGAGAATGAACCATCTTCAGCTCAAGCACAGGAAAAGAGAGAGAAGGCTAAGGTAGAGAAGGCTGCAAAGATGCCAACAACAGAGGAGGCATCTCAGGTATTCTGGAAGAGCAACCAAGACCAGCTTGGATATCTGATCCAATCCACCCTGAGGATTGAGAAGGGCTTGGACACCCTGACCAAGAACCAGGAGAGCTTGGAAAGGACTATTGAGACAAAATTCTATGACCTTGATGTCAAGGTGACAGAGATCCAAACTGCAGTTGAGCAACTCCAGGAGGAAGCTGAGGAGAAGAAGGGAAAGTATACCACAGATGCTTTTGCCAGAGTGCCCAGAGGACAGAGATCTGCTGCAGTGCCAGTAACAGACACTAGAGCTACAACATCAGCACCAGCAGCACCAGCTCCAGTTCCACCTCCAGCAGCTACTCCACCAGCTCCAGCTACTTCATCTGAAGCCTTCGTCCTTGGAGTTCTCTCAACACCTCCTCCCGAAGATCAGGCCTGAGAGTCGTCAGCACTATGCATTTTTGAACTTTTTGGCAACTTGTTGCCAAAGGGGGAGAAAAATGTATAGATCATAGGCTTCGAGAGAGAGTGTTGCCTTTTTTATCTCTCTTGCTATTTTGGTTGAACCTTTTTATTGTGTGCTTGTGTGAGATACTACTTTATGTCCTTGTGAGATACTTGGTTGATCATGTGTTTGATCATATGCTACCCTTAATGCTTGTTGGATGATGTTATCTTTCATATCCTCTTATGATCATTCACTTTGCTTGGTGATGAGTGCATGTGTTTTAATTTCTATCATTTTGAGCGCTCCACCAAGATGTATGTGACATGGAAGAGTAACCCATGATCCTAATCGATTGTCCATTTGCATTCAAAAGCAAATTCTAAATAATGCACAAATTTAGGGGGGAGCTCTTGCTTATCACATACTTCTCAAAGCGACAATGTTTTTCAATCTTATTTATCATTTGTCGAAGCTTTGATCTATATGTTGTCATCAATTACCAAAAAAGGGGAGACTGAAAGTGCAACTATCCCTGGATGGTTTTGGTAATTCCTAACAACATATTCATTGAGCTAATGATATTCCAAGATAAAAATTTCAGGAAATCTCAATGATTGGCATGGCATGGATTAGAAAGTGGACCCTTCAAAATTCTAAGGACAAAAGATTGGCTCAAGCTCAGAGCACAAGACTCTACATTTTCTATTTTAGTGATCCAAGATCACATTGAGTCTATAGGAAAAGCCAATACTATTAAGAAGGGATGAGGTGTTGCTTAATGAGGTTTTTGCTCAAAATGCTTAGGGATATGCTCCAAAAACCTCCACTACTTTCTCACATCCACATATGTCCCAAACCAAAAAGTCCAACTCGGCCCCACCAAAATTTCATATCCGGAGCCACCGAGTTCAGTTGACATAGCCACTGCCAGAAACCCTAGTCTTTTCGGTCTCACCGATAGGGATCTTGGTCTCACCGAGATGGGATTGTAATCTCTCTGTTTCCCTTCGTAACGTTTCGGTCAAACCAAGATGAGTGACCGGTCCCACCGAGATTGCAATGCAAACACTATGTTTCCTTTTCTTAACGTTTTGGTCCAACCGAGATGAGCGAATCGGTCCCACCGAGTTTGCCTGACCAACTCTCTGTTAGTCTATTACCAAAATCAATCCCACCGAGTTTGTGTAATCGGTCTCACCGAGATTACGTTATGCCCTAACCCTAACGAAATCGGTCCCACCGAGTTGACGTGTCGGTCCCACCGAAATGCCTAATGGTCACATTATGAACCAAATCGGTCTCACCGAGTTCTTTGAATTGGTCCCACCGAGTTTGGTGATTTGTGTGTAACGGTTAGATTTTGTGTGGAGGCTATATATACCCCTCCACCCACTCTTCATACGTGGAGAGAGCCATCAGAACATGCCTACACTTCCAACACATATTTTCTGAGAGAGAACCACCTACACTTGTGTTGAGGTCAAGATATTCCATTCCAACCACATAAATCTTGATCTCTAGCCTTCCCCAAGTTGCTTTCCACTCAAATCTTCTTTCCACCAAATCTAAATCCTGTGAGAGAGAGTTGAGTGTTGGGGAGACTATCATTTGAAGCACAAGAGCAAGGAGTTCATCATCAACACACCATTTGTTACTTCTTGAAGAGTGGTGTCTCCTAGATTGGCTAGGTGTCACTTGGGAGCCTCCGTCAAGATGGTGGAGTTGAACCAAGGAGTTTGTAAGGGCAAGGAGATCGCCTACTTCATGAAGATCTACCCTAGTGAGGCAAGTCCTTCGTGGGCGACGACCATGGTGGGATAGACAAGGTTGCTTCTTCGTGGACCCTTCGTGGGTGGAGCCCTCCGTGGACTCGCGCAACCGTTACCCTTCGTTGGTTGAAGTCTCCATCAAGGTGGATGTACGATAGCACCACCTATCGGAATCACGGATAAAAAATCTCCGTGTCAACACTGCGTTTGCTCCCTCAAACTCCTCCCTTTACCTTCATATGCAATTGTCTTACATTCCGCTGCTATACTCTTAGAATTGCATGTGTAGGTTGATTGCTTGACTTGTGCTAAGTTGGTAAAATCTGTCAAGAACTAAAATTGGGAAAAGGCTATATTTTTATTTGGTCAAGTAGTCTAATCATCCCCCCTCTAGACATACTTCCGATTCTACATGATCGAATAATAGTTATTGCGTTCCAGAGTTGTATAAGACATTATATTTTGGATTATGTGATAGATGTTCTTATAATATTTTGAACAATAGTTGTTAAAGTAATTATAAGGATATGTTTGGATTTACCGCAAATTTTTGTTGGTTTATTCAATGAATCTTGATTTGGAATTTTTAAGATTAATGCTAAACGTATTGAGAAGACTGATATATCATTGCTTGGCTTTAATCGGGGAAATAAACTTCATATAGATGAAGTATTGAAATCTCTTGATTGAGAAATCAAATAAAAGAATAGACAGTGATGTATGAAGTATGATAAACAAGCGAGGGCACAATGAATAATAATACTTCATTAAAATCAGGTAAATATGATTTACTTATAAAATTTGAAATATTTGAATAGTTCAAAGGAATTTCAGAATATATTTGAAGATTTCAAATATTTTTGAAGATAAGGATCATTATGACAAGAGATAAAGTAATTCTTCAAGATTGAAGAAAATTATCCGAGTCATAAGTTTAGCAAAAACACTCAAATAATTATGGAATTATTTATTACCTATCCGCCTTTATACTTTGGGGTATAAATTGAAACAACAAAGATATACACTAAAAAAGAGCACCGCAAATTAGTCTGGTTAATGAAACCATAAGAGTTATGGAAATTATGAACGAGAATAAAAGTTGTAGGATATCTCAAAGAAATGATTTGAGTTCCTTCCATTGGAATGTTCAAAAGGAAAAATGTTTGACATAGATGGACACTTTTTCAAGAAAAGGTTTTCTTGTCAAAAAGATAAGTGGGAGAATATTACAGCTTAGAAAGGATTATTGAATCCATGACGGTGATAAGCAGAATTAACAAACATGAAATTGTTCCGATAGATTGTCTACAAAATGAACTGTAAATTACTACATTGGATGTAGAAATTCTAAAGCATGTAACAGGTGTATACAAATCAGGAATATTGTTGAATTTTTGAAATTTTACAATGAGATATCCATCTTTGAAACAAGATGAACTAGCACACTACAAGGAAACAATAGCGGTGCCCAGCTGAAAGGAATGGCTCATAGCC
Organism: Aegilops longissima; assembly: GCA_021605205.1. Classification (NCBI taxonomy): domain Eukaryota; kingdom Viridiplantae; phylum Streptophyta; class Magnoliopsida; order Poales; family Poaceae; genus Aegilops; species Aegilops longissima. The sequence continues at coordinate 473,105,961 of CM038679.1, read as the reverse complement.
ATGCACACCGAAATAAAAAATATAATTAAGTTTAGAACTTTATTATAATTGACAAGTTTGGAACTTGGTTGATACTTCAAAGAGTTTTGAAGAAAATGGATATTAAAAGTAAGTTTCCTAAAAGGAAGGATGTATGAATGATACAACCAGAAAGGTTTTAAAATCCTCAGGACACCGGGTAAAAGTGCAAACTTCAAAAAGGTTTTTGAAGATTATAACGAGTGAGCTGATATTGAGATTTTGATCTTATCAATGAAACCTTGTGTATATACATAACTCAGTGGGAGCTATATAGTATTTTTGATCTCATACATTTATGACATATTATGAAATGGAAATAATATAGTTTCTTAGCGGAAAAAAAATGTTATTGAAACATGTTTTCATCAAATAGCAAGGCAAAATATTGGGCATAAAAGAATCTATAAAGATAGATCAATATGTCTGATTGAGCTTAAAAGTTTATATATTTTGACAAAGGTTTAAAATGTTTAAATAGTGAAACTATTTCTCTCGGTGTCATATAACAAGATGCTTATCAATTAATGAGCATGAGTAGATGAAAGAACATCATCTTGATAGTTATAATATATGAAAGGGCCAAGAGTTTTTACTAAGTGTTAGTAACAGATATCAAGGATCTCAAAAGAATAAATGTATTATTTTGAGCATATGAAGTTAAAAATTCATTATTGAGAATATATGAATATCAAATTCATGATTGATATAATTAGGGCTATGATAAGATTATTTTATGAACAATATTGATGATTCTATAACGATAATTTATGTTTTGAAAACATTAGAAGTTTCAATGTTGTCTGAATCAAGAAGAGTCTTGATATAAAAGGGTAGGTCCAATAATCTAGTAATGTCTTGATATAATTGGATGCTACAAAAGTTGTAAAGAAACCCATTAACAATATATTGAGAATATGGCAAATCAAGAAATGTCTTGATATAATTGGGTATTACAAAAGTTGTAGTAAACCCATAAGCATTATGTCAGAATCGGGGCTCCGTGGACCCAAACAAGGTTCAAACTCTGGGGTGTGCGCGAAAGACTCCGCTGGGCTACAGCCTGCCGCTCAACGCCTCACGGCCTTGATCCGACATGCTCGTGCAAACGGGGAAGGAAGAGGACACGAGATTTACCCAGGTTCGGGCCACCTTGCGGTGTAAGACCCTACTCCTGCTTTGTGGTGGATTGCCTCGCGAGGAGGATGAGTATGAACAATTACAAGAGCGAACTGCCTCGTGAGGGCTCAGTGGGTGTGAATGGATCGACCTCCTTGTCCGTCCCCTTCTCAATGGTGGAGACAGATGTTTGCTTGAACTACGTCGGTATTTCCCCAAAGAGGAAGGGATGATGCAGCACAACAACGGTAGGTATTTCCCTCAGTGATGAGACCAAGGTTATCGAACCAGTAGGAGAACCACGCAACACTACGTGAATGGCACCTGCACACAAATAACAAATACTCGCAACCCGACGTATTAAAGGGGTTGTCAATCCCTTTCGGGTAATGGCGCCAGAAATTGGCAAATTGATGGGATAAAAATATAATAGATTGGATAAATAGATCTCGAATAAAATAAAGTGCAGCAAGGTATTTTTGTATTTTTGGATTAGTATATCTGAAAATAAAAGCGAATAAAAATAGATCGCAAAGGCAAATATAATAAAGAAGAGACCCGGGGGACGTAGATTTCACTAGTGGCTTCTCTCGAGAAAAATAGCATACGGTGGGTAAACAAATTACTGTTGAGCAATTGATAGAACTTCAAATAATCATGACGATATCCAGGCAATGATCATTATATAGGCATCAAGTCCAAGATTAGTAGACCGAATCCTTCCTGCATCTACTACTATTACTCCACACATCGACCGCTATCCAGCATGCATCTAGTGTATTAAGTTCATGGAGAAACGGAGTAATGCAATAAGAATGATGACATGATGTAGACAAGATCTATTTACGTAGATATAGACCCCATCTTGTTATCCTTAATAGCAATGATACATACGTGTCGGTTCCCCTTTTGTCACTGGGATCAAGCACCGTAAGATCGAACCCATCACAAAGCACCTCTTCCCATTGCAAGATAAATAGATCAAGTTGGCCAAACAAAACCCAAATATTGGAGAAGAAATACGAGGCTATATGTAATCATGCATATAAGAGATCAAAGAAGACTCAAATAACTTTCATGGATAAAAACATAGATCTGATCATGAACTCAAAGTTCATCGGATTCCAACAAACACACCGCAAAGAGAGTTACATCATATGGATCTTCAAGAGACCATTGTATTGAGAATCAAAAGAGAGAGAGGAAGCCATCTAGCTACTAACTAAGGACCCGTAGGTCTACAATGAACTACTCACGCATCATCAGAGAGGCACCAATGAGGATGATGAACCCCTCCGTGATGGTGTCTAGATTGGATCTGGTGGTTCTGGAACTTGCGGCGTCTGGAATTGATTTTCGTCGACTCGCCTAGTGTTTCTAGAATATTGGGGTATTTGAAGGAAATATGCCCTAGAGGCAATAATAAAGTTGTTATTTTATATTTCCTTATATCATGATAAATTTTTATTATTCATGCTAGAATTGTATTAACCGGAAACTTGACACATGTGTGGATACATAGACAAAACACCGTGTCCCTAGTAAGCCTCTACTAGACTAGCTCGTTAATCAAAGATGGTTAAGTTTCTTAACCATAGACATGTGTTGCCATTTGATGAACGAGATCACATCATTAGGATAATGATGTGATGGACAAGACCCATCCGTTAGCTTAGCATATTGATCGTTCAGTTTTATTGCTATTGCTTTCTTCATGTCAAATACATATTCCTCCGACTATGAGATTATGCAATTCCCGGATACTAGAGGAATACCTTATGTGCTATCAAACATCACAACATAACTGGGTGATTATAAAGATGCTCTACAGGTATCTTCGAAGGTGTTTGTTGGGTTCGCATAGATCGAGATTAGGATTTGTCACTCCGAGTATCGAAGATGTATCTCTGGGCCCTCTCGGTAATGCACATCATAAGAAGCCTTGCAAGCAAAGTAACTAATGAGTTAGTTACAGGATGATGTATTACGGAACGAGTAAGGAGACTTGCCGGTAACGAGATTGAACTAGGTATGTGGATACCGACGATCGAATCTAGGGCAAGTAACATACCGATGGACAAAGGAAATAACCTATGTTGTCATAACGGTTCGACCGATAAAGATCTTCGTAGAATATGTAGGAGCCAATATGAGCATCCAGGTTCATCTATTAGTTATTGACTGGAGAGGTGTCTCGGTCATGTCTACATAGTTCTCGAACCCGTAGGGTTCGCACGCTTGTTCGATGGCGATTTAGTATTATATGAGTTATGTGATTTGGTGACTGATTGTTGTTCGGAGTCCTGGATGAGATCACGGACATGACGAGGAGTCTCTAAATGGTTGAGAGGTAAAGTTGATATATAGGACGATGGTATTCGGACACTGGAAGTGTTCGGTAGGGTATCTGGTACTTATCGGGTCATCGGAAGGTGTTTCGGGTACCCCCAGCAATCCTATGGGCCATATGGGCCTTGTGAAGGAACACACCAACCCACAAGGGGCTGGTGCACCCTATAAGGCTATAGGAGGAGGAGAAGGAAAAGGGGAAGGGCAAGGAAAGTGTGGATTAGGATTCCCACTTCCTTCTCTCACCCCCCTTTCCTTCGCCTTCATGCATACATGGGAAGGGGGGGGGCGCTGTCGGATGTAGGGTTCTGGCAAAACCCTTAAGGTTTGAACTCTGGGGTGTGCGCGAAGTTCTTTCCCCCCTACCGATCTACGCCCTAGCTCACTAAGATCTCATGGACGAACTTGACGAACTCGCAACACAGAAAGACACAGGATTTATACTGGTTCAGGCCGCCATTGTGGTGTAATACCCTACTCCAGTGTGTGGTGGTGGATTGCCTCTTGGGATGATGAAGAACAATACAAGGGGAGGAACATCCTCCTGAGGTTGAGGTGTTCTTGTGCTCTGTGGACTTGTGTATGAGAACTCGATCCCTCCTCCCCTGTGGTGGCTAGCTCTACTTATATAGGCCCTGGTACTCTCCCCAAATATTGAGCGGGAAGGGAGCCAACAACGGCGGGCGAATTTGAAAGGGGATAGCTAGTACAAGCTATCCTGACAAAAGCGCTCTTCGCCTGCAAAAGGCTCTGGTGATGACGACGTCTTGGGCTCTGATGTCTACTACGCAACCTTCTTCTTGTAGACGTTGTTGGGCCTGCAAGTGCACAGGTTTGTAGGACAGTAGCAAATTTCCCTCAAGTGGATGACCTATGGTTTATCAATCCGTGGGAGGCGTAGGATGAAGATGGTCTCTCTCAAGCAACCCTGCAACCAAATAACAAAGAGTCTCTTGTGTCCCCAACTCACCCAATACAATGGTAAATTGTATAGGTGCACTAGTTCGGCGAAGAGATGGTGATACAAGTGCAATATGGATGGTAGATATAGGTTTTTGTAAACTGAAAATATAAAAACAGCAAGGTAACAAGTGGTAAAAGTGAGCGTAAACGGTATTGCAATGATAGGAAACAAGGCCTAGGGTTCATACTTTCGCTAGTGCAAGTTCTCTCAACAATAATAACATAGTTTGATCATATAACAATCCCTCAACATGCAACAAAGAGTCACTCCAAAGCCACTAATGGCGGAGAACAAACATAGATATTATGGTCGGGTACGAAACCACCACAAAGTTATTCTTTTGGATCGATCTATAAAAGAGTTCATACTAGAATAACACCTTAAGATACAAATCAACCAAAACCCTAATGTTACCTAGATACTCCATTGTCACCTCAAGTATCCGTGGGCATGATTATACGATATGCATCACATAATCTCAGATTCATCCAACCAACATAAAAGTACTTCAAAGAGTGCCCCAAAGTTTCTACCGGAGAGTCAAGAACGTGTGCCAACCCCTATGCATAGGTTCCCAATGTCACGAAACCCGCAAGTTGATCACCAAGGCATACATAAAGTGTTCTCATAAAAGACTCAATCCGATAAGATAACTTCAAAGGGGAAACTCAATTCATCACAAGAGAGTAGAGGGGGAGAAACATCATAAGATCCAACTACAATAGCAAAGCTCGGGATACATCAAGATCGTGCCATAGATGGAACACGAGAGAGAGAGAGAGATCAAACACATAGCTACTGGTACATACCCTCAGCCCCGAGGGTGAACTACTCCCTCCTCGTCACGGATAGCGCCGGGATGATGAAGATGGTCACCGGTGATGGATCCCCCCTCCGTGAGGTACGGAAAGGGGTCCCGATTGGTTTTCGTGGCTCTGGAGGCTTGCGGTGGCGGAAATCGATCTATCTTCTGTTCGGAAGTTTTAGGGTGCGAGGTATATATGGGTGAAAAGAATGCGTCGGTGGAGCTACGGGGCCCCATGAGGCGGGGCGCGCCGGGGGTGGCGCGCCCGCCCTCGTGAGCACCTCCGTATCTTCGGACGTGGAGTCCAAGTCCATCGGTGGGTTTCCTTCCAAAATAACTTCTCCGATTGATTTCGTTCCGTTTGACTCCGTCGATATTCCTTTTCCTCGAAACACTGAAATAGGCATAAAACCGCAAATCTGGGCTGGGCCTCCGGTTAATAGGTTAGTCCCAAAAATAATATAAAAGTGGATAATAAAGCCCAATATTGCCTAAAACAGTAGATAAAGTAGCATGGAGCAATAAAAAATTATAGATACGTTGGAGACGTATCAAGAATCCCCAAGCTTAATTCCTGCTCGACCTCGAGTAGGTAAATGATAAAAAAGAATTTTTGTTGCGGAGTGATACTTTGGCATAATTTCAATGTAATTCTTCTTACTTATGATATGAATATTCAGATCCGAAAGATTCAAGACAAAAGTTCATATTGACATAAAAATAATAATACTTCAAGCATACTAATCAAAGTAATCACGTCTTCTCAAAATAGCATGGCAAAAGAAAGTTCATCCCTACAAAATCATATAGTTAGGCTATGCTTCATTTTCGTCACACAAAGATGTTCCCAACTTCTATACCCCCGATGACAAGCCAAGCAATTGTTTCATACTCAAATAATCTCAAACTTTTTCAACCTTCACGCAATACATGAGCGTGAGGCATGGATATAGCACTATGGGTGGAATAGAATATGATGATGGGGATTGTGTGGAGAAGACAAAAAAGGAGAAAGTCTCACATTGACGAGGATAATCAACGGGCTATGGAGATGCCCATCAATTGATGTCAACATGAGGAGTAGGGATTGCCATGCAACGGATGCACTAGAGCTATAAATGAATGCTCAACAAAAGAAAACTAGTGGGTGTGCATCCAACTTGCTTGCTCATGAAGACCTAGGGCATTTGAGGAAGCCCATCGTAGGAATATACAAGCCAAGTTCTATAATGAAAAATTCCCACTAGTATGAAAAGACAACTTATGAGACTCACTATATGAAAAACATGGTGCTACTTTAAAACACAAAATATGAGACTCACTACATGAAGAACATGGTGCTACTTTGAAGCACAAGTGTGGAAAAAGAGATAATAACATTGCCCCTTTTTGGGGCCTTTTTTTTGGCCTTTCTTCTTTTTTTTGGGCCTTTCTTTTTTTGGCCTCTCTCTTTTTTTGGGCAATGCTCTAATAATGATGATCATCACACTTCTATTGATTACAACATAAGGATTACAACTCGAAACTAGAACAAGATATGACTCTATATGAATGCCTCCGGCGGTGTACCGGGATGGTGCGATGAATCAAGAGCGACATGTATGAAAAATAATGCATGGTGGCTTTGCCACAAATACGATGTCAACTACATGATCATGCAATGGCAATATGACAAAAGTAAGGTATGTCATGATGATAACGAAACGGTGGAAAGTTTCATGGCAATATATCTCGGAATGGCTATGGAAATGCCATAATAGGTAGGTATGGTGGCTGTTTTGAGGAAGATATAAGGAGGTTTATGTGTGATAGAGCGTATCGTATCACGGGGTTTGGATGCACCGCGAAGTTTGCACCAACTCTCAAGGTGAGAAAGGGCAATGCAGTGCATCAAGAGACTAGCAAAGGCGGAAAGGTAAAAGTGCGTGTAATCCATGGACTCAACATTAGTCAAAAGAACTCATGTACTTATTGCAAAAATTTAGAAGTCATCAAAAACCAAGTACTACGCGCATGCTCCTAGGGGGATAGATTGGTAGGAAAAGACCATCGCTCGTCCCCGACCGCCACTCATAAGGATGCACAAGCCAGGTACACTTCATGTTTCAAATTTGTTACACAACTTTAACCATACATGCATGCTACGGGACTTGCAAACTTCAACACAAGCATTTCTCAAATTCACAACTACTCAACTAGCACAACTTTAATATCACTACCTCCATATCTCAAAACAATTATCAAGCATCAAACTTTTCTTAGTATCCAACACACTCATAAGAATTCTTACAAATCTTTTATGCTTAGCATATTATGATTATTTAAGCAAATTACCATGCTATTTAAGACTCTCAAAATAATATAAGTGAAGCATGAGAGTTATTAATTTCTACAAAATAAATCCATCACCGTGCTCTAAAAGATATAAGTGAAGCACTAGAGCAAACGACACTACTTCAAAAAGATATGAGTGAAGATCAATGAGTAGTCGAATAATTATGCAACTATGTGAAGACTCTCCCATTTAATAATTTCAGATCTTGATACTTTATTCAAACAGCAAGCAAATCAAAAGAAAATAAAATGACGCTCCAAGCAAAACACATATCATGTGGTGAATAAAAATATAGCTCCAAGTAAAGTTACCGATGAACGAAGATTTAAAGAGGGATGCCTTCCGGGGCATCCCCAAGCTTAGGCTCTTGGTTGTCCTTGAATATTACCTTGGGGTGCCTTGGGCATCCCCAAGCTTAGGCTCTTGCCACTCCTTGTTCCATAGTCCATCGAATCTTTACCCAAAACTTGAAAACTTCAACCACAAAAAACTTAACAGAAAACTCGTGAGCTCCGTTAGCGAAAGAAAACAAAACACCACTTCAAGATACTGCAATGAACTCATTCTTTATTTATATTGGTGTTAAACTTACTGTATTCCAACTTCTCTATGGTTTATTAACTATTTTACTAGCCATAGATTCATCAAAATAAGCAAACAACACAATGAAAACAGAATCTGTCAAAAACACAACAGTCTGTAGTAATCTGTAACTAACGCAAACTTCTGGAACTCCAAAAATTCTAAAATAAATTGGTGGACCTTAGGAATTTGTCTAGTAATCATCTGCAAAAAGAATCAACTAAATAGCACTCTCCAGTAAAAAGTTATAGCTCATCTCGTGAGCGCTAAAGTTTCTGTTTTTACACACACACACACACACACACACACACACACACACACACACACATATATATATATATATATATATATGAAAAATTCATCCTACCATCCGGTGGTAGTTACCCCATATGTCTCATATACTACCATGTGGTACTATATATACTACTTTATCATTTTAAATATATTCAGTATACTATATTTAAGATATTTCAAAGCAAGTTACATGAAAAATTATATATGAACCCATAGTTTTTGTTATATTTGTGAAATACGTGCATATTTATGCGTAAAAAGAGCATATTCAATCAAAACATGGTATATACTACCTAAAATTAGTATATATACTACCTAATCATTGTTATATACTACATACTACACGTACATATTCTTAATTTTGACAGATACTACATACAACATACAAAAGCGCAAGTGGTGGTAACTACCACTGCTTGTAGGAAACATTTGTCTTATATATATATATATATATATATATATATATATATATCCCTAATAATAAAGCACGAATTGACTCCGTGGGTTCACCGTTACAATACGCTTCTTCCCGTGAATTTACGCTTTCAGTTTTTTTCACCTATATTATTTTCTACATCCGAGGTGGTACTATTCCTACTGTTTTGTGCAATTAACCAGGACTCAAGAGGTAAGTCTTTCGTATACAAGTATTGCTTCGTCCGTCCGTCAAAACGGTGCGTAGCGCACCTAGGAATCGAACCATGGTAAGGAAAGAGCTGGCACATAGATAAAAGTAAGTTATCCTCTCACACACGTCTCCCAATTTTTGTACATCCTCACGTACATGGAATATAAATCACAACGTTCTGTTCGGGTTAGGCACGAAACAATTCAGGATCTAGATCTACCTTTATAAATATACGAGAACTGACACAACCCTAATCAAACGTATTCGCCTCAATGCCGCCGTCGCCTTCAACGCCGAGATCCACTGCCCCTCACGCGGGTACCGAGGTGTCAATCTAGACGCCGTCGCCGCCTTCAACAACGAGATTTGCAGCTCTTTGTGCGCCCTCCATCGCCTCCCTTTACTTTCTGGAGCTATCAAACCTGCACACGATGAACCCACACCCGGCCTTCGCCGCAACAAGGCAGGTGTTCCAGCCACCCAGGTTTGGCGTCGTTGGAAACTGCTAAAGAATCAAGTGCTACCCAAACAACAAGGAGACTGACGGATCCGTCCCTCTTCGCCGTCCGCGTCGGCGATGGCAACGCCACAACACGGTTCGACCTCAGCGTCCTTGTCCGCACCGGAAGCCATCTGGCACTCAAGCCTTGAAACTCTCGGTCGATGACAGCCTAACCTGGGGCTGGGAGTGTTGTTGCCGAACGCTCGTGCAAGAGAGAGTGTGGAGCTCAGGAAAGAGATACACGCGCGTCAAAGGACGTTTTGTGCTGCCTAAACCACAACGAGTTTACCTCGCGGCCAGCTTGCTGAACTACCTCTCGGCCGACCAGCTCGCTGTGATCCGTAACAGCACCGCCATCCCATGACTTCATCACACAGCGCAAGTGCCAACTGGAAGAAAAACAACGAGAGAGGGAGTACGTGCATGGGACACTCATCCACAAGCTACGTGCATGTGCAGGTCACATCAACAGCCATGCATACATTATTTAAACAGAAAACAGAACTATGCGGCTGTGAACTTAGCTTAGCTTTTCCCAACAGGGAGTGGGACGCGTATCAAGCAGCAGCTGCCAGACCTGCTCCGGTGGGTGCAGAGCGTGCGAGGGTAGGTGATTTTGCATTAGCTAGCTCTTGGGATTTTTGGTTGTGGACTTGTGGTCACCCAGCTCTATTTGTGTCCAATCACCCCAAGTACGACCTCAGAGTGTCCGCCACGCAGCTGGGCGATACGCCATGGCAGCTGACCGGTCATCACCCGGGAGCCGTCCTCATTGATCTTCCTTGGTGCACCATGCTAGGACTCCGTCGCCCCGCGATGCTGCGACGTAGTACTAATGTAGCTCGCCGACCATGTCCCGGTTAATTGGTCATCAACTTCTATTACTTCGTTTTTTTACCTTCTAGGAGTTACAAACGTAAGATGTATTTCAGTACTAATAAATTGATCGCATAACTGGTAGCAGTGAGATTCTCCTGGCATCAGGGCGATTTATTGGAAATCCTCTCTATTATGTTTTTTACCTTTGAAATAGACATAAGGTCAAAAATGAATTTGTTTCCTGTAAGTTGTTGCTTATGATTCAACTGTTAATTTTGTTCTGAACTATTTGTGCTTATTGTTGAAAGCTTTCAGTTGTGTAAATGAATCAATTTTTTCCCGTTGCAACGCACGGGCATATGTGCTAGTCTATCCCTAATAATCTTTCCTTAATAATAAAGCACGGATTGACTCCGTGGGTTCACCGTCACAATACGCTTCTTGTCATGATTTTACGCTTTCAGTTTGAATTTAAAACATATTCAAGGTGGTACTAAATTTTCGTTCGTTCACCTTGCTCCCATAATTTTCGGCCGGTTCTGTACGTAATGATTCGCGAGCACACCTGGGCCTCAACCCGCTGTTATATGGGCTGGCTGCCGTGGCAGCTCAGGAAATACATGCGACCCGAGAGACAAAAAAAATACGCTGCCATAAAGGATCGAACTCCCGACCAACATCAAATTTCAAAGCTTATGGTCAGCCAAGCCACCTAATGATTGTGTGTATAAGATAGGATTCATCCATCTATTAATTAGTCCCACCTCGCTTTCTTGCAACTAACCCCACCAATTTATATTCATCTATGAGTTGAAATTAGTAAGCCTCCTCAAGAATCAAAGCATAGGTCCCGATTGCACTCAAATATGAGAAGAAGGAAAAATCTTGCGGCCCAAAGGAAGGAAAAGAGCCATTAAGGGAAATAAAAATTCTCGTGTCTGCCTAAGGAAGGAAAAGATGTGCCTAGGAAAGAATATGAGAAGAGAGAAAAATCTAGCGGCCCGAAGAAAGGAAAGGAGCAATTAATGAAAATAAAAAATCTGAAAGGAAAGCAATTAACAGAAATAATAATCTGGCGTGTGCCTAAGAAAGGAATGAAATTAAGAGGAATAATATCAGGCCTGCCTAAGGAAGGAAAGGAACTAAGAAACAGAATAAAACTCTTATGCCGGGAAGGAAAGAAATTAAGCTAAAGATTCTTGCTAGGATGGAAAGGAGTATACGATTAGAATTAATATTTTTCATACGTTATGTGTTATTTAAAATGTTTTGCCTTTTGAAAAATGTTGTGTAATTTTTAGAAATCGTTCATGCATTTTTATTTATTTTGTGAAGTTTTAAGAAAAGTTTTCACGTGTTAAACTAATATTCATATAATTTGGAAATTATTCATCCTTTTCTAAAAGAAAAAGTTCATGTAATTCTAAAAAGTGTTCACAGGCTTAAAAAAATTCATAATTAAAAAAAATACCCATTCTCTTTTAAGAAGTTCATGTGATTTTAAAAGTGTTAATACATTCTAAAAAGAATATTGTTACATTTTGAAAAACTAATATACAATTTAAAGGAATAGTGTGTGGACTAGGTGTAGGTTGTAGCGGGCGGACGTCAAGTCCAACTCGCTGAGATTAGTCTTAAAACAATTAGAAATTCACCTGTGATGGTGTGGTTCAGTCGCAAGTGTAAGTAGGTTTTACTCGAGAAAAAAGTGTGAGTGGGTTTAGGGTTTAGGCAGTGGCCGAGATCGTCAGCTTGGGATTGGCCATGTTCAGACGCAATGCAATCAAATGGACACCACGACCATGGTTGATGAAGGCGCGAATGAGAATAAGCAATAACATGGATGAGGCGCTATGTTAAAATATAACGTGGATCTATGAAGGGGTTTTGAGTTGTGCTTATTATGCTAGAAGCGTGCGTTTTGGCGTTTTTACACAAAGGTCCCTGTGCTTTATAGAAATTAACCCGCAGTCATATTAATCTGCTACGCTAAGAAAAAACGGTTCGCTAAGAAAAAAGCCCGTACGCTCCTGCCGCCACACCTCAACCCGCTCGCCGCCGCCACACCTCAACCCGCTCGCCGCCGCCACACCTCAACCCGCTCGCCGCCGCGGCTGCACCTCAGCTCGCTCGTCACCCAAGCCGCCGCGGCCGCACCTTCCCCAGCCCGCTAGCCGCCCACATCGGCGCGGCTGCTCGCCGCCCCGGCCGCAACCCAACCACCTCCGGCTCCCATCGACGCCTGGATCGACATCTCCTCCAATGGATGCCGCCCCAACCACCTCACCCAACAGGACGCCGGCCCAACCAACCTCAACAAGCCGTTTCTTGCCCCTGCCCGCCTCTACCTCCTCGACGCAGGACGACTCTGACCCGCATCTGCCTCCCGTTCGAGGACGGCGTTGGAGGACAGCGTTTCCATAGGTCGAGCGCGGCATGGAGCAGCTGCCTCCTCTCCCGTGACGAGAAATCCCATAGCCCCCTCAATTAGCATGGTATAATCTCTTCTTATTATTCACCCTGAATCTGTCGTACACATACAGTACATGCTTATGTGTTGTCTTAATGATTATCCTATTTTTTTAGGATTGAACTTGCGTTTTGTGCAATGTAGCAGTTCATGAGGTACAATACAGTATGAGTATATTTTGGAATTGATTCAGAGGCATGTTAATTTCGGAGTAGAGTATATCTTGGAATTGATTCAGAGGCATGTTAATTTTGGAGTACCTTGCATTTTATTCCACAGGGATAAAATTGATATACTCAATTAACAAATTCTTTTTTGATATGTTTGTAATTAGTCAATCATTTAGATAGAATGAGTCTGGACCTCGTGGAGAAAAAAGAATCACCAGTGACCTTGAAAGTTTATGTTCCAGGAAGAGGTTGGTTAATTTCTTTGAGATGGAGTGGTACAAATGGTTCTACCTTTTTTTTTGCATACTGGATTTGTTCCCCTATGGCTGGCCGCATCATCCTTTCATCCGTGCATGTGCCTGGAGGAGATCCAGGAATGTCCGGCATGAGAAAGTTCAAAGCCGACTCCTCCATCCAGGCCCTCCTTTGCAAGGCCGGCGAGGACACTGCTCCATATATGTGCTCCTCTCCCACCCCTCCACTGATTTAATGTGAAATCTAATTGGGAGGTATTGATAAGCACCAATGTATCCTTGGTTTAATTAGTAACCATGTCTTGAGTTACTTTGATCCTCTTGGTAAGATCAAACCGATGAATACCTTTCAGGTCTATCTAATACGAAGTAAGCGATACAAATGCAAGGATTGCACATAAGTAATTCGATTTGACCCCAGTTAATTTATTGCCTGTTTAACAACGCAGAAAGAAGAGTTGCTACACCGGAACCTAGGCCATGCAGTGATTCATATTTTGGTTGCGCGGCTGTTTCTATGTTGTTCATCTGAGGTAAATTTTAAAACGATGCATTGCTTCACCCTGCTATATCCCGATGCTCTCATAGTTTAATCTATCCGGCGTATACACATCTTTCTTGGTGATTGTATTTTTCATGTTGTCTGTCGATGCATATCGCAACCTAACACACAGAACTAGATAAATTGTAGTTATTGTTGTAACGATTGGTTTTGGTAAAAGTTCATGCGTTATATGTTTATGTGGGTTTTGATAAAATCACTTCTGATCTTCAGAGATATATGTTTGGTACTTGCTCTACACATATATACCTGGCGCTCCAGCTCATGCATTCGTTCGATCTGACATGACGTACATGTACGGAGCAAATTTGTATAGTGTTGTTAGCTGGTGGCCTATATAATTTAAGGTAGTCTATGTGACTTAAGGTGATGCATTCATGAATTAAGCATGGATCTTAGATTGCGCTGGCACTGCTTCTGAGGATGCAGGTTTCCGATCGTAATATAGACCTTTCAAGACATTATGTTTCATGCCTGCACAGTACTTGAAACATAATTACACTGCATATATTTAGCAAATTTGCATACTACTATTGTTTGAGTGAAAAAAATTGTGAACTTCAAATTATATACTGGCTTCAGATTATTTTCTCAAAAACCAAGAGATCTTTTGGGGTTTGCAGTAATCTTGTTTACAAGAGATAGCCACAGGTCTTTATAAATTTAAATTGTTAGCAAAACATAGTGGAACAGAACTGAAGCTATTTCCTTCAGTACTGTCTACGTCTACTTGACGTTTCCATAGAATCTGATGTAACTATCCCACAACCTGAAAATACCGTATGATGTCCAGAGAAGATTTCTGCTTACATGTGAATGGTTCTACTGCTGTTCTAAGTGATGTCTTGAAGTTCTTCCTGTTTTCCCATATCATCTGCTTTAAGCTGACCAAATTAATCTTTATTTGTTTGCCAGGTTTGTCAAACATCACTTCATGTTGTAGTGCATTTTTTTCCTTTCAAAATCCATTTTATGCCATTTGGATTTATAAGTGTCACTTTATTATTTGTGGAGAACAGGAGATAAGGAAAAGGGGAGGGGAAAAACAGTAATTCTAGAAACTGGCGTTTGTTCCGTAGCAAAGCTCGGGAGTTCATTCTATTATGTGCATCGGAAGTCTATACAGATGAGTTGGCACTCGGAGAGTGACATAGATTTGCTTGAGGTTATGATTTTTTTGTCTGCTATTACTTGCATCTTTCTTACCTGAGTTTTTTTTTCTTGGAGTTATTCCTGTTTCCCATATCATCTGCTCTATATAAGCTGCTCCATAAAATTAAGTACGCGCATCCTCCTTTCTTGGCCAAGTTTCTTCTATTCTATTAATCCGAAGTCTGTACAAAGGACTTGGGACGGAGCGAAGCAGATTTGCTTGAAGTTTTGAATTATTTACCGAAGTAGGGTTTGCATATTATACAATCATAGATTACATGGCTAAGCAACTCAATTATACTGGTAATAATAGTTTGAAATGGTTATCTGTTCTGCCGGAGTAGTCACATGCCATAATAATTTCTGAAGAACAATTTATAAATTTCCTTATGTCTAAAAATATTCAAACAAAAGCAGCCACAGTTTGTATTTAGTATTTACACTTGGATAATGGATGTTTCGATCGCCAAATTTAAACTAATGCTTTTAGAATAAATTGTGGCCTCTAAGCTTGTGTGTAGTCCATTACTGAATGTATATATATGAATATTGGCACATCTATTTCTTAAGTGCAACCAACGACCAGTTTCATTTGATTTGAATTTAAAAGGTTGGATGCACATTAACTATACTCATTATAGGTATTATGTTATCAGTGGCTTGATTTGAACACCGCAATTTTATTATCCCGTTGCAACGCACGGGCCCTTTTGCTAGTAATAATAAAGCATGGATTGAATCTGTCGGGTTCACCGTCACGGATCTTTTATACAAAGGTCCCTGTGGTTTTCAGGAATTAAACCCGCCGTCCCTGCGTAAGTGAATCTGAAAAAACGTTTTGATTTTACAAATTAACCCCTACATGTTTTAGAATTACGCCCGCGCTCCTTTCTTCATCCTATCCGGTGGCGAGAGAAGGTGGAAGGGGCAGCTTGGCTGGGCTCTCGTCGGCGAGCTCGTCGGTGCGGAAGGTGCCCGCCTCGTTGGACGACGGCCGTCTCGGAATCCCCGCCTTGACCTCTCGGCCTCTCCGGTGGGCGTGGCGCCGGCGACCGCATCTCCAACATCCGCCCGCGGCGAGAATGGTGGGGAATGGGCGGCGTCGCGACGGAGGCCGATAAAGGCGGCCGCCTGCTCGCTGGGCGCCGGACCAAGCACGGCGAGCATCGGCGCCCGCCGTCGTGGGGCTCTTCAAGATGTCTTGCAAGATGGCGCGCTGCTCGGGCGGCACAACCGCAGCAGGCCTCCTGCGGACCACGCGCGCGGTGGCGCCGCCGAGCGCCGCCAGCGGACGGCTGAGCGAGCCATCCACGAGAACACGCGGCGCCGCCGGCGTTCCTCATCGAGCTGCCCATGCTGGCGGCGGCGCTCGCATTATCGCTGGTCTCTTTCTTGAGCATCCATGAGAACGCCCCCACACGCGCGAAAGGAGCAAGTGGCGAGGTGCCGATGTGGGCGTCTGAGCTTCGGCGCGGATGCGCTTGTGTAGTGTGTACCGTGCTTTCAGCGTGGTTGCTGCCGACGATGTGTTCCTCCTCGGGAAAGAGGGCGTGGGGAAGCGGAGGCCACGGCGGTGGTGACCTCACCTCCCACCCCGACCTCGGCGGCGCTACTCCCGGACCAGACCCAACCCCAGCGCCACTTGCCATTGCAGCCTCCTGATCGACATCCATCGCCTTCTTGACATCTGGCGGCCACCTGCACACCAAGTGTTGGTCAATCGACCCAACAAACAGGAGGTAATTCGCCACCTCCTCGTCGAGATTCTTTGACGGCCACGCCGCCGCCTGCCGCCATGTTGCCATCCCTGTCGAGCTTCTTTGGTCACGTGTCACGTCGCTATCTCTTGACACGCCCGCACACCGCTGCCGCCGTCAACAGGTTTTCCGCCCGCTTTCCTCAGCCATATCATATCACACTGCGGTTAATCACTTCCGATCCTCGTTTATGTTCGTCACTTTAGTGTTAGCAGCTCAGGAGTTTGTGTAACTGCGTCAAAATTGGCAGTAACAACCGTGGTGCTCATCCTGGCCAGAGTTTCAGGTTTCTGCAGATTTTGCAGTTCATTGCAAAGCAGATCAATGTAAATCTTCAGAAAATGTTTAGTTTGATATAGTGTTAACTCTCACTTTGCTTTATGTCAATCTGATTCCTGGTTAGGTAGTGTGCGTGATAGTGTTGCTGGATGTATATGAATGAATATGGACGTGCTTGATTTTGATGTGTAAGCACATGTTTCTGCAAAAAGAAAAAGAAAAACAACTATTTAATAGTGTGATGTCCACAGTGCTGCTACCAACTGTTCTACCTGAAATTAGTTTCTAGCTTATTAAGTTGTCTGGTAATAGCCTATACAGGTAACCGGGATTCATGTATAAATTTCTCTGTCTTTATGACTCACATAACTACAACTGAAGTAGAACAACTTAGAAAGGAAAGAAATAGCTAGATGAGAAATCGAGTGGTCTCCACGCTGCTTCTGCTGCTGCTACTGGCTGTAGTATGTGCTTATTTAAAAAATAAGCACATACATGAATTCATCAGGGTTTGGTGTCTTGGCGTTTCCTGAAATTTGGTTACCCAGAGCAGGCTGCTGTGGTGAGGTTCTGAATCCAGAAAGTGAAGAGCAAGCTTGATGGATATATCTGAAGATGACATACAGTATGGTCTTCCCGTGCTTGTTTTGTTTTAATTTCAATAAACAACACATTCCTGCCAAATAGGTGTTTATTTTTATGCCTAAAAGTATGTGCTTTCTAGAATAAGCTCCATGATATATAAGCATTGCCTGTGTTGAATGCTCCTAAATTATAGCACACATTTGCAGGTTCATATATGCATACTGTACAATTGTGGTAGAAGCACTTGTTCTTATTCTTTTGTCTAATTAGAGTTTTAAATTAGTATGGTAGATGATTTCTCTAGCTCCATATTAGTTACAAAATATGAGCTTGTGAAGAGACAAATTTCTAGCATTTGCTTCAAATCTTATATAATTTTTGAAATAGATCCCAAAACTATTTAATCAGATGCTACTTGCACATTTTTCTGTTTTACTAGATGACGGTGCTCACAAATATCATGCTACTATATTCCACCTACGATAGAGTATCTCCATGAAGTGCTTTTGATATTCCATTGTGTTTACTAGATGACGGTAAATCATTTTGAACTCTTGTGTTTCCGGTGACACCTAAATACATTGGTCGATCTGCACCATGCTCTGCTCCTATTGACTGCTGATCACAAATCAGAACCCAATCTTAGATCTATTTGATTTGTTCGTTTAGTGTTGGATGGTGCCAGTTAAAGAAATTGTACTGCCATTCATCAATTTACTAATCAGTCTGGCCTGAATTCATGACTTCTGTGTGTGAGAGAATCTGTGCTCGAATGCGTTGTCACCTGGACTTTAAATCTTATCCAATGGTCATCATTCCGTTGGCTGTTTGACTGGAGCTCATAGGAGGAGATGAATCTAACTGAATCTTCTTAGCTTAGAAACAAAAGTCGTTCTCTTGATGAACAGAGAACAATTGCTGTTAATTTGTCAGCCATTGTGTTCCTTCTTGTACTGTAAATATAGTTTAAAAATTTCACGGTTTTACATATGTTCACACTATTATTAATTCAAAAAAATATGTTCACACACAAAAAAGCAAAAAAATTCCGAAAAATGTTCCCTTTTTATTAAAAAATATTTCCACTTAAAAATGTACAACAAAAACAAGCAAAACATTATTTTTTTTAAACATCTCTTCAAACAATGTTCCTTTTTAGATAGATGATCCAATTTCTTAAAAATAATTTAACTACTCTTTAAAAAGTGTTCCATTTTTTTGAAAACATTAACTTTTATTAAAAATAAGAAAATTTCCATGTTTAAAATTATCATCGACATTTATTAAAATTGGATATAAATAGTGCACAATGCACATGAAGCAGATATATTTTTTCGCCCGGTGCAACGCACGGGCATATGTACTAGTAATAATAATAATAATCTTTACCTAATTTTTAATATATTTTTTAATAATAAAGAGAATTGGGTTTCTGTCGTACGTCATAAAAAATACCCTTAAAGTTAGCAAAAATCACCCACCAATGCCACCCGTAAGTGGCAAAAAACGGTTCACGCATTGCACTGTTGCTTCTGGTTTATATACCACGAGATCTCCTGATATAACACGGGTTCGATCCCCAACCCCCTCCTTTTTCCCTCTCGCAAGCGAGCCTACTCTTCCCGCACACGGTAATGGGCCGGCCCATTTGCAGGTTCCAACGTCCCTGTTTTCTATTTCATTTTTTGCTTTTACGTTCTTATTTCTGTTTTAATTTTTTTCTTCTTTAAATTTATTCGTGCATTTCCAAAAAAGAAAATTTTCAAAAAAAAAAAAGTCTTGAAAAATTATAAACTGTTTGTGAATTAAAAAACATTCGGAAAATCATAAAATGATCATGATTTCAAAAAATAAAAGATGTTCGTGATTTTTAAAAATATCCAGTATTCAAAATATATTAGGGAATTTAAAAAATGTCTATTAAAGTTTGGAATATGTTCACAAAAATTAAAATAGATCCATAAATAATGAACATCACGAACCGTCGCAGGAGATCTGTAGGGGTCGCTTCATGATTGTATTCAGTCCCTCGATTTGGATAAAAAAAAGTTTTTCATGTCTTGTACAACGCTGGGGCGTCAGTTACGAGGCTCAGGGCTTCTCGCCGCCACCGCCGCCCCCTGATGTACATGGCGTACGGGTGGTTGCAGTCTGCTACACTCCAGCGATTCCCGTGATTCCGACGGCGTGGTCCTCTGCATCCTCGGTTGCCTCCTCCTGAACATCTGCCCATCTTGCTTCACCAGGCCATGCCCGGAGCAAGCGGCACGCCAAGGCAGCCTTGATCCCTCTTTCTTGTGGCCAATGGGGGAATCCATGCCAGGGAGCAACATGCACCAATGGAGTTCCTGCAGAGCAGAGCACGGAGACCATGGTGGGCGTCACGGTCGCCGTGACCGCTGGCGCCGGATTTCCTCCTCCGACAACAAAAAAAGGTTCGCGCGCGCCAACTCCTATAGATAGTGTGCGGGTTCTTTGGATCGAGTACAGAGTTGGGAAATTTGTTATGGATTTTGTGAGATTGATATACTTGAGGCGTAGCCATCTGCATCTTTGATTATCCATGAAGCTGCTCAATATAGATGTGTTTTTTTCGTCTGGATACATGCACCAGTTCCGCTTAGGACTGTACTGATTCATACTTTCAAGGTAATTTAGGTGAATCCGGGTGATTAAATTTTGTCGTACTTCCATGCATGCTCCCCTCTCTCAGTTTCTCTAGCGATGTGTTGCTTCTGTGTTTCGTTGGTGGCACCAGACCAATTCATCTCTATCACATGAGCTGATGCTCTGTATTTTTTGAGACTTATTTGTTTTCTGGAAGAAGCTAGCTTTGACGGATTTAGGTGTGATTTATCTAAAAAAGGAAAACTGTACGAGGCAAGCCAACGGCAAGAAAGACAAACATGATGACACCGGACTGTTGGAAGCTGACATGCTGGATCCATATGGCGGGCTGGTGCTTTGCAGATGAACCGACTAAGAGATTTGTGCGCTGGGCCAACAAGAAGGTGCAGCGCTATTCTACACTCTTCTCAAAGTAATAGCTTATTGGTTGCATACATCAATTGTTTTTTTTTGCGAGAAAAACTTTCAATCTATTCATTTTCAACCATGATACAACAAACACTAGAAATAAAAATTACATCCAGATCCGTGGACCATCTAGCGACGACTACAAGCACTGTAGCAAGCCGAAGGCGCGCCGCTGTCATCGCCCCTCCCTTGCCAAAGCCCGGCAAACGTTGTTGTAGTAATGCTTTTCTTCCATTGACTCGGAACTTTTTTCTTCCATTGACTCAGAACTACCTATTTATAAAGTAGTAATGCTTTTCCATGTCAGGGACATGTCGCTGACCTCTGCGAGCGAGCCATGGTGGTGAGAGTCTGCAATAGAGAACAGACTTGAAAGCGGCATCCACAAATTGCATTGTCAGAGGCAGTACAAGGCAAGGCCTATGGGGGCGGCATCTAGGCACTGATGACGGCAACGGTAAGGTGTACATTAGGTACAAAGCTACACAACCTCACCTTCTATCTCGAGTTCTCGACAAAGACGGGTCAGGCACCAGCTTCATCATACACATGTATGAGATTTATTATCTCGCCACTCCCGGAAACAGGACACCATACTCATCTGCAACCCTCGCTGACCAACAGGTTGTTCTTCCGGTGCAAAAGCACCAGAGTCGAGTTATGTCACCACCATGATGATGAACGGCGACCCGTCTTTGAAAATCAAACGAGCGAAAGCAGAATGACTCTTTTTATACCATAAGTAACATTTTATCTCCAGGATTTTATCGACTCCAATCGCCCTTAGAATGCTCTTTTTTTATATTTTCTATATTTCCTCCTCAATACCCGTTGGTATTGCATGTCGGATGTGCCATTGCTTATAGCGACAATCTTGAATTGGGGGACAGAGATAATGGCTAGAATAAGAAGAAGAAATGTGAGTTAAACGTTAACAAAAATCGGCAATGCAATCTGACGTGTACGAGGATCCTAAAGGTACATATTTGACATGTTTGATAATATTGCACAATTAGAATATCTATGCCTTCGAGCCTGATTCTCAGGCCTTGCATTCTCCCGTTGCAACGCACGGGCTCTTTTGCTAGTTAAAACATAAAACCACATCTAACCAGAATCTAGATGGATTATTTATTACTAAACAGAATCAAAAAGCAAGAAATTAAAATAAAATTGGGTTGCCTTCCCACAAGTGCTATCGTTTAACGCCCCTAGCTAGGCATGATGATTTCAATGATGCTCGCATAAAAGATAAGAATTGAAACATAAAGAGAGCATCATGAAGAATATGACTAGCACATTTAAGTCTAGCCCACTTCCTATGCATAGGGATTTTGTGAACAAACAAATTATGGGAACAAGAATCATCTTGCATAGGAAGGTAAAACAAGCATAACTTCAAAAATCTAAGCACATAGAGAGGAAACTTGACATTATTGCAATTCCTACAAGCATATATTCCTCCCTCATAATAATTTTCAGTAGCATCATGAATGAATTCAACAATATAACCAGCACCTAAAGCATTTTTTTCATGATCTACTTGCATAGAAAATTTACTACTCTCCACATAAGCAAAATTTTTCTCTTCAATAGTAGTGGGAGCAAACTCAACAAAATAACTATCATATGATTAAAAATTAAGATCAAGATGACAAGTTTCATGGTTATCATTATTCTTTAAAGCATACGTGTCATCACAATAATCATCATATATAGGAGGCATGCTTTCATCATAGTAAATTTGCTCATCCAAGCTTGGGGGACAAAAAAATATCATCTCCATCAAACGTAGCATCCCCAAGCTTGTGGCTTTGCATATCATTAGCATCATGGATATTCAAGGAATTCATACTAACAACATTGCAATCATGCTCATCATACAAAGATTTAGTGCCAAACATTTTAATGCATTCTTCTTCTAACACTTTGGCACAATTTTCCTTTCCATCATTCTCACGAAAGATATTAAAAAGGTGAAGCGTGTGAGACAAACTCAATTCCATATTTTTTTTGGTAGTTTTCTTTTATAAACTAGACTAGTGCTAAAACAAGAAACAAAAATATTCGATTGCAAGATCTAAAGATATACCTTCACTTACCTAGCCTCCCCGGCAACGGCGCCAGAGAAGAGCTTGATGTCTACTACGCAACCTTCTTCTTGTAGACGTTGTTGGGCCTGCAAGTGCACAGGTTTGTAGGACAGTAGCAAATTTCCCTCAAGTGGATGACCTAAGGTTTATCAATCCGTGGGAGGCGTAGGATGAAGATGGTCTCTCTCAAGCAACCCTGCAACCAAATAACAAAGAGTCTCTTGTGTCCCCAACACACCCAATACAATGGTAAATTGTATAGGTGCACTAGTTCGGCGAAGAGATGGTGATACAAGTGCAATATGGATGGTAGATATAGGTTTTTGTAAACTGAAAATATAAAAACAGCAAGGTAACAAGTGGTAAAAGTGAGCGTAAACGGTATTGCAATGATAGGAAACAAGGCCTAGGGTTCATACTTTCGCTAGTGCAAGTTCTCTCAACAATAATAACATAGTTTGATCATATAACAATCCCTCAACATGCAACAAAGAGTCACTCCAAAGCCACTAATGGCGGAGAACAATCGTAGAGATTATGGTCGGGTACGAAACCACCACAAAGTTATTCTTTCGGATCGATCTATAAAAGAGTTCGTATTAGAATAACACCTTAAGATACAAATCAACCAAAACCCTAATATCACCTAGATACTCTCATTGTCACCTCAAGTATCCGTGGGCATGATTATATGATATGCATCACACAATCTCAGATTCATCCAACCAACATAAAAGTACTTCAAAGAGTGCCCCAAAGTTTCTACCGGAGAGTCAAGAACGTGTGCCAACCCCTATGTATAGGTTCCCAATGTCACGAAACCCGCAAGTTTATCACCAAGACATACATCAAGTGTTCTCATAAAAGACTCAATCCGATAAGATAACTTCAAAGGGGAAACTCAATTCATCACAAGGGAGTAGAGGGGGAGAAACATCATAAGATCCAACTACAATAGCAAAGCTCGGGATACATCAAGATCGTGCCATAGATGGAACACGAGAGAGAGATCAAACACATAGCTCTTGGTACATACCCTCAGCCCGAGGGTGAACTACTCCTCCTCGTCATGGATAGCGCCGGGATGATGAAGATGGCCACGGTGATGGATCCCCCTCCGCAGGTACCGGAAAGGGGTCCCGATTGGTTTTCGTGGCTCGGAGGCTTGCGGCGGCGGAAATCGATCTATCTTCTGTTCGGAAGTTTTAGGGCACGAGGTATATATGGGTAAAAGGAGTGCGTCGGTGGAGCTACGGGGCCCCACGAGGCGGGGCGCGCCGGGGGTGGGCGCGCCCCACCCTCGTGAGCACCTCCGTATCTTCCGACGTGGAGTCCAAGTCCATCGGTGGGTTTCCTTCCAAAATAACTTCTCCAGCTTGATTTAGTTCCGTTTGACTCAAATCCGATATTCCTTTTCCTCGAAACATTGAAATAGGCATAAAACAGCAAATGTGGGCCGAGCCTCCGGTTAATAGGTTAGTCCCAAAAATAATATAAAAGTGGATAATAAAGCCCAATATTGCCTAAAACAGTAGATAAAGTAGCATGGAGCAAAAAAAAAATTATAGATACGTTGGAGACGTATCAGACTCCACGGCGACCTCCGTCTTGCCGTCCTGCTGGTCTTGGTCTTGTTGCACTGATATGGAGAACTTTGCCTGATGCCTCAGTACTCCGCGTCTGCGCTTGCTTCCTTAGCACCAAAGAGGAAACAAGGACGCTGCGCGTGCTGGCGCCCGCCTGGTGTCGATCGTCATGGCTCACGTCACGAGAGCCTCGTGAGGTTTGCTCCGCCTTGATATCTCCACTCCTCGCGAGGCAGCCTGGTGAGGCTGCTCCCGAGGAGGTCTTGCGCCGCCCGCCTCGCGAGGCTTGGCCCTTCGCGAGGGTCTTGAATGCTTTGTTGATGAAGATGGGCCGTACAGGCCCGCTAGAGTAGCCACGCCGTGGGCGCGAGCGAGCAAGTCTGGGACCCTGTTCCCTGCATGCCGACGACAGAGCCCCGGCCCAAAGTGCTTCGGGCTTGGCTTCGCGACGAAGCCAAGGGTCAAGTACGGAGCGCCGCGGGCCCCCAAAGCCTGCGGCCTCAGTCGACGCGTGGCGGTTGATTGGACGTGGGCATCTCCACTTCCCACGCTGCCTTTGAATCCGCCTAGCAATGCGGCTCCCGCAGTCTACACAGTTATTCTCCGTTGCCCGTGTCTTGCTTCCCCAATCTCTCTGCCTCCTCGAGACTCTGGTCCTCCTCTCCGATCTGACCTACCTCCTGCCGGCTCCACCGTCATGGCGCCGAAACAAGCAGACAAGGGGAAGAAACCCTTGTCTTCGCCGAGCGCACCTCCGGCCGTCGAGCCGGCGCTCGGCCATCCCCGGGTGCTCAACGACGAGGCCATGGACAAGGTGCATCCAATGCTCGCCTCCAGCTTCAACGAGTGGGGGGAGATGGTGGCTTGGCCCGTGTCTCGCACTCGCATGGCCGGGGCCGCCATTGAGGTCCCAATCTTCATAGATGCCCTCTGGGCTGGCCTGACTCCTCCCTTCTCCGCCTTCTTCAACGCGGTGCTCGAGCATTATCAGATCCACATGCTGCATCTCGACCCCCAATCTGTGACCCTCCTTGCTGTCTTCGCCTTTTTGTGCGAAGCCATGATGGGCATCGCTCCTTCGGTGGCCTTCTTCCGCCATTTCTTCTCATTGCATCTGACTGACCCTCGTCGAGCTAAAGTGCGTGAGCTTCGAGGCCATGGCATGACGGCGGAGAAAAGGGATTGACTTTGAGCTCCCTCCATCCACGAGCGAGTTCCGGACCCGATGGGTGTTCGTCGATGCCGGTGTGCTCAGCCCTCTGCTCCATGCCCCGGCGGGGCCTGCTGTTCCAAACTCCGGTTGGGGCCATCAGAAGCTCACGAGCCCCCGCCTTGCTCCCGTCTGGGCCAGGCTGAGGAGGTTGAAGGACCGCGGTGTGACTGCGCCTATGATGGTGAAGGAGTTCGTCAAGCGCCGAGTCGCTCCGCTCCAGCGCCATTCCCGCCCGATGTGGGCCTTGCTCAGCAGTCAAGACCACATGCGGTTTCAAGAGGAAGGGCTTCCTCTTAAGACGTGGGAGACAATGCTTATGGTCCTGACGGGTACCCCTCTGCCAGACGACATGCCCAGGAAGAGCTGTCTGCTGTACTGTTGTGAGAACAAGGATGAGTTTGCCGCGAGCATGCCCTCCTTTGGTGAGTGGGGCCTGCGCCCGATTGGCCTGGTGGGGCCCCGCGAGAACCCCGTCGACGTGCTCCCCTTCCTCGCCGTCGATGCCGAGCTCGCCCTAAGTGAGGGTGCAGGAGGGTGAGCTTCGATGGAGGCAGGCGGCCCAAGCGCTGAAGAGCACATGTCGCGCGGTGATCTAGGGGGGTCGTCCTCGGGAGCTCGCGATCCCTCCCCTGGGGCGTCGGTAACTGAGGCGGCGCAGCACGCGGTTCCCGAGGTCATAGCCCCCGAAGCCTCGGGAGGTCGTAGCGAGACGGCGCCCGACTGTTCGTCGCAGCCAAGTGCTACCTCTTGAGCACCGCGTTGGTTTTCCCTTGAAGAGGAAAGGGTGATGCAGCAAAGTAGCGTAAGTATTTCCCTCAGTTTTTGAAAACCAAGGTATCAATCCAGTAGGAGGCCACGCACAAGTCCCTCGCACCTACACAAACAAATAAATCCTCGCAACCAACGCAATAAAGGGGTTGTCAATCACTTCACGGTCACTGACGAGAGTGAGATCTGATAGATATGATAGGATAATATTTTTGGTACTTTTATGATAAAGATGCAAAGTAAAATAAAAGGCAATGGAAATAGCTTGTTGTTGGAAGATTAATATGATGGAAAATAGACCCGGGGGCCATAGGTTTCACTAGTGGCTTCTCTCATGAGCATAAGTATTACAGTGGGCACTACAAAAAAAAGACACATCCGTGACATTTTGGGCCGAACGAAATTTTTTCCTGTCATACATATGACACTTCTATGACGATAATTGCGATAAAACCCGGTATCATCATAGATGTGGTGGGCTCCTACTTCTATGACAAAAATCATGACGGAAAATGGGCTTTTCGTC
The DNA here is from genome assembly GCA_021605205.1 of Aegilops longissima. Classification (NCBI taxonomy): domain Eukaryota; kingdom Viridiplantae; phylum Streptophyta; class Magnoliopsida; order Poales; family Poaceae; genus Aegilops; species Aegilops longissima. Next base: position 473,079,095 of record CM038679.1, on the reverse strand, counting down.
TGGGCGGGCGGACGCAATCGCATGACATTCTTTGGGCCGTCCATGACGGAAAAAACCGTGGTAGAAGCGAGGGGAGGAAAATTTCGGGAGTTGCGGTTACGGTGGGAGGTCGGGGCGAGCGATGCGCGTTTTCTCAGACACGCGTAGGCGTTGGCTCTAGCGAAACCCGAAGCGTTGGGCTCTAATCGAACCCGGCGACAGCCTTTGCGTTACGCGTTATCGAACCCGGCGATCGATCGATGGTCGTTAATCGAACCCGATGGGCGATTCGCCGCTCTCGCTGCTAATCAAGCCGATCGATGCTGCCTGCAGGATGAACAATGAGCGTTGCGGGGCGGGGGTTGGATGAGCGATGGCGGTGGCGTTGCCTCCGGATGAACAGGAACCCGTGGTGTGGAGGGCTGGATGAGCGATGAGCGGTGGAGGGGTGGCCGTGGAGGGTGGTTGAACAGGACCCGTGGTGTGGAGGCTGGATGAGCAGTGAGCGGTGGAGGGGTGCCCGTGGAGGGGTGGTTGAACAGTAGTAGGTGGAGTAGCGTGCGGTGGAGGCTGGATGAACAGGAGCCCGTGGAGGCTGGAGGAGGTCGACGGTAGCCCGTGGAGGCTAGAGGAGGTCGACGGTGGAGATGAACAGTATCCCATGGAGTCCCGTTTTACGGTACGCCACACCCCTCCCGATGAATAGGACCCCCGTTTCGACCGTAGCGCTCCAACACAAGTCCATTTCGTCCGTTTTGCAGTACGCCACACCCCTCCCGATCAATGGGACCCCCGTTTCGACCGTAGGAGGTCTATTTCCTCCGTTTTGCGGTACGCCACACCCCTCCCGATCAACAGGACCCCCGTTTCGACCGTAGGAGGTCCGTTTCCTCCGTTTTGCAGTACGCCACACCCCTCCCGATCAACAGGACCCGTTCGAGCGTAGGAGGTCCGTTTCCTCCAGCGGTATGCGAGCCTCGTTTCCATCGCTGTTCCGTCCAAGCCCTCTCGATGAACACGACCACGCATTCCGTTCCGACCCATCCGGTTGGCTCCCCATGAACATGACGACGATGCTGTTTCTCCGTTCCGACCCAGCCATGTACGTATGCGCGAGTAGGCGTTCGAGACCCTGCCCGTATGTATGCGTGCGTGGCGTTTTTTTCTTGCACCCTCGCCGCTGTACGTACGTGTACATGCTACGTGCGCTCCTCTACTACGACACGTGCGCGCCACTACAACGACCAGTATGTACGTAAACGTTCACGACCAGAATGACAATGCTACGTACGCTTCGACCAGGTGGGTCCCGACCGTCGTGCACTTCGCCTGCGAAGATGTAGCTGGTGGGTCCCGGCGGTCGGGGCGAATCGTTTTTTGCTCGGACACACTTCCTTGCGTGCGAAGATGTAGCTGGTGGGTCCCGAGCTGTGGGGAAACGTTTTTTCGCAAAATACGGTGGCCCGTCGGTGGGTCCCCGCTGTCGGTGGAGGAATAATTATTTTGCGGCGTAATAAGGAGGCACTTCCTTGCTGCGGCCGTGGACCCGCTTATCGACCTCTCCACGCACGATCCACGTCCAATGGAAGCCATTCCTTGACCACGTTGACCACGCCGCGCCGAGAGCACCGAGGCGGTGGGCGACGACGAGGCTTAGGAAGGGGCGGCGCGAGCCGGGAAAACGCGACGGTGGATGCCCACGCCAGAGGAGTACGAGGTTCACTGGTTCGCTGCGGTGTGAGGCTGTCGTCGCCTTGAGAATAACGAGGGGTGTGGGTGAGTAGAGGATGGCACGGCTAGCGGTGGGAGTAGTAGAGGCGGTGAGGCCTCCGCCGCATCGCAGCCCGCCCCAGGAGGCGGGAGCACGAGGCACGACCGGTGTTGGTTTGGGCGGTGGAGACCAGAGGTTGAAGAAGCACTACGGCCGTTGGATGGACATCGACGGTCCTTTGGAGCTAGAATCGTGCATATTGACTAAGTTGACAAAGCCCTCCGTCCCGTGACCTTAGTAGGCCCACAAGTCAGCTGCCACTATCTGGGTCCCAGCTAACGGGGAGTATTCATTTTTTGTGCGTAATAAGGAGGAACTTCCTTGCGTGCGAAGATATAGCTGGTGGGTCCGTATGTCGATTGGCGATAACGTTTTTCGCGAAATCTGAGGCCCTTCGGTGGGTCCACGATGTCGGTGGAGGAATCATTATTTTGCGCGTAATAAGGAGGCATTTCCTTGCGTGCGGCCGTGGACCCGGTATCGGCCTCTCCACGTCTGATCCGCTTCGGATGCATGTCGGTCGTTGACCACGTTGACCAGGCAGCGCCGAGAGCACTGTGGCCGTGGACGACGGCGAGGCCTAGGAAGGAACGAGCGGATGCGAGGAAGACTCGGCGATTGTTTCCCCGCGGAGAATCTGTTGTCTGACGAGTTCTTTATCGTCTGCCGTCGCCGGAGAATAATAGCAGGTGTGGGTGAGTAGAGGATGGCTAGGCCAGCGATGGGAATCTGGTGGGGCGGTGAGGCCTCATGGCACACCTGCCGCTGGGAGGAGGGAGCAGCAGTCCCGCGGCGCTTGTTTGAGCGGCCGAGCGGGAAGAGCAGAGATTGAAGAAGCACGACGGCCATTGGATGGACATCCAACGATCCTTTGCTTGCGCCAACCTTTTTAGGAAAGCCTCAAATCTGTGGAAAACAGCATACATCCCATCTGCCATTATTTCTAATAATTTACAGCCCATTTGCTAATTCTTAAGGTTTTTGGAGCCCATATTCTTTTGTTAGCATTACAACCCATATTGTGGCCACGGTTAAAAATTATACAAAATTTTGCATATTTGGTGCGCTCGAACTGTTTTAATCCCGAAATTTTGACTCACATTCAAACTGATTTTTAAAATAAATTTATATCAATATAAAATCCAACAAATTCTACACGCATAAAAATTAATGTAATTTAAAATCTCGAAATGAAAAAAAGATATTTGAAACTAATTGCCGGTTTGATGTCTTTTAAAAATGTACATCCCATTTCTCATTACTGATAGGCCATTTTCTCGGCCAGCCGAATGAAGCTCTCCTCGTCTTGAAATATTTGCAGCCCAACAGGCCTGACAAAGCGACTTACTTGGCAAATCACAAAAAAACTGGGCTGTGGCCGTGGACCCGGTATCGGCCTCTCCACGTACAATACTCTTCCGATGGAAGTCGGTCGTTGACCACATTGACCACGCCGCGCCGAGAGCACGGCGGTGGACGACGGCGAGAGCCTAGGAAGGGGACGACGGAGCCGGGAAGACGCGCGATGGATGCCCACGGAGAGGAGTATGAGGGTTCACTTGGTTCGGCTGCGGCGTGAGGTTGCCGTCGCCTTGAGAATAACGAGGGGTGTGCGTGAGTAGAGGATACCTGGGCCAGCGGTGGGAGTAGTAGGGGCGGTGAGGCCTCAGCGGCATCACAGCCGGCCATGAGAGGCAGGAGCACGCGACACGACCCGGCGCTGCTTTTTGGTAATTTGGAGCAAGAAGACCAGAGGTTGAAGAAGCACTATGGCCGTTGGATGGACATCGACGGTCCTTTGGAGCTAGAATCGTTCATATTGACTAAGTTGACAAAGCCCTCCGTCCTCGTCAACTTAGTAGGCCCTAAGTTAGCCACCCACTATGGTGGGTCCCAGCTAGCGTGGGGTATTCATTTTTGGTGCGTAATAAGGAGGCACTTCCTTGCGTGCGAAGATATAGCTGGTGGGTCCGACACATCGGCCAGGGGAACGTTTTTTCACGAAATCTGAAGCCCTTCCATGTACGAGGCACGTATAGTGCATAATAAGGAGGAACTTTCCTTGCGTGCGACCATGGACCTCGTGGGTCCCGGCCGTCGAGCTCTCCACGTCTGATCCTCTTCCGATGACTCTCATATGTTGACCACGCTTGGCCGAGCGCACCGAGGCGATGGGACGACGGCGCCCCCTGATCGAACGACCGGAGATGGGGAAGACGCGGCGGTGGAGTCGTGAGCGGAGAGGAGTGGGAAACTTGACTGGTTGGTGCGGGGTGGGCCTACACTCGGCAGAGAATAACAGGAGGCGCGGAGTGGAGGGATGGCCTGGCCGTCGTCGCGGGTAGCGTTTATTGAGGAGCAAAACAACGCCGCTAGACACCGAAAGGCTGGAGCGGCGGTTCCGGCAGCTGGGGAAGAAGACGAGAGATTGAAGAAGAATGCGGCCGTTGGATGTAAATCCAATGCCTTCTTAAACTTCGACCTCATGGCCCACATGTCACCATCCATTTGTTTTTAGTCCATTTGGTGGGCTGGGTGAAACAATGATGTAGCATCTATGCAGCCCGTTTAAATCCCATTTGCATTTTCTCGAAATCCAGCGGACTTGCTGGGCTGGGTGAAAATATCATGTTGGGCTAGACGGAGAAATGTTATAAAACATAAACACATGATTGCACGTCGGTAAAATCTTTGCAAGCTTATGCTGCGCAATCACTGGGAGTTAACTTGGCAAGTTATATATAAAAATTATTATTATTATTTTGTAAGAACTTTCAACTTACAAAATAAAATATCATTTTAATTTGATGAGTTAATAGTACGTGGGGTATTATTATTTTTAGGATAGGCGTGGGGACAGTTGAGTTGGTTCTAGGGAAATCTTTGGGAGAAAAGTCAGTTTACATCGAAAAATAAAGTGGGAGAAAATTCAGAGACCTCTTTGGGTCCACGAGGAGAGGAATATTTTGGGAGGAAGGAGATTCAAAGCACGGCAGCCGAGTGAACTAGTTTTTTTACGGACAAGTGAACTAGTTTACATACATAAGCAAATAGCCACTAAAAAAAGCAATCAGGTTAATGGGTTCTTAAAAGAAATATTTCGGACAAAACAGATAATTACGACACATAGGCTAATGCATGAAACACTCAGATGATAAAGGTGCTTATAAACAGATAAAGTACAACATCTAGACCTTCTTGGCATGCTTGATCATGACGCTGCGGCTGTCCGTGTACTCGTCGGTTACGGGAAGCAGACACGCCCTCATGTCCAAGATCTTCCTATACATGTCGTAGCATGCGTATGCGTCCTTGGCCGTATAGGTTATGTAGGCTAGATTCAGAGGTACCTCCCATGTGTTCAGGTCATCTTCTTTCATGTTGGCGTATCAGGGGTCGATGATGGTCTCAGCGAGGTCAACCATGGAGTCCTTCTCCTGCCCGTTGTTGATGTTCTTGTATTGCTTCTGGATGTCGACAAGCTTGTTGCACCAGATGGCCAAATCGTCGCGTTCTTCCTTCTCTCCACCGTAGCGAAGGTGCTGTCGGCGCTGCCGATGAAATGGGCGAACGCTCCAGAACCTGGTGCAGCCATAGGACTGAGGCGAGGCAGAGCTTCATCGAGTCCATATCATTGGTGTACATCACATTCAACTTGGTGCAGCCATAGGACTGAACGGCGAACTAACTCCTTGCTGAAGTCCATATCCAGCAGGCTCACCCCTCGGATCGCCAGTGGAGTCTTTTCGAGTGAGCGAGTGTGTAGGCGGCGGCAGCAGATTCGTTTTCAGCTCTTGGGGAACTGGATTCAACGAAGCTGAGTGTGTACATGCGACAATAGTTACTACCCTCCTCGTCCGCAGACGCCCGGCGAAGATGCACCCTCGGCGCATTCAAAGGCCTCCATTAAGAAACCTACTCGGCCACACGTCGGTTCACGAGGCGGTCAGTATTGGTACTGTAATAACAGGAGTTAGTGGTCACTTTACTTAAATTTAATTAGCTTTAATAGAAATTTATACTTAAAACAAGCAATGCATTGGCTCGTTCTATCGATTGCCACGGGGTCAACATGCACAACAATTAGAATTATTATTCTCGGGGCGCTTTACGATCATCACATTTGTCGCACTTTCACAAAGATAATACTACCAAGTTTGAACTGTTTGTTATGGTTGTTGTCCTCTGCATCATCATGCTGTGTTTCCCAGCTTGCAAGATTCAGAACCAACAAATAACAAATAATAAGTACAACAAAGATGCCTACACATCTCATTGATTCCCAGCTTGCAAGATTCAGAACCAACAAATAAGATCCAAATAATAAGTACAACAAAGATGCCTACACATCTCATTGATTCCCAGCTTGCAAGATTCAGAACCAACAAATAAGATTCAAATAATAAGTACAACAAAGATGCCTACACATCTAATTGATTCCCAGCTTGCAAGATTCAGAACCAACCCATTAGATCCTTTTGATAATGTGAATATCGAGATTAAATCCATCTTGGCTAGCCATGTCATACAATCGAAGAACTTGGCGAATGCTCTTGACCGTCACAACATCTGTAGTTGAGTATTCCTGTTTGCACAACACAAACAAGGAGACAGGAGAGCATGATTTCACTTTAATAGCGGCCTCCTTGAACTCAACCTCCAGCTCCACTAGGATGAGGTCTGCCTGGAGTTCCATGATCCAATTCATGCGCCTTTTTTCTGCAGTTCACCTGAAATGAAGCAAAGATTGCATCACTCAGCTAGCAAGAAGTACTTGCTCTTGTGAGCTGGCAGGTTCTTCTTTAATAGTTGCACTAAAATTGAGGAACATTAAGGTTGGTTGTCCGGCTCATGTAAGGTGCAACTATAATTTTCTTATCCTTTTGTGCAGTTCCACTAAAATAAAGTGCCATTGTGGTGACAAAGGACGGCTCCATCTTGCAAAGGCTAATAAAATGTTGCACGAGATTACCAGTGAGAACTTGACGGAGATTTTGGAAACTCCAATCACCATTTTGTGCAATTCCACCAAAATTGAGAGATGTTGCCCACGTGACATTTTAGTTGAACTGCACAAGACACTCATTCCAAAAAAGTGTTTTGTGCAGTTCACCAAAAGGTCACAATAGCAACAAGGTGAAATGGATATCCCTATCGCACAAAATGATAGAAAGTAAGCGATTGCTGGTCAATAAGAATATCTGAAACATATACAAAATGAAAAGAAGCATCTTAATTATGTTCATGGCAATCATGCAAGGACAGTAGAAATTTTAAAAGCGTCGGCAATGCTTCATGTTACCGAAGCATTACGATCAACAATGAGATTCCTCAAATATGGGATTACTTTAATGGTGGCATTGCTTGTTTACGGATACGATAAATCAACAGCAGCTAAAGAGTTGGTTTAAGGGCATGGGACCGTGGGGACACCGGGACACTCGGCAGCGTAAAGGAGCAACTTACTTATCATCTTTGGGAAAACAACACGAGTGCCATTTGTAACACAGTTTAATTGCATCTTATCCTTTGGAGGCATTAGATTAACAATAACACTGGTTAGACATGTCCCTAAAGTAACAGTGTTATTGCTTCATTTACATGCGCCTTACATTAACAACAGCAAAAGGTTGGTATAAGGACATGCGACGGTGGGCGCATCGGCACAATGTACCTACAAGGAGGCATAAAGTGGTGATGCCGAGCTTGTTCACGCTATGTGAGGGCAGCAAACCTAATCACGGAGACCTTGTACTATGTGAGGGCATCAAATCTAATCACAGAGACCTTTTACTATGTGAGGGCAGCAAATCTAATCACGAAGACCTTTTACTATGTGAGGGCAGCAAATCTAATCCAGGAGACCTTTTACTATGTGAGGCAGCAAATCTAATCTGAGACCTTTTACTATGTGAGGTAGCAAATCTAATCACGAGACTTTTTACTATGTGAGGGCAGCAAATCTAATCACGAGAACTTTTACTATGTGATGGCAGCAAATCTAATCTGGACATACTCTGTTGACTTGTCCACCGGCCGCCACTTTCTATCCTTTTTCAACCAATAATAGATCTGTTCCTTATCCAGTTTGTCTGCGTTTTCCCATTATTTCCCTTTTCAACCAAGAGACCGGTTGGGTATCCAGTCTCTACTACTTTCACCATATTATTTCCTCTTTGAATCAAGTCCTAGATTCATGCTACAACTTTCCCCCTTTCGTCGTTGTTTGAACAAAGCCCTAGATCCGAATGCATGAAGTAGCTTTACCTCTAATAATACTAAAAATTTAGGTGGCTTTGGAAGAGCTGATGGGAGTAGAAAAAGATGCACATGCGACACGTGGGGAGCTGGGGCGAGAGCAAGGCCGCTTCGAAGAACTTATACCGAGGGTCGCGGGATGTCGGCGCGGCAGGTCGGATCTGCGGACAATCTGACGGGGAGGAAGAAGGGTCGGAGGACCTCCGAGCAGTGCGCTGTGTCGGAGAGAATGGCACGGGCAGAGGATCGGGCCCCTCCGGCAGCTGTGGGTTTCCTCCCTCGATGGTGATGACCGCGTGAACGATGCACCTTTTAGTCCTCTACACACACCGGCCGAAGGGATCCGGCCAGATCTGTGACCAGCGGTGAGCAGAGAGAAAATGTCGCTACCACTGTCTTGTTTATATCTGGAGAGGATGAGAGAATGAAGAGAGCAACCCTAGTAAAGCAAGCGCTCAGGCCCCTGCGTCCATATATAGTGGAGTGATTATCTTTTTTCTCTCCACAACAAGCGTTTCAATTTGTGTACGTGGCATTAAAGAAAAGAAACTCTCTATTTAAGGTGACTACTCTACGACTCCTACTTACTACTCCCTCCGTCCTAAAATACTTGTCCTAGAAATGGATAAAATGGATGTGTCTATAACTAAAATAAGTCTAGATACAACCATTTCTAGGACAAATATTTCGAACGGAGAATCTCAATATTGTTCACTTGTGCTCCCGCCCTCCATTCATTGAACAACCCAATGGGTGAATAAACATCTGATAAATCTTGTATTTATATAGAAACGAACAAGCTCGAACTATTTTCGCGTAGTTAAAAATTGAGGCTGGGCTTTTCTGGGCGTCTGCGTGGCAGTTTTGGGTGGCGGTTTGTGAGAGGCGAGGAGGGTGAGTGAGTGGGGCTGTGCGATTTGACGGTGCGTTCTTGCTGGAAGGACTTGTGATATGACCACTCACTATAGTCATGAATTCTGGCGCCCGACCGGGGTGATGCCCCCTTACATTCGCGCTCTAATCGGTGCATGACACGTCGACCGGATCTTGGCTCTCCCACATGTTGGAGTAGTAAGAAGGAGCAAAGAATGATGCGGTATATACTAGTACTATACTACTCCCTCCGTTCCTAAATATAAGTCTTTGGAGAGATTTCACTATGGACCACATACGGAGAAAAATGAGTGAAATTACACATAAAATGCATCTATATACATCCGTATGTGGTCCACAGTGAAATATCTACGAAGACTTATCTTTAGGAACGGAGGGAGTACTACTCAGGTCGGAGGAGTGCGAACCACGTCAACCCAGTGAACCAGCAGTGCGAACCACGGTAGCCAGTGAACCAGCGATGAAAACAATGTGGTGATATGGCCATAAAAACAATGTGCTACGGTCCACCTTTGTAGCATGTCAAGAACACTCCTCTTTGTTTGGATCCACGAGTTAGAGCTAGTTTGGGTTGAAATAGCCTCAAATTATCGAAACAAGAGGGGTTAGTTTGAGCTAGTTTGCTCTAACCCAGCTAAAAAACTAGCCGGTGGAGAGGTTCTAATTGGGTTAGTTATCCTCGGGCCCACTAAAGAGAACTAAAAAATCTCACTGCCCGCACTGATCGATCCCCCCTCTCGCACGACTCCTCTCTGATCCCCATAGGGCCGCCCGCCCAAGCACCGCTCGCCCTCTCTCTCCTCCGGCTGCCCACTCCTTCCGGCCTCTGCCGCCCTACTCCGACCGCCCTCTCCCTCCGACCTTTGAAGGTCGCCCTGCTCCCCCTTCACCAGTCATTTTTCTCCCTCTGTCGTGTGCGGCGGCGGTGCATCTACCAGGGAGGTCGCGAGAGGGGTGAGTTTGTTCGTTCGTTCTTTGTCTCACGGCCATATCATTGATCTTGCTTGCTCTAGCGCTAATTCTGATTTGGAAAAGTAGATCCTGATCAAACTTGCTATAGATTTGTGGTGCACGCATGGAATTGTTTGATGCTGCTTGAGGAGGTAATAAATCTTTCTAGAGGCCCAAAGATTCAGTTCACCTTTCTAGGTATTTCAGTTTCAGGCTTGCATTATTTCTAGAGGCCCAAAGATTCAGTTCACCTTTCTATGTATTTCAGTTTCAGGATTGCATTATTTCTAGAGGCCCAAAGATTCAGTTCACCTTTCTAGGTATTTCAGTTTAGAGCTTGCATTATTTCTAGAGGCCCAAAGATTGATTCACCTTTCTAGGTATTTTAGTTTGAGCTTGCATTATTTCTAGAGGCCCAAAGATTGAGTTCACCTTTCTAGGTATTTCAATTTCAGGCTTGCATTATTTCTAGAGGCCCAAAGATTCATTTCACCTTTCTAGGTATTTTAGTTCTGAGCTTGCATTATTTCTAGAGGCCCAAAGATTAAGTTCGATCGTGACAGCGGCCCTGCTACCCATGTCGGTGTCGACCTCAACTCGCAAGGGCTGGCATCGGAGGGGTTCGGGGCTTGGGCTCTCTGAGCCTTCCTCCGAGCGATGATGGCGAGCTCCTCCTCGGTGCGTGAAGGGCTCGGGATCCCTCCCTATCGTGAATGACTTCCGTGATGAGTTAGCTCATTCTTTGTTTCATGAAGTGTTTTTTATTTTGTGAAGCTTGATTGACGACTTGTATGTTTAAGTGGGATATCTCATTTGTATGGACAAAGTAAAAATTATCATGTTTTGCATGCTTGATTTGTATAGATGGTTCGTTTATGTCAATTGTGGCGGAGGAGGCCATGGAAGAGCCGACCACACCAAGAGGGTGCTTGGATCCAAGGGACTTATTTTAGTCTGACTAAAAATAGGGTCCAAAGTAGTCAAATGATTGAGATAGAGCATTTATTGTCAATCTAACCTTGCCATCCATACACCTCTTTGGTTTAGAGTTAGTTCAGGGTTAGAATCTAACTCTAACCTCTAACTGAGTTAGAGTTCTCCTCGTCTCGGTTCATCGCCATCATACTTTCCCCATTCCTGTATTTTTAGTATCCTACGAATCAAAGAGGCCCTTTTTTTGCGGGAAAAATCAAAGAGGCCCTTAGACTGGTTTAGGTCCGGTCATTTTTTATAAACGTGTTATGTCCAAAATTCAATGAACGCGCTCCGGTTTCCACAAAAATAATCCGGTTTCATGTAGTAATTCATTCATTTATTTATTTATTCTTCTGCGAGGGGTTTGCATGTAATTAGTGAGGTCTAAAATGTAAAGTACCCGACATATGCTCCTAGTCATGCATGCACTCGACCTAGATGCTCTATGTCCCACATGTCGTGAATGGGAGCACGTGGAAATAGCCTAGGAGTACATATAGGAGGATAAATCGTGAAAAAATATGTCTTGTGAAGCGTAGCAGCGGTTCGAAAAGGAGACCTAAAGTGATGACAGCTATAGGTCGTACGCACCCAACTAGTGGTAATCTTGGACATCGACTAATTTTCCCTAAAAATAGAGGCATGAGGGCTCAATACTCCTATTCTATAAACATGAGTCCCATCGACAACAGCGTCAGGTGCTACTGCCTAGCTCTCCTCCTCGTTTGTCTCTTCTAATTCTAAAATCGGCCGGCGCCGGTGGGCGGGTGGGTTTGCTCAACTACGGCCCCACCTCACAGTGAAAGCGTTACGACTAGAATAAAAATGCCATATACTCCCTCCGTTCATAAATATAAGCCTTTTTAGATACTAGTTCAAATGGAATACAACATATAGATGTATGTAGACATAGTTTAGAGTGTAGATTCACTCATTTTGCTCCGTATGTAGTAGTCACTTGCTGGAATCTTTAGAAAGACTTATATTTGGGAGCGGAGGAGTACTATACTAATAAAACATTAAGGCCACGAGGCGATGCAAAGTGCTGGTTACAGGAGGCAAGAAGAAGAGATGCATCCATCGATGGCGTCCACCTCCTCGACTCAGGCGCCGCCCACCGAGCAGTGCCTAAGTAGCAGCGGCTTTCGTGGCCAGGTCGGCGTGCTTCTGAACATTGGCGTCCAAAGATTCCAGCCGCTGGAAGAAGGCCAACATCTTTCTGTCCTCGCTTGCCTTGTAGTGGCCTATGTAGACGATTTCCTCATAGGCGTGGATGTGCGGTCGACGGTTTCTTGCATGGCGGTAGCTGCTGCTGGCGGCGAAGCGCCTCGAGTGCACATTCTTCGTCGCGACCTCCGGCACTGTAGGGCCACCAGGGCTTGAAAGAGTTAGTCACCATGTAGGCCGATGAGGGTGGCAGGCAATGAGGAGCTTGGGCGCGCGGGCTGGAGCAAGACGGCAAGGTCGTCCAGCGCGCTTCTTGGCGGTGAACTTGCGGATGGAGTTGACCATCATGTCGTCCATGCGAGAGGCGGCCGGTGTCGGCGAGGACTACGATGCTGCGGTCGCCAAGACCGTCTAGAAACACTGCTTGTGATCTTGGGGCATGAGCCAGCGCCTTGGATGATTTGGCACAGCCGACTGCCGCTCGCGTCCATCGCCTCCATAGGTGCTTGTGGCTTCTGGTCACTTGGTCTTGGATTGGAGTGAGCAGTGTTGCGCAGAGACTTGGGAGTAGATGGATTGGAGTGGTGGGGCGCCTTTATTATATGAGAGTCCAAACTCTATTGCATTCACATCGTGCTAGCTCTATTCTGCTTCTCCAATTAATTCCATCTGCGTGTAATTGAGGATGCATCATTGACCGTTCAACGTCTCGGGAACCGCTACCCTCTTCCTCCTTGGCATTCAAGCACCTATGGACCCGTCGACGACGAGGTGCCTATGGTGACTTCGTAAATTTCAAGATGATAGTGCCGTGCGTGTGTGCGTTCGTAGGGGTGAGTGTATGCGCGTGTATATGAGCGCTTGCGTCATCTTGTGTCAAAAAAATGTAAATGCGTGTCAAAAGAGACTAGTCGGTATACTCAATATTGTGCACCTAGGAGAGGAAAAGCGATAGAACTAATGCGTATTTATTTACGGTGTAGATTCACTCATTTTGCTCCATATGTACTCTGTCTCGGTGTAGTCTAGTCACTTGTTGAAATCTCTCGAAGGGCAAATACTCCTTTACGGTTTCTGAGGGCTATACTAGCAAGTAGTTATGCGTAGTAGTACAATAGTGGGCTCACATAGCAATTTTGTCTCATGCAAGAGCTGGCTATATCGTGCTCAATGTTCATAGCTGCAATGTTTGGTTTGCGCTTGGCTCTTCGCCTCTTCGAGAAGATGAACAATGATGTTACTACTACTGCTTCTACAGTGTCGAGTCTACTGCCGCATGTCCGTCCACTGCGAGCGGGATGGATAGCTTGTTGTAGAAGTACTACTAAGCAAAAGCCTGTCCTCGTTTGCGAGCAACCGCGGGCATGGGCGAGGGAGAAGGCGTGTAGTAAAATCAAGCTTCTCCTCGATGTACGAGTTGACGCGACACATCATAGCACTGGCCCCACATGCTTGCCTCTAAACTTGGCTGAAAGACCCGCAGTGTACAATATATTTGCTGCAACCTCTAACATTTACCCACCACAAATTAAAATATATGTGGCCGTATGCATTGTTCTGATGCAGTTAAAATATATATTCCTGTCTTGACCAGATGAGCGTGCAAACTACAATCACCGAGGTGCGGTAGGGCGGAAGACTATTTTAATTTTTTAAAACTTGAGGCGACCACATAGCATGGAGCCGACCCCAACGATTTTAAGCTTACAGAGCACGGTACACGCTATCCTAGACTACTCTACACATGAAACTGCCGCCGAAGCGTCCGGGCTGCGCTTGGCTCTTCGCCTCTTGGGAAGTAGAACAATGATGGAGTACTACTGCACTTTGGAGGAGTACTACTGAGACGCTCGCCATCGACACCGATTGAACTGCTGCATGTCCACAGCGTGCGGGAGGGAGGCGTGTGGCAGCTTCTCCTAGTCTTGCCAGCCACCACGCTCATGGGCGGGAGGGGCGCTTCGCTGCGTGTATGGCAGGTGGGCCCGATAGGTGTGTGGCCAACCTGTCATACAGCCAAAAGCGAGTGCGATTAAGTCCGCGAGGGAGAGGATAATCAAACTTCGTTGATGTACGAGTTGTGCGACACATCAAAGCACACTGCACTCGATATATTTCAATAATTTGCGTTTACCGATGCATTAATTACAACACATGCATGCATGCCGTGACTCTTCTTTTGATACTTGCATGTGTTGATTTAATGCACCTTGAAAGTAGTACTCCTCCGTTCCTAAATTATAAGTCTTTGTAGGGATTCCATTATGAATTACATACGGATGTATATAGATTGTGTGGACCTTGAAGTATGTCTAGAGGGGGTGATTAGACTACTTGACCAATAAAAACTTAACCTTTTCCCAATTTTAGAGTTTTGTAGATTTTAGCTATTTTAGGACAAGTCAAGCAATCATCACACAATTCAAGCAAGCATGCAAAGAGTGTATAGGCAGCGGAAATTAAAGCATGCAACTTGCAAGAAAGTAAAGGGAAGGGTTTGGAGGATTCAAGCGCAATTGGAACACGGATGTTTTTGGCGTGGTTCCGATAGGTGGTGCTATCGTACATCCACGTTGATGGAGACTTCAACCCACGAAGAGGTAGCGGCTGTTTTTGGCGAGTCCACGGAGGCTCCACCCACGAAGGGTCCACGAAGAAGCAACCTTGTCTATCCCACCATGGCCGTCGCCCACGAAGGACTTGCCTCACTAGCGGTAGATCTTCACGAAGTAGGCGATCTCCTTGCCCTTACAAACTCCTTGGTTCAACTCCACAATCTTGTCGGAGGCTCCCAAGTGACACCTAGCCAATCTAGGAGACACCACTCTCCAAGAAGTAACAAATGGTGTGTTGATGATGAACTCCTTGCTCTTGTGCTTCAAATGATAGTCTCCCCAACACTCAACTCTCTCTCATAGGATTTGGATCTGGTGGAAAGAGGGTTTGAGTGGAAAGCAACTTGGGGAAGGCTAGAGATCAAGATTCATATGGTAGGAATGGAATATCTTGGCCTCAACACATGAGTAGGTGGTTCTCTCTCAGAAATGGTAAGTTGGAAGTGTAGGTTCGTTCTGATGGCTCTCTCCACGAATGAAGAGGAGGTGGAGGGGTATATATAGCCTCCACACAAAATCTAACCGTTACACACAATTTACCAAACTCGGTGGGACCGAATCGTTAAACTCGGTCGGACCGATTTAGTAAACCTAGTGACCGTTAGTGATTTTCGGTGGGAATGACATGCATCTCGGTGAGGCCGATTCGGTTAGGGTTAGGGCATAACGTAATCTCGGTGAGACCGATTACACAAACTCGGTGAGACCGATTTGGTAATAAGCTTTCCAGAGAGTTGGTCAGGTAAACTCGGTGGGACCGATTTGCTCTTTTCGGTGAGACCGAAATGTTACAAATAGGAAACAGAGAGTTTACATTGCAATCTCGGTGGGACCGATCGCTCACCGGTTAGACCGAAGCGTTCGAAGGAAACAGAGAGATTGCAACCCCATCTCGGTGAGACCGAGATCCCTATCGGTAAGACCGATTTGCTTAGGGTTTGTGGCGGTGGCTATGACTTTTGGAATCGGTGGCGCGGATAGAAAGAATCGGTGTGACCGATTTTGGCTTTAGGTTTAGGTCATTTGTGGATGTGGGAAAGTAGTTGAGGGTTTTGGAGCATATCACTAAGCACATGAAGCAAGAGGCTCATTAAGCAACACCTCATCCCTTCTTGATAGTATTGGCTTTTCCTATAGACTCAATGTGATCTTGGATCACTAAAATGTAAAATGAAGAGTCTTGAGCTTTTGAGCTTGAGCCAATCCTTTGTCCTTAGTATTTTGAGGATCCACTTTCATCATCCATGCCATGCCATTCATTGAGCTTTCCTGAAACAATAGTCTTGGAATAGCATTAGCTCAATGAGCTATATGTTGTTATGAATTACCAAAACCACCTAGGGATAGTTGCACTTTCAATCTCCCCTTTTGGTAATTGATGACAACA
The DNA here is from genome assembly GCA_021605205.1 of Aegilops longissima. Lineage (NCBI taxonomy): Eukaryota > Viridiplantae > Streptophyta > Magnoliopsida > Poales > Poaceae > Aegilops > Aegilops longissima. Next base: position 473,063,098 of record CM038679.1, on the reverse strand, counting down.
TATAGATCAAAACTTCGACAAATGATAATAAAATTTAAATAACATCATCGCTTTGAGAAGTATGTGATAAGCAAGAGCTCCCCCTAAATTTGTGCATAGTTTTAGATTTGCTTTGGACTGCAAATGCACAATGAATTAGGCTCATGGGTTACTCTTCCATGTCACATACATCTTGGTGGAGCGCTCAAAATAATAAACAATGAATACATGCACTCATCACCAAGCATAGTGAGTGATCACATAAGATAGATAGGATAATATCAAGCATGCATAAGTGTAGCTTATGATCAAACACATGATCATCAATGTCTCACAAGCATAGTATCTCAACCAAAAGCAAACAAAGATTGAAAAACCACCAAATAAAGCAAGAGAGAACAAAAGCAACACACTCTCTCTCGAAGCCTATGATCTATACATTTTTCTCCCCTTTGGCAACAAGTTACCAAAAGTTCATAGAAAATGCATAGTGCTAGATCGACTCTCGGGCTTGATCTTACGGTGGTGGAGTAGAGATGGCTCCTTGGATGAAAGCTTGAGTTGAAGTAGATGGAGCTGGAGCTGATGTTGGTCTTTGGAGCTGGTGGCCTTGAGGCTGTGAGCTGGTGGCTGGTGCTGAAGTTGTTGCTCTAGTGTGAGGCGGCACATGAGATGACCTCTGGGCTCTGGGCACTCTGGCAAACACATTGGTGGTAGTCTTGCCCTTCCTCTCCTGCATGTCATCTTGTAGTTCCTCCACTGCAGACTGAATCTCAGTTACTTTCACATCTAAGTTATAGAACTTTTGTTCTATGATTCTCTCCAAGCTCTCCTGATTTTGAGTGAGGGTGGCCAATCCCTTCTCAATCCTCAGAGTTGATGCTATTAAGTATCCGAGCTGCTCCTGCTTGTTCTTCAAGAAATACTCAGATGCCTCCTCTTGAGTTGGCATCTTGGCAGCCTTCTCCCTCTTTGCCTTCTCCTTCTTCTCCTGAGCTTGAACTGATTGTGGATCATCTTCATTCATGACAACCTCATTGTCCTCAAAGTCTGGATAAAGTGGAAAGTGTTCCTTATCCAACTGATATTTTCTGTGCCCATCTTTGAGTTTATCAATTCTTGAATCTGAGGTGCATATCCACAGCTCCTCTTCTGATCTGCTGCAGTCCTCTTGATTGTTTCAATGATCAGGCTCATGACTTTGAACTTCGTGGCACATCAAACACATGCAACATGTTGATGGCATGCCCTCTGATCATGTTATGGTCACCAGACTTGGGCAACCAAAGTGTGCCTCAGAATCCAATTTATGGTTGGCAACCCTGACAGCAGAAAGTGAACTGATCCAAACTTGTGAGTCTCTAATGCCTTGTCTGGAATTTCCTTGTACATGTGAGCCATTGAATTGTGACCCATCTTCTTCTTTGCATAAATGTCTAGGTCATCCTCATTCTCCTTGGGGCATTGATCAGACTTGCCCATTCTTCAATAGTGGACTGGTACCTTGTACCTTGGACATCAAACTATTCTTCCATCTAGGTAAAAGTGTCTTTGTGGAGTAGAACGCATGATAAGCTCATCATTCCATTTGGTGAACTTTTGTCCAACAAAATCTGCAACTCCACAAGCAACAAAGCTGTCTTGCACTCGAGGATAGTGCTGTTCATTTTCCTTGATGAATTTCAGTCAACCCACCTCATGTCACAAACTATGGGCTTCTTGTCCAACAGAATTGTTTCATAGAAGTCCTGTTGTTCCTTTGTGTGGAACACTGTAGTCAACAACAGTTCTTCTTCTTGAAGCATATGGATCTTCCATTCTCCACAGTCTCAGCCCTCAATCCTTCTTGATTCTCATGTCCTCAGCCACAGGATGGGCATCATTGTGGTCAGTATCTTGGGCTTGAGCTTCCTAGAACTTGTCCTTCTTCATCTTCCTCATCAGCATCCTCGAGCCTTTGGGGCCTTGTTCTTCTCGGCAATTGGAATACTCCTGGTATTCCTCTTTGAACTTGACTTGGCCTTGGGGGCAGCTTTGGGTGCTTCCTTGGGCTTAGATGTTGCAGCCCCGATCTGATTGCATCACCCATAAGCTTTGGTGCCTTTGGAGCTGGTGCAGCAAGCTCTTCCTCTTCCATCATGGAAGGTTGACCAACAACTTTGGCCATGGTCATCTTGACCCTTTCCTTTCTTTTCTTTCCTTCTGCAGCATTTGGTTCTTTGGGTTGGGTTTCCAAAGAAGCTTGTGTTGACACTCGGCTTTGGACATTGGTTGTCTTCCTGCAGGCCTTTTGGTCTTCATGCCTGGCTTTGTATTCTTTCTTGAGCCATATTCCTTCTTGAGCACCACTTTCTTGGAAGTTGCCTCATCTTCCTCGACTTTGTAATCTTCATCCTCTGAATCTGAAGTTCTTTTCCTCCTTTGCCTAGTTGCAGCCTTAGGCAAATTGCTAGGAGTACTTCTGCTCCCTTCATCTGAAGTTGAGGGACTAGTGCCCTCACTCAAGTCCATCTGCTCTTGACCTGTTATGGTTGTCACTTTGATCGGACATCTTGCAAAAGCTGACTGCTGACCACTGTGAAGAGTTATAGATGAGATAGAAAAGATGAGCATCACAAAATGCAGAGGTTTTGCAAAGAATGACTCAAAAGTTCAGTCTTAGTTTTCCACGAAAGCATTTCGGATCCACCGATTTTCAAACTCGGTGATACGAAGCAGTTTTGGAACCTAAATTGATGATCTCGGTTGGACCGAGTTTCATTCGGTGGTACCGAGACTGCTAGGGTTTCACAGAATCCTCAAATCGGTTGCACCGATTAGTAATTCTCGGTCGGACCGAGAGTCACTAGTGCAATGGCATAAGCCAAATCGGTGAGACCGAGTTTTCAACTCGGTGGGTCCGAGATGGTTTCGTGAAACCTAACCTAAAATTTGAATCACATCTAATCTATGAACTACTTTGGCTGGATAGAAGAGTTTCAATCGTGGCAAGAATCAATATGAAAACAATGTGCGGGAATCGGGCGTGGATAGCACAAAGATTAAGTCCATACCCTAACTTGGCGGTGGACTTGCTATGGCGGCAATGGCGGGGGCGAAATCCGTTGGCGGCGGAGACCAGTGACGAGGAGGCTCTTGGCGGCGAGGCGATCCGGAGACCACGATGGCAGAAGCGAGCTGTTCTTGTGGCGAAGGGTTTTGGAGAAATTTCAAAATTTTGCCCGTGGCTATATATAGCTCGACCTGTCGGTGTGACCGAGTGGAACAACTCGGTGGCACCGAGATGCATCTTGTGTTCGATTATAGCAAATCGGTGAGACCGAAAAGTTCAAATCGGTTGCACCGAGATTGAAAACTCAGATCAACTTGATGATCTCGGTAGGACCGAAATGGAAGGATCGGTCAGACCGAGAATCACTAAGAGGTTTTGGAAGTTTAAGTCTATGATGAATCGGGGACTCGAGTGCTCCTCACACAGAGTGGTTCGAATCTGACTTGATCAAATTTTGTGATGTAGCATGAATAGAGTTTGAGACGAGAAAAGCATAGATAGCTAAAGAAGGTTCTTAGGCATTCTTGTCCATCCACTTGGCACAAAGAAAAGAATCCAAACAAACAAAACAACAAGTGGATGTCCTTGAATGAGTAAAATATGCACCAACATGCTCACACAATAAGATGGCAATTGAAATATGTGGCAAAGCATGCACAACCAATTTAGCAACTATCAAGCAATTGGCGATGACTAGGTCATCTATATATGAGTATATTGACTTAGGAGTCAAATGAGAACATTTGATCATAGGTCATACTCATCGTTTAAGCTCAAGTGGGGTTACCACTTTTACATAATGCATTAATGTGTTCACACCATTAGAGTTGCTTTGACTCAATTCTTAGAGTTAAGCTCCCCTAGATGTGAGATCCCCCTTAGAGGGATGAACTAACCTTGGGTTTTGTCGATGATGACTTCATGTAGGTGTTGAAGATGTAGATGCTCAATGTTGATGTAGATCATTTGGAGCAATCCTTTGGAGTGAGTTGCACTTTCAACTTGCCTACATGGGTTAGTCCCACAAGGAACAAACAAGAATATCCATAGACATAGAGTGATGCACACACAAGATGATGTCCATGAAAACATTAGGTTACCTTGTCCCTTGCCTTACCAACATGAGGGTTTGTGACTCCTTGAACTAGTGCAAGATGTGAAAGTTGATTGCACTTGTTCTTGCCAAAATGATATGAGTGAAGAATGTTGGCGGAGTCACCCTCAAGAACTCTCTAGTTCTTCTTCTTGGGATCCACATCATCTTGATGGGAATCCTTGGAGTTATAGTTGTACTTGATGAAGTAGAACTTGGCGTAGTCTTGGGGACCCACTTGAGCGAGGCTTTAGGTGCTTCTTCAAATGCATCAATCTCTTCTTGAAGCTTGTCCTTGCCTTTGTTCTTGTGGTCTTGTGGTGGAAGATCATCTTGAGCTTGTGTCCCTTGAAGGAAGTAGGATCATACTTCTCTTGTTGAGGAACAAACTTTGTCTTGGGGTATTGATCTTCTTCCCCTCAACTCCATTGGCGTTGAACTTTCGTTCAAAACCAACACCTTGATTCTTCGGTGCCTTCCTTGCTTGCGTACAATTTCCTCGAATTGCTTACTCCGGCAAGGCTCTTGTAAACACCTTTCTCTATAATTCCCTTCAATAAACTATTTTCTTGCTCAAGTGTAACTTGGCTAAGAGAATCATTAGTGGAATCAAGAGAACTACTAGAAGCAACAACATTGGATTTGACATTATTATTGTTACTACTAGAGGAAGTATCTTTCTTGTACTTGTTACTAGACTTGACTTGAGGCATGTAAGTAGATAAGAGTAAGCAGCTTGGCAATGTAAGAAGAACTTTTCTTGCGGAGATCATCATTGATTGCCTTTAAGAACTCATGCTCTTGCTCAAGATTGAGCTTTTCAAAGCGTAACTTCTCATGAGCCCTTAAAAGTTCTCGATGATCTTCGAAGATAGTTTCATGAGCCAACTTAAGAGTGTTTAGTTCTTTAGTTAGAAGCTCAATTTTCTCCTTATCATTGTCATTCGTTTGATTAGCATGATTAATTGACGTTTCATCATAGTATTCATCACTAGAGTTGTCAACAAGTAAATCATCATCCACAAGCAAGTCATCTTCATCACTATTAAAATCAACATACTCGGGATGTGTTACCTTTGGACCTTTGTCCATGAAGCATCTTCCAACACCTTCATTTGGTGAGTCAAATATGTCGTAGGAGTTGGTTGACACAAGTGCTAGACCGGCAACACCTTCATCTTGAGTATATTCGGAGTCGGAGTGATAGCTTCTCTCGGAGTGATTGTCGGAGTCGGGCGGAAACCCATTCACCAACATGAGCTTGATGTCTTCGTTTTGTGTAGCTCCTTGATGACTTGTCCTTTCTTTCGAATCCTTACTTCTCCGTGAGGGTCTTCGTTCATAACGATCATCTCTACTCCTCCTCTCTCTTGGTGGTGATTCTTCTCTTTTGCTCCTTCTTCTTGGAGAATCTTCTCTTCTTTTGTAGGGTGTCGTACACTCATTGGAGTAGTGTCCGGGTCTCCCACAATTGTAGCAATTGCGCTCTCGACTAGAAGATCTCTTGTCATTGTAAGACCTTGACTTGGAGCTTCTTTCTTTGCTTCTACTTTTGTAGAATTTGTTGAAGTTCTTCACCATTAAGCTCAATTCTTCATTGAAGGTTGGTTTCTCACTTGATGATGTGGGGGCTTCACTTGAGGCTTTGTAAGCACCACTTGACTTGTTGTGAAGTTCCTCCTTATCCTTGAGTGACATCTCATGAGCAACAATCCTTCCAATGACTTCCGTTGGCTTGAGATCTTTGTAGTTTGGCATCATTTGGATCAATGTGCACACGGTATCATACTTTCCATCCAATGCTCTTAGGATTTTCTTGATGATGAATTTGTCGGTCATCTCTTCACTCCCTAAGCCGGCAATCTCATTTGTGATAAGAGCAAGCCTAGAGTACATTTCAGCGACACCTTCACCATCCTTCATTTTGAACTTGTCAAGCTGACTTTGGAGCACATCCAACTTGGATTCCTTGACGGACTCGGTACCTTCATGCATATCAATCAAAGTATCCCAAATTTCCTTTGCATTCTCAAGGCGGCTGATTTTGTTGAATTCTTGAGGCACAATCCGTTGAAGATGATGTCACATGCTTGGCGTTGTATTGCAGCATCTTCAATTCTTCGCATTAGCTTCACGGTTCGGTTCTCTCCCATCAAAGAATTCACCTTGCAAGCCAATACAAATAATTGCCCAAACGGCGGGGTTATGTCCAAGAATATGCATTTTCATCTTATGCTTCCAACTAGCAAAATTAGTACCATCAAAGTAAGGACCTCTTACGGTGATAATTTCCCTCGCTAGACGCCATACTCTCCTAGGTTGTGAAACCAAGGCTATGACCACCAAAAGCTATGGAAATCAAAGCAAACGGAGACCAAAGCTCTGATACCACTTGTAGGACCTTGAAGTATGTCTAGAGGGGGTGATTAGACTACTTGACCAATAAAAACTTAACCTTTTCCCAATTTTAGAGTTTGGCAGATTTTAGCTATTTTAGGACAAGTCAAGCAATCATCACACAATTCAAGCAAGCATGCAAAGAGTGTATAGGCAGCGGAAAATAAAGCATGCAACTTGCAAGAAAGTAAAGGGAAGGGTTTGGAGGATTCAAGCGCAATTGGAACACGGATGTTTTTGGCGTGGTTCCGATAGGTGGTGCTATCGTACATCCACGTTGATGGAGACTTCAACCCACGAAGGGTAACTGCTTTGAGTCCACGGAGGCTCCACCCACGAAGGGTCCACGAAGAAGCAACCTTGTCTATCCCACCATGGCTGTCGCCCACGAAGGACTTGCCTCACTAGCGGTAGATCTTCACGAAGTAGGCGATCTCCTTGCCCTTACAAACTCCTTGGTTCAACTCCACAATCTTGTCGGAGGCTCCCAAGTGACACCTAGCCAATCTAGGAGACACCACTCTCCAAGAAGTAACAAATGGTGTGTTGATGATGAACTCCTTGCTCTTGTGCTTCAAATGATAGTCTCCCCAACACTCAACTCTCTCTCATAGGTTTTGGATCTGGTGGAAAGAGGGTTTGAGTGGAAAGCAACTTGGGGAAGGCTAGAGATCAAGATTCATATGGTAGGAATGGAATATCTTGGCCTCAACACATGAGTAGGTGGTTCTCTCTCAGAAATGGTAAGTTGGAAGTGTAGGTTCGTTCTGATGGCTCTCTCCACGAATGAAGAGGAGGTGGAGGGGTATATATAGCCTCCACACAAAATCTAACCGTTACACACAATTTACCAAACTCGGTGGGACCGAATCGTTAAACTCGGTCGGACCGATTTAGTAAACCTAGTGACCGTTAGTGATTTTCGGTGGGACTGACATGCATCTCGGTGAGGCCGATTCGGTTAGGGTTAGGGCATAACGTAATCTCGGTGAGACCGATTACACAAACTCGGTGAGACCGATTTGGTAATAAGCTTTCCAGAGAGTTGGTCAGGTAAACTCGGTGGGACCGATTTGCTCTTTTCGGGAGGACGAAATGTTACAAAAGGAAGCAGAGAGTTTACATTGCAATCTCGGTGGGACCGATCGCTCACTTGGTTAGACCGAAGCGTTCTGAAGGAAGCAGAGAGATTGCAACCCCATCTCGGTGAGACCGAGATCCCTATCGGTAAGACCGATTTGCTTAGGGTTTGTGGAAGTGGCTATGACTTTTGGAATCGGTGGCGCCGGATAGAAAGAATCGGTGTGACCGATTTTGGCTTTAGGTTTAGGTCATTTGTGGATGTGGGAAAGTAGTTGAGGGTTTTGGAGCATATCACTAAGCACATGAAGCAAGAGGCTCATTAAGCAACACCTCATCCCTTCTTGATAGTATTGGCTTTTCCTATAGACTCAATGTGATCTTGGATCACTAAAATGTAAAATGAAGAGTCTTGAGCTTTTGAGCTTGAGCCAATCCTTTGTCCTTAGTATTTTGAGGATCCACTTTCATCATCCATGCCATGCCATTGATTGAGCTTTCCTGAAACAATAGTCTTGGAATAGCATTAGCTCAATGAGCTATATGTTGTTATGAATTACCAAAACCACCTAGGGATAGTTGCACTTTCAATATCCCCCTTTTTGGTAATTGATGACAACATATAGATCAAAACTTCGACAAATGATAATAAAATTTAAATAACATCGTAAGCTTTGAGAAGTATGTGATAAGCAAGAGCTCCCCCTAAATTTGTGCATAGTTTTAGATTTGCTTTGGACTGCAAATGCACAATGAATTAGGCTCATGGGTTACTCTTCCATGTCACATACATCTTGGTGGAGCGCTCAAAATAATAAACAATGAATACATGCACTCATCACCAAGCATAGTGAATGATCACATAAGATAGATAGGATAATATCAAGCATGCATAAGTGTAGCTTATGATCAAACACATGATCATCAATGTCTCACAAGCATAGTATCTCAACCAAAAGCAAACAAAGATTGAAAAACCACCAAATAAAGCAAGAGAGAACAAAAGCAACACTCTCTCTATCGAAGCCTATGATCTATACATTTTCTCCCCTTTGGCAACAAGTTACCAAAAGTTCATAGAAAATGCATAGTGCTAGATCGACTCTCGGGCTTGATCTTACGGTGGTGGAGTCCGGATGGCTCCTTGGATGAAAGCTTGAGTTGAAGTAGATGGAGCTGGAGCTGGTGTAGGTCTTTGGAGCTGGTGGCCTTGAGGCTGTAGCTGGTGGCTGGTGCTGAAGTTGTTGCTCTAGTGTCGAGGCTGGCACATGAGATGACCTCTGGGCTCTGGGCACTCTGGCAAACACATTGGTGGTAGTCTTGCCCTTCCTCTCCTGCATGTCATCTTGTAGTTCCTCCACTGCTGACTGAATCTCAGTTACTTTCACATCTAAGTTATAGAACTTTTGTTCTATGATTCTCTCCAAGCTCTCCTGATTTTGAGTGAGGGTGGCCAATCCCTTCTCAATCCTCAGAGTTGATGCTATTAAGTATCAAGCTGCTCTGCTTGTTCTTCAAGAAATACTCAGATGCCTCCTCTTGAGTTGGCATCTTGGCAGCCTTCTCCCTCTTTGCCTTCTCCTTCTTCTCCTGAGCTTGAACTGATTGTGGATCATCTTCATTCATGACAACCTCATTGTCCTCAAAGTCTGGATAAAGTGGAAAGTGTTCCTTATCCAAGCTGATATTTTCTGTGCCCATCTTTGAGTTTATCAATTCTTGAATCTGAGGTGCATATCCACAGCTCCTCTTCTGATCTGCTGCAGTCCTCTTGATTGTTTCAATGATCAGGCTCATGACTTTGAACTTCTGTGGCACATCAAACACATGCAACATGTTGATGGCATGCCCTCTGATCATGTTATGGTCACGGACTTGGGCAACAAAGTGTGCCTCGAATCCAATTTATGGTTGGCAACCACAGCAGAGAAAGTGAACTGATCCAAACTTGTGAGTCTCTAATGCCTTGTCTGGAATTTCCTTGTACATGTGAGCCATTGAATTGTGACCCATCTTCTTCTTTGCATAAATGTCTAGGTCATCCTCATTCTCCTTGGGGCATTGATCAGACTTGCCCATTCTTCAATAGTGGACTGGTACCTTGTACCTTGGACATCAAACTATTCTTCCATCTGGGTAAAAGTGTCTTTGTGGAGTAGAACGCATGATAAGCTCATCATTCCAGTTGGTGAACTTTCATCCAACAAAATCTGCAACTCCACAAGCAACAAAGCTGTCTTGCACTCGAGGATAGTGCTGTTCATTTTCCTTGATGAATTTCAGTCAACCCACCTCATGTCACAGACTATGGGCTTCTTGTCCAACGAATTGTTTCATAGAAGTCCTGTTGTTCCTTTGTGTGGAACCTGTAGTCAACAACAGTTCTTCTTCTTGAAGCATATGGATCTTCCATTCTCCACAGTCTCAGCCCTGAATCCTTCCGATTCTCATGTCCTCAGCCACAGGATGGGCATCATTGTGGTCAGTATCTTGGGCTTGAGCTTCCTTAGAACTTGTCCTTCTTCATCTTCCTCTTGACATCCTCGAGCCTTTGGGGCCTTGTTCTTCTCAGCATTTGGAATACTCCTAGTATTCCTCTTTGGAACTGAGACTTGGCCTTGGGGGCAGCTTTGGGTGCTTCCTTGGGCTTAGATGTTGCAGCCCCTGATCTGATTGCATCACCCATAAGCTTTGGTGCCTTTGGAGCTGGTGCAGCAAGCTCTTCCTCTTCCATCATGGAAGGTTGACCAACAACTTTGGCCATGGTCATCTTGACCCTTTCCTTTCTTTTCTTCCCTTCTGCAGCAGCTGGTTCTTTGGGTTGGGTTTCCAAAGAAGCTTGTGTTGACACTCGGCTTTGGACATTGGTTGTCTTCCTGCAGGCCTTTTGGTCTTCATGCCTGGCTTTGTATTCTTTGCTGAGCCATATTCCTTCTTGAGCACCACTTTCTTGGAAGTTGCCTCATCTTCCTTAGCTTTGTAATCTTCATCCTCTGAATCTGAAGTTCTTTTCCTCCTTTGCCTAGTTGCAGCCTTAGGCAAATTGCTAGGAGTACTTCTGCTCCCTTCATCTGAAGTTGAGGGACTAGTGCCCTCACTCAAGTCCATCTGCTCTTCTGACCTGTTCTGGCTGTCACTTTGATCAGACATACTGCAAAAGCTGACTGCTGACCCTGTGAAGAGTTATAGATGAGATAGAAAAGATGAGCATCACAAAATGCAGAGGTTTTTGCAAAAGAATGACTCAAAAGTTCAGTCTTAGTTTTCCACAGAAAGCATTTCGGATCCACCGATTTTCAAACTCGGTGATACCGAAGCAGTTTTGGAACCTAAACTGATGATCTCGGTTGGACCGAGTTTCAGTTCGGTGGTACCGAGACTGCTAGGGTTTCACAGAATCCTCAAATCGGTTGCACCGATTAGTAATTCTCGGTCAGACCGAGAGTCACTAGTGCAATGGCATAAGCCAAATCGGTGAGACCGAGTTTTTCAACTCGGTGGGTCCGAGATGGTTTCGGCGGAAACCTAACCCTAAAAATTTGAATCACATCTAATCTATGAACTACTTTGGCTGGATAGAAGAGTTTCAATCGTGGCAAGAATCAATATGAAAACAATGTGCGAGAATCGGCGTGGATAGCACAAAGATTAAGTCCATACCCTAACTTGGCGGTGGACTTGCTATGGCGGCAACGGCGGGGGCGAAATCCGTTGGCGGCGGTGGGACCAGCGACGGGAGGCTCTTTGGCGAGGAGGCGATCCGGAGACCATGATGGCAGAGCGAGCTGTTGCTTGTGGCGAAGGGTTTGGAGAAATTTCAAAATTTTGCCCGTGGCTATATATATAGCTCGACCACTGTCGGTGTGACCGAGTGGAACAACTCGGTGGCACCGAGATGCATAACTTGTGTTCGATTATAGCAAATCGGTGAGACCAAAAGTTCAAATCGGTTGCACCGAGATTGAAAACTCAGATCAACTTGATGATCTCGGTAGGACCGAAATGGAAGGATCGGTCGGACCGAGAATCACTAAGAGGTTTTGGAAGTTAAGTCTATGACGAATCGGGGACTCGAGTGCTCCTCACACGAGTGGTTCGAATCGACTTGATCAAATTTTGTGATGTAGCATGAATAGAGTTTGAGGCGAGAAAAGAATAGATAGCTAAAGAAGGTTCTTAGGCATTCTTGTCCATCCACTTGGCACAAAGAAAAGAATCCAAACAAACAAAACAACAAGTGGATGTCCTTGAATGAGTAAAATATGCACCAACATGCTCACACAATAAGATGGCAATTGAAATATGTGGCAAAGCATGCACAACCAATTTTAGCATCTATCAAGCAATTGGCGATGACTAGGTCATCTATATATGAGTATATTGACTTAGGAGTCAAATGAGAACATTTGATCATAGGTCATACTCATCGTTTAAGCTCAAGTGGGGTTACCACTTTTACATAATGCATTAATGTGTTCACACCATTAGAGTTGCTTTGACTCAATTCTTAGAGTTAAGCTCCCCTAGATGTGAGATCCCCCTTAGAGGGATGAACTAACCTTGGGTTTTGTCGATGATGACTTCATGTAGGTGTTGAAGATGTAGATGCTCAATGTTGATGTAGATCATTTGGAGCAATCCTTTGGAGTGAGTTGCACTTTCAACTTGCCTACATGGGTTAGTCCCACAAGGAACAAACAAGAATATCCATAGACATAGAGTGATGCACACACAAGATGATGTCCATGAAAACATTAGGTTACCTTGTCCCTTGCCTTACCAACATGAGGGTTTGTGACTCCTTGAACTAGTGCAAGATGTGAAAGTTGATTGCACTTGTTCTTGCCAAAATGATATGAGTGAAGAATGTTGGCGAGTCACCCTCAAGAACTCTCTAGTTCTTCTTCTTGGGATCCACATCATCTTGATGGGAATCCTTGGAGTTATAGTTGTTCTTGATGAAGTAGAACTTGGCGTAGTCTTGGGGACCCACTTGAGCGAGGCTTTAGGTGCTTCTTCAAATGCATCAATCTCTTCTTGAAGCTTGTCCTTGCCTTTGTTCTTGTGGTCTTGTGGTGGAAGATCATCTTGAGCTTGTGTCCCCTTGAAGGAAGTAGGATCATACTTCTCTTGTTGAGGAACAAACTTTGTCTTGGGGTATTGATCTTCTTCCCACTCAACTCCATTGGCGTTGAACTTTCGTTCAAAACCAACACCTTGATTCTTCGATGCCTTCCTTGCTTGCGTACAATTTCCTCGAATTGCTTACTCCGGCAAGGCTCTTGTAAACACCTTTCTCTATAATTCCCTTCAATAAACTATTTTCTTGCTCAAGTGTAACTTGGCTAAGAGAATCATTAGTGGAATCAAGAGAACTACTAGAAGCAACAACATTGGATTTGACATTATTATTGTTACTACTAGAGGAAGTATCTTTCTTGTACTTGTTACTAGACTTGACTTGAGGCATGTAAGTAGATAAGAGTAAACGCTTGGCAATGTAAGAAGAACTTTTCTTGCGGAGATCATCATTGATTGCCTTTAAGAACTCATGCTCTTGCTCAAGATTGAGCTTTTCAAAGCGTAACTTCTCATGAGCCCTTAAAAGTTCTCGATGATCTTCGAAGATAGTTTCATGAGCCAACTTAAGAGTGTTTAGTTCTTTAGTTAGAAGCTCAATTTTCTCCTTATCATTGTCATTCGTTTGATTAGCATGATTAATTGACGTTTCATCATAGTATTCATCACTAGAGTTGTCAACAAGTAAATCATCATCCACAAGCAAGTCATCTTCATCACTATTAAAATCAACATACTCGGGATGTGTTACCTTTGGACCTTTGTCCATGAAGCATCTTCCAACACCTTCATTTGGTGAGTTAAATATGTCGTAGGAGTTGGTTGACACAAGTGCTAGACCGGCAACACCTTCATCTTGAGTATATTCGGAGTCGGAGTGATAGCTTCTCTCGTAGTGATTGTCGGAGTCGGAGCCGGAAACCCATTCACCAACATGAGCTTGATGTCTTCTTTTTGTGTAGCTCCTTGATGACTTGTCCTTTCTTTCCGAATCCTTGCTTCTCCGTGAGGGTCTTCGTTCATAACGATCATCTCTACTTCTCCTCTCTCTTGGTGGTGATTCTTCTCTTTTGCTCCTTCTTCTTGGAGAATCTTCTCTTATTTTGTAGGGTGTCGTACACTCATTGGAGTAGTGTCCGGGTCTCCCACAATTGTAGCAATTGCGCTCTCGACTAGAAGATCTCTTGTCATTGTAATACCTTGACTTGGAGCTTCTTTCTTTGCTTCTACTTTTGTAGAATTTGTTGAAGTTCTTCACCATTAATCTCAATTCTTCATTGAAGGTTGGTTTCTCACTTGATGATGTGGGGGCTTCACTTGAGGCTTTGTAAGCACCACTTGACTTGTTGTGAAGTTCCTCCTTATCCTTGAGTGACATCTCATGAGCAACAATCCTTCCAATCACTTTCGTTGGCTTGAGATCTTTGTAGTTCGGCATCATTTGGATCAATGTGCACACGGTATCATACTTTCCATCCAATGCTCTTAGGATTTTCTTGATGATGAATTTGTCGGTCATCTCTTCACTCCCTAAGCCGGCAATCTCACTTGTGATAAGAGCAAGCCTAGAGTACATTTCAGCGACACCTTCACCATCCTTCATTTTGAACTTGTCAAGCTAACTTTGGAGCACATCCAACTTGGGTTCCTTGACAGACTTGGTACCTTCATGCATATCAATCAAAGTATCTCAAATTTCCTTTGCATTCTCAAGACGGCTGATTTTGTTGAATTCTTTGGGGCACAATCCGTTGAAGATGATGTCACATGCTTGAGCGTTGTATTGCAGCATCTTCAATTCTTCCGCATTAGCTTCACGGTTCGGTTCTCTCCCATCGAAGAATTCACCTTGCAAGCCAATACAAATAATTGCCCAAACGGCGGGGTTATGTCCAAGAATATGCATTTTCATCTTATGCTTCCAACTAGCAAAATTAGTACCATCAAAGTAAGGACCTCTACGGTGATAATTTCCCTCGCTAGACGCCATACTCTACTAGGTTTTGAAACCAAGGCTATGACCACCAAAAGCTATGGAAATCAAAGCAAATAGAGACCAAAGCTCTGATACCACTTGTAGGACCTTGAAGTATGTCTAGAGGGGGGGTGATTAGACTACTTGACCTATAAAAACTTAACCTTTTCCCAATTTTAGAGTTTTGCAGATTTTAGCTATTTTAGGACAAGTCAAGCAATCATCACACAATTCAAGCAAGCATGCAAAGAGTGTATAGACAGCGGAAATTAAAGCATGCAACTTGCAAGAAAGTAAAGGGAAGGGTTTGGAGGATTCAAACGCAATTGGAGACACGGATGTTTTTGGCGTGGTTCCGATAGGTGGTGCTATCGTACATCCACGTTGAAGGAGACTTCAACCCACGAAGGGTAACGGCTGCGCGAGTCCATGGAGGGCTCCACCCATGAAGGGTCCACGAAGAAGCAACCTTGTCTATCCCACCATGGCCGTCGCCCACGAAGGACTTGCCTCACTAGCGGTAGATCTTCACGAAGTAGGCGATCTCCTTGCCCTTACAAACTCCTTGGTTCAACTCCACAATCTTGTCGGAGGCTCCCAAGTGACACCTAGCCAATCTAGGAGACACCACTCTCCAAGAAGTAACAAATGGTGCATTGATGATGAACTCCTTGCTCTTGTGCTTCAAATGATAGTCTCCCCAACACTCAACTCCCTCTCATAGGTTTTGGATCTGGTGGAAAGAAGATTTGAGTGGAAAGCAACTTGAGGAAGGCTAGAGATCAAGATTCATATGGTAGGAATGGAATATCTTGGCCTCAACACATGAGTAGGTGGTTCTCTCTCAGAAATGGTAAGTTGGAAGTGTAGGTTCGTTCTAATGGCTCTCTCCACGAATGAAGAGGAGGTGGAGGGGTATATATAGCCTCCACACAAAATCTAACCGTACACACAATTTACCAAACTCGGTGGGACCGAATCGTTAAACTCGGTCGGACCGATTTAGTAAACCTAGTGACCGTTAGTGATTTTCGGTGGGACTGACATGCATCTCGGTGAGGCCGATTCGGTTAGGGTTAGGGCATAACGTAATCTCGGCGAGACCGATTACACAAACCCGGTGAGACCGATTTGGTAATAAGCTTTCGAGAGAGTTGGTCAGGTAAACTCGGTGGGACCGATTTGCTCTTTTCGGTGAGACCAAAATGTTACAAAAAGGAAACAGAGAGTTTACATTGCAATCTCGGTGGGACCGATCGCTCACTTGATTAGACCGAAGCGTTATGAAGGGAAGCAGAGAGATTGCAACCCCATCTCGGTGAGACCGAGATCCCTATCGGTAAGACCGATTTGCTTAGGGTTTGTGGCAGTGGCTATGAATTTTGGAATCGGTGGCGCCAGATAGAAAGAATCGGTGTGACCGATTTTGGCTTTAGGTTTAGGTCATTTGTGGATGTGGGAAAGTAGTTGAGGGTTTTCGAGCATATCACTAAGCACATGAAGCAGGAGGCTCATTAAGCAACACCTCATCCCTTCTTGATAGTATTGCCTTTCCTATAGACTCAATGTGATCTTGGATCACTAAAATGTAAAATGAAGAGTCTTGAGTTTTTGAGCTTGAGCCAATCCTTTGTCCTTAGTATTTTGAGGGATCCACTTTCATCATCCATGCCATGCCATTCATTGAGCTTTCCTGAAACAATAGTCTTGGAATAGCATTAGCTCAATGAGCTATATGTTGTTATGAATTACCAAAACCACCTAGGGATAGTTGCACTTTCAATATAGGGATTACCTTGGTCTACTTTAGCTTAAGAAATGGTGGGTTTTGGTGGCGATGCAGCAATTACTTGACATCGGATCAGTAATTTCCAACGATCGAGCGAATATTTTGTGTCTGTTGGATATAAAGTTCCTTTGGGTAAGAAGTACTACTTGTCATCAAAATGGATAAAAGGAGATGTACGTGAGCGTAATTTAGTTTTAGATCGTCCTTTTATCCATTTTGATGACAAGCACTCCTCATTCCATAATACATGCCTTCCATTTGTC
>CM038679.1:472790885-473046291 GCA_021605205.1 Aegilops longissima | reverse complement strand
CAAGTTCTCCAAATGTGAATTCGCTTCCCAAGTAACCTATCTTGGGCATGTCATCTCTAAGGATGGTATTGCTGCCAACCCCGAAAGAGTTCAGCTATTCTCGATTGACTCCTCCAAGAACGCATAAGTCGGAAGTTTTCGGTCTCGCCACTATTGCCGCCGATTCGCCGAGAACTTCTCCAAGATTGCCAGCCTCGACTAACTTGTTACATAAGGGCGTCAAGTTCCAATGGATGATAAATGTCGAAAGTTTCCAGCACTCAAAGACAAGTTGACTTCGCCCCAAAGATTAGCTCCTCCCGATACTAAGAAGGACTTCGTCATTTATCGCGACGCTTCCGCCAAGGATTAGGTGGTGTCCTAATGCAAGAGCGCAGTGGTTGCTTATGCCTCTCGGCAATTAAGCGCCTCACGAAGAGAACTACCCAATTCACGACCTCGAGCTTGCTGCTGTCATTCATGCGCTCAAGCAAGTGGCGACATTACCTTCTCGTAATCGCTATGTAGATCTTCACCGACCACCAAAGTCTGAAGTATCTGCTTACTCAGCAGACCTGAACCTCCGCTGCAGAGATGGATGGAGACTGTTGTAGACTTTGATTTGGGTATTTCCTATACGCCTGTGCAAGGCTAATGTAATGGCTGATGCCTTGAGCCGCAAGTCTTATCGCAACCACCTTCAGTTCACAAAGTTCAGCCTCACTTGTTGAAGAATCGTAAAGCTGAACCTCCATATTGTTCCTCCGGTGCACTTCGCCCCTCCTCCGAGTTCCGCAAGATGAATCTTCGTGTTGTTTCCTGGGTTCCTCTATACCTCGGCTGTTGAACCCGATCTCGTGGGCTCCATAAAGACAATGCAGGGTATGACTCAAGTCTACAAGATTAAGCGAGACCTCAAAGAAGGAAATCCTCATTCTTCACTATTGTCGATGATGGCGCCTTGTACTTCAAAGGCCGCCTAGTGGTGCCGTAAGAAGGAAAACCTGAATATGACTCAGAGGTTATGAAAGAAGCTCATGATACGCCTCTATGTATCCATCCCGTAGTACAAAGATGTACCAAGACATTCGCCGAGATTCCGTGGTCTAATATGAAGCAAGACATTGCTCGCTATGTTGCCGAGTGTGACGTTTGCCGTCAGATCAAAGCAGTAACATCAAAGGCCTGCCTGAACTCGCAACCTATCTCTATTCCTGAATGGAAATGGGACCATGTTGAAATGGACTTCACATCGGATTTCCCAAATCGCAGAAAGGTAATGATGCTATTCTTGTCGCCATTGACCGCTTTCTAAAGTTGCACATTTTCCGCGGTCAAAGAAACGATCATCGCTAGTCAGCTTGCAACTCTATATGTCCGAATTGTTTCACTTCACGGTATTCCACCGGTTATCAGCTCGGACCGTGGCAGCTTATTCACTTCAAGATTCCGGGCAAGTTTTCAAGAAGCTATGGGGACTCACTTATCTTTCAAGATGCGCTTCATCCGCAATCACAAGGGCAAGTTGAACGTGTCAACCAAGTTCTCAAGACATGCTTCGAGCTTGTGTTATTTCCTTCGCAAGAAATGGAGGAATCTCTCCCGATGCTGAGTTCTCTTATAATAATAGCTATCTGCTTAGTCTCAAGATGGCCCCTTCAAGTGTTATATGGACGAAAGTGTCGAACCCTCCGAACTGGTCAAATCGGGAACGCCCACTCTTCGTCCGGATATTATCCAACATGTCAAGAACAAGTCCGCATTATTCGCGAGAATCTCAAGACCGCTCACCACGCTAAAAGAGTAATTATGACCGCCATCATAAAGACATGGTCTATCAACTCGGCGAAATGGCCTATCTTCGCTACACCAATGAAGGGTGCTCACCGCCGGATCAAGGGCAAGCTAGCTCCTCGCTATATTGGCCCATTCACTATTCTCGAAAGGCGGAAAAGTGGCATATCAACCTGGAGCCTCCGACCTTCTCAGTTCACGATGTGTTCCACGTGTCACAACTCCGACGCTGCTTCAAGGACCCAATCCGAGCAAAGGACCATGAAGTGCTCGAATTGCAACAGACCTCTCCTATAAAGAGCATCCGTCCGCATTCTCGACAAGCTGAACGCCGCACACGCCGAAGGCGATCAAGTTCCTCAAGGTCCAAATGGTCGAATCACTCTAAAGACGGCCACCGGGAACGCGAGGATCGCCTTGAGATGAATACCCGCGACTCTTTCCTTCTACCTCCTAAATCTCGGATGAGATTTCTTGTAGTGGAGGAGATTTGTAACGCCCGGATAATCATGCTACAAGAATCTCACGCTGATGGTGCCACGCCACTCTCACATCAGAGATAATCTCGGGTTGAATCAGAACTGTTTCAAAATTCAACTCAAAATTATGATGGCAATAAAAGTTTTCAAAAAAATCAAAACTAAAATGTTCGGGGGTTGTCAAATATTACAAAGTTAATTATAGTGGGGTGCACACATTTTTATAAAGTGTCTGAATATTTTAAAATGAATTAAAACAGAAAAGGAAAAATAAGAAAAGAAAATAAACCTAATAACTACAGGGGAACCCCTCGCCAATCGGGCCAACTGCCCACCGACCGCCCATTGGCCCATCCGCCTCACTCCCATAACCCCCCGGCGTAAACCCCAGCCGACGCCCCCACCCCTCGATCCCTTCTCCTCCCCACCGATCCGGATCGGATCGCCCGATCCTGCCGACCCCACGCCGGGCGCCCCACCCCCACCGACGCCGCCTGCCCTCCCTCCTCCCCGACCGGCCTCCCAGACGCCTGGCGCCGCCAGACGCCCGACACCCCTCGTCGCCTCGGATCCGCCCCGCCTCCCACTCGCTGACCACATCGGGGCGGACGGCCGCCGCCGACCTCCTCCCCGCCGGTCCTCCCGACCGCCCCGAGCCCTCTCGCCTAGACCCTACGCTGCCCCCCGTGAGCTCCCCTTCGCTCCCCTCTCCCTAGGGACGCCACTGCTGCCGCCTTCGGCCGGCGGTCGACGCGCCCGGCGCCACCACCGTCCGCGCGCCGACCCCGGACCTCCTTCGCTTCCGTGCCGGATCTGCCGCAGCGGCGCATTCTCCTCGCGGCCTCCGCTGCCGGGCCTCTTCCCTCGGCGGGCCGTTTCCACCTCGGCCCTCCCTCTCCTCCGCCAAGGCCGAGCTCCGGACGGGCTCAAGGCTCACCACGCCGCCGCGCTTGCCGCTGACTGACCTCGCCGCCACGGGCCACGCCCGCCCTTCCCGCTTTCACACGCCGGCGGCTACCCGCGCCGGCTCCGGCCGCGACCGCGCTCTCCCCTCCACCCGCTGGCGGCCTCCTTGCAAGGCGGCGCCCGCCACTGCCGCTTGCTCCGGCCGTGCGCCCCGCCACGGCCCGCCGCCTTCCTCGCTGCCTGCCGGCTCCTCGCCAGGCGGCCGCCTCACAAGGCGCGGCTTGTCACGGAAAAGGGCTGCCGACGACCTCGCCGAGGCCACTCGCCCCCAAGGCGCCCTTCGTCGCCACGATTTAGGAAGGCTTGAAATAGCTGCAATACCGACCAAGACGCACTTCTGCCATCACCACGTGGCCCCGCCTTAACGATTATTAAAAAAAACAAAAAACAAAAAAAGGATTAAAAATAATAATAAAATAAATAAAAATAAAAATGCTAATTAATTAATTAATTAACTAAGTTAATTAACTTAATTAATCATGTTTAATTAACCTAATTAATCTGTTAATTAAACTAACTAGGTAATTAGTTAACAAATCATGACTAACGGGACCCACTGTCAGTTGACCAAGTCAACCTCGTTGATCGCCGACGTCAAGATGACATCATGTCGACGCTATAAATCCATTTTTGAATTAATTAAATAATTATTTAAAATTCCGTAAATTAATAAAATCTTTAGAAAATCATATCTTTTAATCCGTGAACTCGGATTAAAATATTTTCAACATGAAAGTTACTCGTAATGACGAGGCGAATCCGGACACGCAGTCCGCTCGTCCGCCACACCCCCTAACCTATCGAACTCGCAACTTTCCTCCTCGGCTCCTTCGCTTAAAAACACGTAAACACCGGATATTTTCCCGATGTTTCCCTTAACCGTACCACCTCATACCACGTTAGGGCACGCCTAGCATCGTTATTTGTCTTGTCATGCATCGATATGCATCTGCTTGCATGGTATTCATTGTTTCTTCCCCTCTTCTCTCTAGTAGACTACGAGACCGCGCACGCTGCTGCCTAGTTCGACTACGGAGTTGACGACCCTCTCTCTTGCCAGAGCAACCAGCAAGCCCCCTTGATCACCAGATATCGCCTATTCTACTCTATACCGCTTGCATTAGAGTAGTGTAGCATGTTATCGCTTTCGCTTATACCTATCCCGATGCATAGCCCGTCCTTGTTACTATCATTGTTACCTTTACCCGCAATCCTATATGCTTAGTATAGGATGCTAGCACTTTCATCTGTGGCCCTACATTCTTGTCCGTCTGTCGTGTTATATTATCGGGCCGTGATCACTCGGGAGGTGATCACGGTATATACTATTTACTTATACATGATACATGTGGAGACTAAAGTCGGGTCGGCCGGTGGAGCACCCATGAGTGGATCTTTCAAAGGAGCGACAGGCAGGTTGAGACCGCTTAGGAGAGAGGTGGGCCTGGCCCTATTCGGCGCTCGCGGATACTTAACACGCTTAACGAGACCTTGGTATTTGATCTGAGTTGGCTACGAGCCTATACGCACTAACCATCTACGCGGGAGTAGTTATGGGTATCCCGCCGTGGTATCACCGGCACTTCGTGACGCCAGCGATCGAGTGGCGCTACCGGATTGGACTGAACGCCACTAGGCTAGGTCTGCTTCTCGCCACAGACGAACGCAGTGTGCTCAGGCGATGGGCCTGCACTGCGCGCTTAGGTTTAGACCGCGTGCTAGCCTCTCTGCTGAGCCTAGGTAGGGCTGCGACGTGTTGATCTTCCGCGGCGGGCATGACCCAGAAAGTGTGTCCGCCAAATGGGATCAAGCGTGCTAGGTAAGATGGTGCACCCCCGCAGGAAGTTAATCTATTCAATAGCCGTGATCTTCGTAACAGGACGACTTGGAGTTGTACCTTGAGCTTATGACAACTAGAACCGGATACTTGATAAAACACACCCTTCCAAGTGCCGATACAACAGTGGTCGCCTCTCTCGTGGATACGAGGAGGGATCGCGGTAGGATTATTGCTATGTGATGTTACTTGGAGGACTTCAACCTACCCTCTTCTACTGTTGCAAGACAGTGACCGTGGTTTAGTCTTCGATAAGACTAGCTATCCCCTCTTATTCTCGCATTCTCGCAGCTCAGTCCATCGATATGGCCCTTTACACATATATCCATGCATATGTAGTGTATCTCCTTGCTTGTAGTACTTTGGATGAGTACTCACGGTTGCATTGTTTCCTTTTCCCCTATCTCTACTCGGTTGCTGCAACTGCACGATGGAGCCTGTGAGCCAGACGCCACCGTCGACGATTTACTACTACTACATCGGAGGTGCCTACTACTACGCAGCAGCCCACCGACGATTTACTCAGGAGTAGCTAGGAGGATTCAGCAGGAGGCCTGCTCCTCTTTCGATCTCAGATCCCGCTTTGTGCTAGCCATCTTATGGCAACTTGTTTAACTTATGTCTCAGATTTCAGATATCGTTGCTTCCACTGACTCGCCTATGATCGAGCACTTGTATTCGAGCCCTCGAGGCCCCGGCTTGTATTATGATGCTTGTATGACTTATTTATGTTTTAGAGTTGTGTTGTGATATCTTCCGTGAGTCTTGATCTTGATCGCATACATTTGCATGCATTATTAGTGTACGATTGAATCGAGGGCGTCACAGCTAGCCACCGCAGGCTCGGCCTTCCGCCTCAAGGGCTCCTCGCAAAACACCATTGATATATGGTGATCAAAGATAAGCACGGATGGATCATTTTCAAAGTATTGGGACTTCGTCTCAAGCACTGTGAGGCTGGAAATATCCGGTAATCGGTCGTAATGGCTACTCAAGGCATTGTCGATGCTCAGTTGGTAAAATACCCCATTGATCAGCTCCACGGATATGTCCGGATCCTGTTAGAGGCGGATCGAGGGACCGTTCCGGATCCTCGGGTTGTGGAGGAGGGCTGTTTATATCCTTTACGGCCCGGCGCAATTCCTGCGTCGAAATCATAAGATAAGGTACTTAACTATGGGAATATGGAACGGATGGGCATAAAGAAGTGTCCGCTTACCCAGCTTGAAGGATCGTACATAGAAAATCCGCCATGTGGATTGACGCGGAGGAACTCCTCCTCTTCTCCCTTGTACAATGCGGACAAGGCCTTCACGAGCAAGAATCGATCCCGCCTTACCGCAGCGGTGGCATCATCCTCCTGTTGAAATCCCACATGGGTGGCCTCTATATCAAGTGGCTGCACCACCCGTGATAATGCATGTGGCCATGACCCGATCATGGTCATCCGAATGAGCTAATAATCTTATCCGCTCATCGTAAAGGACGCCCCCGCTGCTTTCCTTCCGAGGACTCCGTGGGCGCCAACTTAGGCGCTTCTTCAAGGGAGCATTATTGAACTCAGAAGGCCGATCCAACAGGTCCGCAGGGGGACATCTTCTATATAAAACCATTCTCAAGGCCGGTCTCGGACGCTTCTTTGGGGTTCCGGATAGATATCCGTCCCGCGATGCGCCATAGTTCGCTCCGCCCACTTGATATATCGACCCTCCCGAGAACGGGCACAAGGCGTAACAGCTTCTTCCACAACAAAATGAGCCTCGACGCCCAAGAACAGCTCAAGAAGGGCTACGAAGCCCGCAATATGCAATATGGAGGCAAAGCGAAGGTTGTGCACCGAGGCAGAGAACTGTGAGCCCCTTGAGAAACGGATGAATTGGAAATTGAGCCTCTTATTAAATAAGGGACAAGGCATACCCGCCTCCTTTGAGGGATTGGGGACGCCTCCGCCTACTTTCCGCCATTATAGGTGGCGAGTCCGGCTCAACCGGGACCATAAAGGCTGGGGGAAGAAATCCCTTGGTTTGGAGCGTCACTAGCTCGCTGCGTGGGACGGAACATCTCTCCCAATCTCTAGGCTGAGGGTTGGGAGGGCGAGAGGAGGAGCTGTGTCGACTAGCCATGATGGAATGGATTTCTGTCGGATGCGCTTTGATGAATGCTCGCGAAGGGAAGATGGTGTGATTCGGATCTAAATCCTCGCCTCTTTTATAAGGCAGCTTATTTGCGCAGCTAGGGGGTAAAAGTAAAACACCCTGGCTTTTTCGATTCGCTTGACACGTGGAAGACGGCCATTATTGGGCGTGGAAGCCAAGGAGCACAATATTCACGAGAAGCCGGACACTATTCAACAGTACATGAATTTGGAGAAGAACCCGCTTTGCAATGTCAAGACAAATCTGCGCGCACGGACTCATCGTCATTGAAGCCTGGTTCGGGGCTACCGAGGAGTCCCGGATTAGGGGTGTCCGGATAGCCGAACTATAACCTTTGGCCGGACTCGGACTATGAAGATACAAGATTGAAGACTTCGCCCCGTGTCCTAAGGACTTTCCTTGGCGTGGAAGGCAAGCTTGGCAATACGGATATGTAGATCTCCTCCCATTGTAACCGACTCTATGTAACCCTAGCCCTCTCCGTGTCTATATAAACCGGAGGGTTTTAGTCCCAGGGACTAACAACAATCATACCATAGGCTAGCTTCTAGGGTTTAGCCTCTCCGATCTCGTGGTAGATCTACTCTTGTACTACCCATATCATCAATATTAATCAAGCAGAGTAGGGTTTTACCTCCATCGAGAGGGCCCAAACCTGGGTAAAAACATTGTGTCCCTTGTCTCCTGTTACCATCCGCCTAGACGCACAGTTCGAGGCCCCCTACCCGAGATCCGCCGGTTTTGACACCGACAACGGGCTCGAATCATATTGATGGCCCGGATGACGCCATCGGGCCTAATTCGGATAGGGCGAACGGGCCTTGGGTTAGCCGCTGTAAATGGGCTATATGCTAACAGGTCGTTAATAGGGCTTTTATGGGCCGCCCGCCACCTTTTGACCAAGTCAAACGGGCTGGCCTTTTCACAGAATGGGCCTCTGTTGGGCGTGCCACATGTCGACGTATCATAGGCGCCTTCGTCCAATGAGTGGATGACATCTGTCCCAACGATGAGCCGACACGCAGTTTTCTCCAGCCAATGATGATTTTACACGGAAAATCCCCATTGGTCGGGCTGATAACGGGTTATCGATCCAAAACCCGACCCGATAGCTTAACGGCATTCCGTTATGGTGGATGCCACGTGTCGGTCACCCTTGACGAAAAGCACTTCGACGCCGCGATTTATCGTCATGGAAGTGGACACTTCCGTGATGATAATTTTGGTAATGTCATGGAACACTTCTACGACAAAGATGTATGACTATCTTGATTCGTCATAAAATCGTCATGGATGTACATGCATGACAAAAATGCGACCCCATCGTGACAAACACGTATCATCACTAAGTGTATTTTTTAGTGGGTGAACAAATTACTGTTGAGCAATTGATGAATTGAGCATAGTTATGAGAATATCTAGGTATGATCATGTATATAGGCATCACGTCCGAGACAAGTAGACTAACTCCTGCTTGCATCTACTACTATTACTCCACACATCGACCGCTATCCAGCATGCATCTAGAGTATTAATTTCATAAGAATAGAGTAACGCTTTAAGTAAGATGACATGAGTAGAGGGATAAACTCATGCAATATGATATAAACCCCATCTTGTTATCCTCGATGGCAACAATACAATACGTGCCTTGCTGCCCCTACTGTCATTGGGAAAGGACACCGCAAGATTGAACCCAAAGCTAAGCACTTCTCCCATTGGAAGAAAGATCAATCTAGTAGGCCAAACCAAACTGATAATTCGAAGAGACTTGCAAAGATAACCAATCATACATAAAAGAATTCAGAGAAGATTCAAATATTGTTCATAGATAAACTTGATCATAAACCCACAATTCATCGGTCTCAACAAACACACCGCAAAAGAAGATTAAATCGAATAGATCTCCACGAGAGAGGGGGAGAACAGTGTATTGAGATGCAAAAAGAGAGAAGAAGCCATCTAGCTAATAAATATGGACCCGAAGGTCCGAGGTAAACTACTCACACATCATCGGAGAGGCTATGGTGTTGATGTAGAAGCCCTCCGCGATCGATGCCCCCTTCGGCGGAGCTCTGGAAAAGGCCCCAAGATGGGATCTCACGGGTATAGAAGGTTGCGGAGGTGGAATTAGGTTTTTGGCTCCGTATCTTGTAGTTTGGGGGTACGTAGGTATATATAGGAGGAAGAAGTACGTCGGTGGAGCAACGTGGGGCCCACGAGGGTGGAGGGCGCGCCCAGGGGGGTAGGCGCGCCCCCCTACCTCGTGCCTTCCTGGTTGATGTCTTGACGTAGGGTCCAAGTCCTCTGGATCACGTTCGTTCTGAAAATCACGTTCCCGAAGGTTTCATTCCGTTTGGACTCCGTTTGATATTGTTTTTCTGCGGAATTCTGAAATAGGCATAAAACAACACTTCTGGGTTGGGCCTTCGGTTAATAGGTTAGTCCCAAAAATAATATAAAAGTGTATAATAAAGCCCATTAATGTCCAAAACAGAATATAATATAGCATGGAACAATAAAAAATTATAGATACGTTGGAGACGTATCAAGCATCCCCAAGCTTAATTCCTGCTCGTCCTCGAGTAGGTAAATGATAAAAATAGAATTTTTGATGTGGAATGGTACTTGGCATAATTGCAATGTAATTCTTCTTAATTGTGGTACTTGGCATAATTTCAACACGGCTAATCAATGAGCTATGGAGATGCCCATCGATTGATGTTAATGCAAGGAGTAGGGATTGCCATGCAACGGATGCACTAGAGCTATAAATGTATGAAAGCTCAACAAAAGAAACTAAGTGGGTGTGCATCCAACTTGCTTACTCACAAAGACCTAGGGCATTTGAGGAAGCCCATTGTTGGAATATACAAGCCAAGTTCTATAATGAAAAATTCCCACTAGTATATGAAAGTGACAAAACAAGAGGCTCTCTATCATGAAGATTATAGTGCTACTTTGAAGCACAAGTGTGGAAAAAGGATAGTAACATTGTCCCTTCTCTCTTTTTCTCTCATTTTTTGGGCCTTCTTCTCTTTTTTTATGGCCTTTTTTCATTTTTTTTATTTTTTTTCACTTGGGACAATGCTCTAAAAATGATGATCATCACACTCCTATTTATGTACAACTCAATGATTACAATTCGATACTAGAACAAAGTATGACTCTATATGAATGCCTCCGGCGGTGTACCGGGATATGCAATGAATCAATAGTGACATGTATGAAAGAATTATGAATGGTGGCTTTGCCACAAATACTATGTCGACTTCATGATCATGCAAAGCAATATGACAATGATGAGCATGTCATGATAAACGGAACAGTGGAAAGTTGCATGGCAATATATCTCGGAATGGCTATGGAAATGCCATAATAGGTAGGTATGGTGTCTGTTTTGAGGAAGATATAAGGAGGTTTATGTGAAAGAGCATATCATATCACGGGTTTGATGCACCGCAAAGTTTGCACCAACTCTCAATGTGAGAAAGGGCAATGCACTGCATCAAGAGGCTAGCAATGATGGAAAGGTGAGAGTGCGATAATCCATGGACTCAACGTTAGTCATAAAGAACTCACATACTTATTGCAAAAATCTACAAGTCATCAAAAACCAAGCACTATGCGCATGCTCCTAGGGGGATAGATTGGTAGGAAAAGACCATCGCTCGTCCCCGACCGCCACTCATAAGGAGGACAATCAAAGAACACCTCATGTTTCAAATTTGTTACATAACGTTTACCATACGTGCATGCTACAGGACTTGCAAACTTCAACACAAGTATTTCTCAAATTCACAACTACTCAACTAGCACAACTTTAATATCACTACCTCCATATCTCAAAACAATCATCAAGCATCAAACTTCTCTTAGTATTCAATACACTCATAAGAAAGTTTTTACTAGTCTTGAATACCTAGCATATTAGGATTAAGCAAATTACCATGCTGTTTAAGACTCTCAAAATAATGTAAGTGAAGCAGGAGAGAACAATAGTTTCTATAAAACAAATCCACCACCGTGCTCTAAAAGATATAAGTGAAGCACTAGAGCAAAATCTATATATAGCTCAAAAGATATAAGTGAAGCACATAGAATATTCTAATAAATTCCGAATCATGTGTGTCTCTTATCAAAATGTGTGTACATCAAAGATGATTGTGGTAAACTAAAAAGAAAAGACTCAAATAATACAAGACTCTCCAAGCAAAACACATATCATGTGGTGAATAAAAATATAGCTCCAAGTAAAGTTACCGATGGAAGTAGACGAAAGAGGGGATGCCTTCTGGGGCATCCCCAAGCTTTGGTTTTTTGGTGTCCTTAGATTATCTTGGGGTGCCATGGGCATCCCCAACCTTAGACTCTTTCCACTCCTTGTTCCATAATCCATCAAATCTTTTACCCAAAACTTGAAAACTTCACAACACAAAAACTTAACAGCAAATCTCGTGAGCTCCGTTAGCGAAAGAAAACAAAACACCACTTCAAGGTACTGTAATGAACTCATTATTTATTTATATTGGTGTTAAACCTACTGTATTCCAACTTATATATGGTTTATAAACTATTTTACTAGCCATAGATTCATCAAAATAAGCAAACAACACACGAAAAACAGAATGTGTCAAAAACAGAACAGTCTGTAGTAATATGTAACTAACGCAAACTTCTGGAACTCCAAAAATTCAGCCAAAATAGGAAGATCTAGACAATTTTTTCATTGATCAGCAGCAATTTGAGTCAATATTTTATCACATTCTGGTGATTTTTAACAATTATTTTCATGAACAGAAAGTTTCTGGAATTTTCTGCAAGATCAAATAACTATCATCCAAGAAGATCCTATAGGTTTAACTTGGCACAAACACTAATTAAAAAATAAAAAGGCATCTAACCAGAGGCTAGAGCAAATGTTTATTCCTAAACAGAAGCAAAAACAAAAAAAACTAAAAATAAAATTGGGTTGCCTCCCAACAAGCGCTATCGTTTAACGCCCCTGGCTAGGCATAAAAGCAAGTATAGATCTAGGTATCACCATCTTTGGTAGGTAATTCTTCAATGAGACATCTATCACCCTTAGGAGTTTATTTATTTTTATTAATTATCAAACTTCTAGGCACATGAACGAAAAATTTATTTGTAGCAAATGGCTCTTTAATGATAGCAAAAAGATTGGGATGAATACTTATAGATTTGAGATCCGCAGTTTCCTTACTAGAGGATTCACCCTTAATTTTAGTAACATACATAAGCTTGGAAATTTTAGTTGGAGGACTTGGAGTATTCTTTATGGAAGAAAAAGCGGTTCCCAAGTTGGTAATGATACTGAAAGTGCGTTATATCGACTAGAGGGGGGTGAATTGGCGATTTTTATGAATTCTTCACTGAGGAATTTGCGGGTGAGGAAATTCCTTAGCAAAGAACTACTTGCAGCGGAATAAGTACTCAAAAGTAAACATAACAGAATACAAGCATGGTCATCATGATGAAATGAAGACAAACACAGGGTACAGAAAGCGTAATCACAGGATAACACAGGATGAAGACAAACTGACTGAAGAAATTGAACTGAGGAAATTGAGAAAGTCTTCAATCAAAGTCTTCAAACACAGATATGAACAAATACTCAACATAGTAATGAGGAAATGAAAGAGTTGAGGAAATAGAACCAGTAAGCTCGGTGAAGACAATGATTTGGTAGACCAGTTCCAACCATCGCCTCGCTTGTACGCCCTGTTGGAGCGGCTGAGTATTTAAACTCGAGGACACACAGTCCCGGACACCCAGTCCCGAGCACGCAGCTCAAGACACCAAGTTCTCACCGTATTATCCTTGAACTAAGGTCACACAGACCTCATCCAATCACTCGTGGTATGTCTTCAGGCGACTTCCAAACCTTCACAGACTCGGTCACTTGGCAATCCACAATTCCTCTTGGATGCTCTAGACCATGACGCCTAACCATCTGGAAGAAGCACAGTCTTCAAAGGTAACAAGCGTCGGATCCACGCAGGATCAATCTCTTCAGTGATGCTCAATCACTTTGGGTTTGTAGGTGTTTGGGTTTGGGATTTTCCTCACTCGATGATTTTCGCTCAAAGTCCTCGGTGGATGGGTTGCTCTCAAATGACAAGTGTCGGTTTCTCTCGGAGCAGCCAACCAGCTAGTGGTTGTAGGGGGCGGCTATTTATAGCCTAGGGAGCAGCCCGACATGATAAGACATAAATGCCCTTCAATGATATGACCGTTAGGTGGGTAGATATTTTGGGACAGCTGGCGCATAGCACATCAACGGTCGGAAATTTGAGGTTCAAATTCCTCAGGGCTATCATGTACCTCACTCTGTAGGCAATCCGACCGGTGAATTTTAACTCCTCGCCGAACAAATTCTCAACACCGTAAGAACTTCGCCTCTCACATTGAATAAATTGACTGAACTGTATGAGATTTCCAATGGCTTCACTTGAAGGGATTGGTAGGTGTAGGATTTTGAGTTGAGCATCACATGGAAATTTTTCCTTAGTATTTCCTCGACCCCGTTTAACAGTACGGTGTTTCCTATGACTCAAGAAAGAGAAAACAAAACTACGAAAACAAAAGTCTTCATGCTTCAGGTTCCTCAAATGAATATCAAGTCTTCAAGGTCACACCAATTTCTTCACTTTCAAAGTCTTCAGAAAGTCTTCAAAATACCAAAGTCTTCAGTCGAAGAACTTAATTTTTAGGGGTCGACTTTCTCTGTAAATATCAAACTCCTCATAGACTTATAGACCTGTTTACACTCATAAACGCATTAGACCCTTAACCTATAAGTCTTCAATACACCAAAATCACTAAGGGGCACTAGATGCACTTACAATCTCCCCCTTTTTGGTGATTGATGACAATATAGGTTAAGTTTTCAACGGGGATAAATATATGAAGTGTAAATACAGATATTGAGGAATTTGATTGCAAGATATAGAAGAACACCCCCTGAAGATGTGCATAGTGAGGAATTTGCTTTTGAAGCAATGCACATTTGAAGAGTTGAATCATGGAGATCTCCCCCTATATCTTGTAATTCATACACACATTTGACATATAATATGAAGAATTTGAAATGCATGATGAAATATGGTGACTGATGTAATTCAGCATGCGTGCATTAACATATAACGAGCAATAATCATGCAGAAGAACACACCAAAAGTATCAGAGCACCATCGGGTTTAAGTTTACAACTCGATCCAATAAAGTTTCAGAAGAACGAGAGTTGTAACTTAGCAAAAAAACACCCATATAATAGACCCGCTTGAAGACTAACTCAACTTTCTCCCCCTTTGTCATCGAATGACCAAAAGGATCGAAGCTGAGGACTAACGCCCCTGAAGAATATCAAGTTGATGAAGGAGCGCCAGCGCTGTCGGGGTCGTTTGTCGTAGTAGGGCCTGCCACAGTGTCATCCAAGTCTTCATGTTCATCAGTGTCGCGCGATGAAGAATAGGAGCTGGCCACCAAGGAAGGAAGCTTGACCTTCTTGTATTTCTTCGGTGGAGGTGCAGACCAGTCAAATTCTTCCTTGAGACCCATTTTCTTCAGATCTTCTTCACTGTAGACATGAGACAAAACAGCCCAGGTACTGTTGAAGGTTTCATGGAGGTAGTATTGATTTTTCTTCACAGCATTATGGGTTGAGGTCATGTTGTGAAGAATTGAACCAAACTGACGCTTGACCCATTTATGATTGCGATCAACCTTCTGATGAAGACTGAGGAGAAGCTCACGATCAGTCATCACCCTGGGTGCTGTGCCTTGAGGATTTGGCTTGGTTGTGTTGGCGGCAAAGTCATGGGTGGCAAAGTCATCATTGGTTGAGTAGGATGCAGCCTTGCGAAATTGACCATCCAATGGACGAATGCCTTCATCTATCACAGCAGCGGCCTTGCCTTTGTCATCAGCTGAGGAAAATGTCCGTTTGAGGACTTCAATCGGAGGCAAGTAGCTGCAGTGGTTCAGAGTATTAGCTTTGTAATTGAGTGAAGACCTTGTTCTGATGAATCTCATAATCCAAGGTGCATAAGGCTTCAGCTCAAAAGGTGACATGGCGACATTTGCCAGAGTCCTCATGAAGAAATCATGGAAGTTGACGGGAACGCCATGAATGATATTGAAAAGCAGATTCTTCATGATGCCAACGACTTCTTCTTCATTCGAGTCGTGGCCCTTGATTGGACTCAATGTCTTCGTCAAAATGCGATAGATAGTCCGAGGCACATACAGTAATTCCTTGACGAGGAATTTGGTTCGTGGGGCCTGCCCTGGCTTCAAAGGCTTCATCAGAACTTGCATGTAGTGATTTGTAAGCTCAGGTTCACTATAGACGCAACGAGCACCTTCATGGGGAGGACTGAGTGGTAGGGCACGAAGCAATTCAGTAGCTGGTGCCTTGTAGTGAGTGTTTTCTGACATCCAGTCCAGCACCCATGAGTTCACATCTTTAGAATCTCCTGTGATGTGCAGCGTTGCAAAGAATTGAAGAATGAGTTCTTCGTTCCAATCACATATGTCAGTGCAGAAATTTAACAGTCCAGCGTCGTGAAGAACACTGAGGACTGGCTCGAAGCATGGCAGAGATTCCATATCCACATGAGGAATGTGTGCATGATCGAAGACTTTGTCTTTGTTGAACAGCACTGAGGAAAAAAAATTAGCCTGACTGGCAGTCCAGAAATGCCTCTTCCTTATGCGAGCAGAATCACAGGGGTTGTAATCTATGAAGAATACATGCTCGCCAAAGAAATCTTCAGCCTTGAACTTTTGCTTCCTTGAGAATGGATCCTTTGGCTTGGGCAGTGGAGTGTCAGTGAGTTGCATCACAACCTCAGAATCGCAATCTCAGGTTCTTCAGTCGAGGAATTTCTGGTTCCTCTTGATGGCGATCTGCGTGTTCAAGTGCTCAGCAGCATCAGTTTCTTCAGCACTAGTGGCTGGAATTTCTTCACGTACAGATGAAGTGGGGTGAGTTTCTTCAGAGCCCATTTGAACGGTTGGTGCAGGGGACTGAGGTATTTGCTGTAAAGGGGTGAAGAGTGGAGAATTGAGGTGCCGACTTTCCCAAAAGTCATCATTCATCACTGGCGTAGTACACCCAATATCCACGTCTTCATCATCCATTTCTTCAACGCCATCCTCTTCAGCTGTGAACTGAGGCATGGGCGAGGAAACAACAGGTGTTGAAGGGATCTTATACACTTCAATTTCTTCATCAATCTGCTCTGACGAAGCAGCATAATGATTTTCTTCATCAGATCTGCTGGGGATCACGTATTCTTCACCAAAAGGAACAAGGTCCTTTGATGGCATGGTTGAAATCAGAACAACATCAATTGGATTTGCAAATGAACTTGTCATAGGCTTCATCTTCTTCGGAGCTGAAGAATCTGAAGCAGCTGATGCTTTCCTTTTCTTCACTGCTGCACTCTCTGCAGCCTTGGTCTTCTTCACATCAGATGCAGATGGAAGGATTGGAGTTGGTGTAGGCGCAGGAGGAGAAGAGGAATCTGGTTGATATTCTTCAGACACAACTGATGCAGTTGCCCTGTCTTCTTCATTTTCTTCAGGCGCACCACTAGTGGATGCCCTGGCAATTTCTTCAGCGGCTGGAATGGAGTCATCAGCCCTGGAACTAGCATTTTCCTCAGTAGCCTGAAAGTCATCAGCGGTGCTGGCATGTTCTTCAGTTTGCTGAGTAGAAGCTTCAGCCTGAGGAATTTCCTGTTGCGATGGAGCTGCAACATTGGAGGTGAATTTCTCAGTCAGTTTAACAAATCTGACTTTAGCACCTTGCCAATCAGCATAGTAGGCCTTGAAGTTATTGCTGAGGGCTTTGATTTCAGACTGGATTTTTATAAGTTCATCAGTTATCATAGAGACAACGTTGTTCTTCAGAAACTTTTCTTTCCTATACTATGCTTTCTTGATCTGCCTGGCCTTCTCATATTTCCATTTTTCTTCAGAGATGAAATGAGTCAGCATGTGACTTTGGCCAGGAGTCAAATTGAAATCAGGCATAGGAGTGTCTGGATCCTTGTTCCAGATATCAATATAATCGAGGATCAACTTAGGATCCAATAGCAGTGGCACATTAGTGCCTTTGGCTCTAGCGGCCCTGACTTGCCCGTCTCTGATGATTTCAGCAAGTTCTTCATCATCAGCTTCGTCTTCTTCAGACGGTACTTGGAAAGCAACCTGCTTCTTCTGAGGACTAGGGCAAGGACCTCGTTCAGCAGTGGCCTTTTTCTTCAGCAGAGAAGGACCCATTGAAGAATTGGGTGCAGATGAGGAACTAGCTGAGACACCTGAGGCAATGGAGATGCCTGCCGTCCCTTGGCACGTGGCAAGATGCACATGTGCTGAGGACTTTGTTGGAGCGGCCGAAGACTTTGACGGAGGAGCTGAAGATCTTGGAGGAGCAGGAGCAGCATGAGGAATTGGCCGTGAGAGCTTTGAGGATTCTGGCCGTGAGGGCATTGCTGAGGAACTAGGCCTTGAAGGCACTGGAGGTGAAGCACTTGGCTTGCGCGTGGGCTTCTTTGCCATAGATTTCTTTGGCTTGACAGCAGAGGCCTCAGTAGAGGCAGCAGCAGCAGCAGAGTCCTCATTGAATTTCCTCATCGCTTTTTGGCTTGCCTAGCCAGCTTGGCTTGGCGCTTTGCCCATTCATCAGGATAATCCTCACCGCGCTTGAGGCTGGTGGGATCTGCTACTTGGCCAGGTGCCAATGGTGGTCTTGGGCATGGAGGATTGAGTGCGAATTTCTTCATGTACTTTGGAGTTACATACCTGTACTCCCTCCATTCTCTTGCCCATCTCATTTCAATCCTCTGTATGTGCACCTTGCACTGATTTTTGTTTTCCTTACCAAACTTGGCCTCATCAGGTGTGCAATAGTCTTTGTAAATGTCATCAGGGATTTCAAAGGCAGTCATGACCTCAGGCTTCTTTCCTCCTTTCTGTGGCTTCTTACCATCTGCCATTTTCTTCAGTTGAGGAATTTGAACAATCGAATTCTCTGAAGAAGTATGCAACTTTTCTTCGAGGAACGCTGCAAATGAGTTAAGTTGATGAGAACCTAGTGATTCAGCAGCGGACATGAGTACCTATGAACAGAGTATAGTTGCGAGGAATTTTGAGAGGTCATATCCGTTCTCAGAAGGTTTTTCAAAAAGAACAAGTTTGAGGAATTTGACCAGATGAGTCTTGAAGAATTTCACTAAGCGCTCTTTGTCTTAGGTTCCAGAGTTGTATAGATCGAAGATCCACACAATTGAGGAATCTTGAAGAAAAATGATGCTTAGAGAAACGAATCAAGAACAGATGACATGTGAGGTGTTTTAGTGTGTGAAGATTTGAAGAAAAACACCTTTGAAGATTTTGTAGAAATCATTTGAATCAAAGAGGGCAGTAAAAGTAACTTTTAATTACCCTGAATGAAGAACACGACAAATAGTGAGATGGAGAAGTGATGTTCGTCAGTGCAGATCTTCCACGCCCTAACTCGGCGGAGGAAGACGGCTACGGCGGCGGCGGAGTGAAGATTTCCGCGGCCGACGCGAGTACGACGACGACGAGGTTGAGGCAGTGAAGCTCTTCCTCACCGGCGATGATGGAGTAGAGGCGGCACTAGGGTTTGAGAAGCTCGAGAGAGAGAGAGAGAGAGAGAGAGAGAGAGAGAGCGAGTGGAGTAAAGGAAGTGAGGAAGGGGAGAGGGGTATTTATAGCCAAAGTGAAAATCTGTTCGCCCGAAGATTTAGGACGAACGTGCCCCTGACCCTTCTCATTCGCATGACATGTGTCAGCCACGTACTGAAAAGTGGAGATCGTGTTAGATCGTGGGTGAATAGATAAGTCTATCGTGGGATGCGGAACGGTTTGAGCGGCAAAGCCGAAAATTTGGATAAGATAGGTTAAAAGTTCCGTTCACAAATTCTTCAGCTGACAAGGACACAGTGAAGATTTTGAACGAGTTTGTGAATAGATTGGGTTGAGTATAGCATAGTGGGGGAAGGGTCCGACCACATTCACTTAGCAGAAAAACCAACTTGAAGAAATAGCCATAAGTGAATGCTGTAGAGGACATAAACCCATATATATATATATATATATATATATATATATATATATATATATATATATATATATATAGTGATGCTATTCATCACCCAGGTGCAGAATAAGTTATTCTTCACCCGAGGTAATCTTACGATCACTTCATAATTAAATTACATTTGGAATTCAAATAGTTACATTTCTATTGATTCACTACATAAAATTTGGTATAAAAAAATAAAAATATAGGTCATAAGACAATTTTTTTTGGAGTTTATGTATATTTTACACTATGTTTTTACGTTTGTAATTTTACATAACATAAAATATTTTTTACGGTGATTATATATTTTCTTACGGTCTACGCTTACGTTAGATATAAAACAAAACTTACGGAATGTAAAATTAAAACGCATTGGTGGTAAAATAGAGGGGGGTGAAGAATAACTATTCCTCACCCAGGGTGACGAATAGTCAATCCCTATATATATGTAGGGTAACGCTATTCTAAGCGTGAGTGTAGAATAGCTTATTCTACACCCCAGTAACGGTATGTACAAAATCTAGTAAAACACTATGTAAAATGTAGTAATTATGAGATATATATTTTGCTATCCAAGTTTTTGATTTCTTACATGGTCAAAAAATTTACTATATTTTACATGTTACGTTACTATATTTTGTATAGAGCGTTACTAGGGGTGTAGAATAAGCTATTCTATACTCAAGCTTAGTTTAGCGTTACTATATATATATTTGAAAAACGACGGAACCAGTGAAGATTTTGCAAAGTTGAAGAATTTGAAAAACTGAAGAATTTCAAAACAGAGGAAAAACTCAAATGGAAGATTTTCAACTTTGATGGTGGCGTGACTCACCATATAAGAATGATGATTTCAGACACCGCATACAATTGTTGTAGGGTTCTGAGAATCAAATTCTTCATTAATTTCTTCACACTTAGAGTGTTGTTCTTCATTGATTGAAGAAAAACGTTTCTTCATGTGCTGCACATCTAAGTCATCAATTTTGCATAAGTGTTAGGATGAGTGTCTTATTCAAAGAACATTCGAAGATTCTAAGATATTTAGCTCACACCGCAACTTGCTAAATCTCTTCTCATCCAAGGGCTTTGTGAAGATATCGGCTAGCTGTTCTTCAGTCTTCACATGATCAATAAAGATGTCGCCCTTCAACACATGATCTCAAAGAAAATGATGAGGAATCTGAATGTGCTTTGTCTTCGAGTGTTGAACTGGCTTGTGAGCAATCTTGATTGCACTCTCATTGTCACAGTAGAGAGGCACATTCTTCACGTTGATGCCATAATCCTTGAGAGTTTGCTTCATCCACAACAATTGAGCACAGCAAGAACCAGCAGCAATGTACTCAGCTTCAGCAGTAGATAGTGATACGCAGTTCTGTTTCTTTGAGGACCAACAGACCAAAGATCGTCCGAGGAAATGACAAGTACCAGATGTTGACTTGTGGTCCACACGATCACCAAAGATAGTCGAGTCGAATATACAATGAGATCAAAAGCAGAGCCCTTGGGGTACCATAATCCTAGTGTTGGTGTGTGAGCTAGATATCGAAGAATATGCTTCATGCCTTATGGTGTGATTCCTTGGTGTAGCTTGAAATCGGGCACACATGCAAACACTAAGCATTATATCTGGCCTAGATGCACATAAGTACAATAAAGAACCAATCATGGAGCGGTATACCTTGTGATCGAAGTCAATACTATTTTCATCAGTGCATAGATGGCCATTTGTGGGCATAGGAATTTTGACGCCTTTGCAATCTTGCATGCCGAATTTCCTCAGAACATCCTTGAGGTATTTCTCCATTGAGGAATGCGCTTTTCACATCCATTTGATATAAAGTGATATCATGATGGTTAGCATAAGCAAGTATATGCAAATAGCCTCAAGTCTAGCAACAGGTTCAAAAGTTTCATCAAAATCAATTCCTTCAACCTGTGTGTAGCCTTGAGCAACGAGTCGTGCCTTATTCCTCACAACAAGGCCATTTTCATCTTGCTTGTTGCGGTAGATCCACTTTGTGCCAATGATATTGTGCTTGCGAGGATCTGGACGTTTGACCAGTTCCCATATGTTGTTGAGCTCGAACTGATGTAATTCTTCTTGCATGGCCTGAATCCACTCAGGCTCCAGAAATGCTTCATCTACCTTAGTGGGCTCTGTGATAGAGACAAAAGCATAGTGCCCACAAAAGTTAGATAAATGTGAAGCTTTTGAGCATGTGAGAGGACCTGGTGCTTCAATGTCATCGATGATCTTTTCAAATTGCACTTCTTTTGCAACACGAGGATGAGCTGGTTGTCGTCGAGGAATTTGATCAGCATTTTCTTCAGCACCATTTTCTTCAGCATTTTCCTCAGGTGCATCAGCTCGACGTTCTTCATGTTCTGGAATGAATTCCTCAGCAGTTTCTTCAGTAGGAATGACATCCTCAGTAGCCTTGAACTTGATAGAATCCTCAGGTGCTGGTTCATCTATCACAGAAGGTAGGTGCTCTCTTTGCGAGCCATTAGTTTCATCGAACCACACATCTACAGTTTCAACAATCTTGTGAAGAACATTGTTGAAGACTCTGTAGGTGTTCGAGTCCTTTCCGTTACCAAGCATAAAACCTTCATGTGCTTTCGGTGCAAATTTAGCATTGTGATGAGGATCTCTAATCCAGCATTTAGCATCGAAGACTTTGAAATAACTCACATTGGGTTTCTTGTCAGCGAGGAGTTCATAGGCAGTCTTCTTGAAGAATTTGTGAAGATATACCCTGTTGATGATGTGGCACGCAGTGTAAATTGACTCAACCCAGAAGTGACGAAGCGTCTTGTACTCATCAAGCATTGTGCGAGCCATATCAACAAGAGTTCTGTTCTTGCGCTCCACGACGCCATTCTGTTGAGGAGTGTAAGGAGCAGATAACTCATGATTAATACCAAGTTCATCAAGATAGTCATTGAGACCAGAATTCTTGAACTCAGTTCCATTGTCACTTTTGATGTGCTTGATCTTCACACCAAAGTTGGTTGAAGCCCTCGAGGAAAATCGTTTGAAGACTTCCTGCACTTCATGTTTGTAAGTAACAATGTGTACCCATGTGTAACGAGAGTAATCATCAACAATAACAAAGCCATAGAGAGATGCATCATTAGTGACTACTGAGTAATGATTAGGACCAAAGGGGTCCATGTGAAGCAATTCGAATGGTCGAGTAGTGGTCATGATAGTCTTCGTTGGATGCTTGGCCTTGGTCATTTTTCCAGCTTCACAGGCTCCGCATAAGTGATCCTTGAGGAATTTGACATTCTCAATGCCAATGACATGCTTCTTCTTCCCAAGCGTGTGCAAATTCCTCATGCCTGCGTGACCAAGTCGTCGATGCCATAGCCAGCCTTCTGAAGATTTTGCAAGTAGGCACACAGCTGGTTGAGGTCCTGTAGAGAAATCAACAATATACAAGTCTCCTCTCCTAAAGCCTTTGAAGACTTTGGAATTGTCAGCTTCCATAACCACAACACAATGATACTTGCCAAAGACAACAACCATATCAAGATCACAAAGCATTGAGATAGACATAAGGTTGTATCCTAAGGACTCGACAAGCATGACTTTGTCCATGTGTCGATCCTCTGTGATCGCAACCTTACCTAAACCCAATACCTGACTTTTGCCTTTGTCAGCAAAGATGATATGCTTCAGATGCGATGGAGATAAGGGAGCATCAATCAATAGATTCTTGTCACCGGTCATGTGATTTGTACATCCACTATCAAGGACCCACTCAGTGGCTTTGGGTTGATCATCCTGCAGATGAATTAGTGTAGCTTACGAACTCATATACTTCATCAGTGAAGAATATGATATCAAATTCATCTGATGAATTTCATCAAGCAGTAAAATAGATATAGCAGTAGGAGGACGTGTGAAATGAAAGTTCATTTCTTCATGATTAGCATGCGTCCTTTCAAGCAATTTTGTCACGCCCCCAGCAAATTCTTCAGACGTTAAAGCACGTCTGGAGACCTGACCCTGCAGAAGAGATTAGTTCTTTTTCTTCACCACCCACGTCTGAAGGGGTGGCAAAGAGTTCATTACTCTGCGAGCACCATACGATAATGGTGGCAAAGAAGCCAGACCATTTCGTTTCACATAAGAGGGGTTAGGGTAAGCATATGAATAAGCAGAGAAATTCTTCGAGGACTTATGAACATAATGGTTTGAAGAATAATGCACATATTCATAGCCCTTAGCTCTACCCTGCGAAACAGAGTTGTTAGCACGATGATAATCATATGAGGACTTTGATCCTTTTGAGGAATTTGATCCACGTGAGGAATTTGGTCCATATGAGGACTTGGATCCATATGAAGAATTTGATCTGGGGTTTCTATTCTTCACAGGCGGTGTCATGAGGACATTCACCTGAAGACTTTCAAGGAACCTTTTGGGAACCCAGATTTTCTTTATAGGGGAACCGTTCCTGCAGTTAGTGCCAACATATCTAGCAAATACTTCACCATTCTGATTTTTGAACAGTTTATAGTTGGAGTCAAATGACTCATCATAAGAATGAGAAGATTCACATGTAAAGCCAGATAGATTAGATGGATCAACTGGAGGTCCCTTTGCAGCAACCCATGAGGTTTTGGGGTACTGCTCAGGCTTCCAATATGAACCATCAGCATTGATTTTCCTCTCAAAGGCAATACCCTCTTTCCTAGGGTTCCTGTTGTGGATCTGCTTTTTAAGCACATCACAAAGAGTCTGATGCCCTTTGAGGCTTTTGTACATGCCTGTCATGTACAATTCCTTCAGCCCTGCATCGTCAGTGATACTAGCAATGTCCTCAGATGAGGAATTAGTGATAGCAGAGGCAGGTGACGAATTTGTAACATTGGAAGCATTTGAACATTCAGGTGAAGAATTAGCAGATACACGTTCAATGCACTTTAAGCATGGAGGAACAAATTCTTCCTGAGCAGCGTTGATTTGTTGAGCAAGTAATGAATCGTGCTCCTTCTGAAGATCTTCATAACTCACTCTTAGCTTCTCAAGATCTTGCTTTCTTTGAATAAATTCATAAGAAAGCTTCTCATGATCAGATAAGAGAGTGTTATGATGACCTTGAAGGCTGTCAAATCTATACTGAAGTCTCTGAAGATTATAAGTCAAGGCTTTAGTGCGATCCATTTCTTCACCCAACATATCATCACTTTTGTCTAGCATGTTTTGAACCTTTTCAAAAGCCCTTTGTTGTTTCACAGCAATCTTAGCAAGTTTAGAGTAGCTGGGCTTGAGGTTTTCATCAGATTCATTCTCACTAGATTCAGAGGAGGTATATTTGAGTACCTTGGCACCCTTTGCCATGAAGAAGTAGGTAGGAGCGTAGTCATCATTGCCTACATCAGCCTTGTTGGTGAGGTCATTTTCTTCAGAGTTGAAGATAGACTTGCTGACGAATGCAGTAGCGAGAGCCAGACTCGCCACACCAGACTCGGACTCCTCAGATGCCTCCTCTTCCTCATGTTCCTCAGATTCAGCCTCAGAGTCCATTTCCTTGCCAATGAATGCCCGAGCCTTCTTGGAGCTGCTCTTCTTGTGAGATGAAGACTTCGAGGATTTTGATGATGAAGATTTTGACGATTTCTTCTTCTTCTTAGCGTCATCAGAACTGTAATCCTTGTATTTCTTCTTCTTTAATTCCTTTTCCCACTGAGGACAATCTTGAATATAGTGACCAGGTTTCCCACTAGCACAACTTTAATATCACTACCTCCATATCTCAAAACAATCATCAAGCATCAAACTTCTCTTAGTATTCAACACACTCATAAGAAAGTTTTTACTAGTCTTGAATACCTAGCATATTAGGATTAAGCAAATTACCATGCTGTTTAAGACTCTCAAAATAATGTAAGTGAAGCAGGAGAGAACAATAGTTTCTATAAAACAAATCCACCACCGTGCTCTAAAAGATATAAGTGAAGCACTAGAGCAAAAACTATATAGCTCAAAAGATATAAGTGAAGCACATAGAATATTCTAATCAATTCCGAATCATGTGTGTCTCTTATAAAAAGGTGTGTACAGCAAAGATGATTGTGGTAAACTAAAAAGCAAATACTCAAATAATACAAGACTCTCCAAGCAAAACACATATCATGTGGTGAATAAAAATATAGCTCCAAGTAAACTTACTGATGGAAGTAGACGAAAGAGGGGATGCCTTCTGGGGCATCCCCAAGCTTTGGCTTTTTGGTGTCCTTAGATTATCTTGGGGTGCCATGGGCATCCCCAAGCTTAGACTCTTTCCACTCCTTGTTCCATAATTCATCAAATCTTTTACCCAAAATTGAAAACTTCACAACACAAAAACTTAACAGCAAATCTCGTGAGCTCCGTTAGCGAGAGAAAACAAAACACCACTTCAAGGTACTGTAATGAACTCATTATTTATTTATATTGGTGTTAAACCTACTGTATTCCAACTTATCTATGGTTTATAAACTACTTTACTAGCCATAGATTCATCAAAATAAGCAAACAACACACGAAAAACAGAATCTGTCAAAAACAGAACAGTCTGTAGTAATCTGTAACTAACGCGAACTTCTGGAACTCAAAAAATTCAGCCAAAATAGGAAGATCTAGACAATTTGTTTATTGATCAGCAGCAATTTGAGTCAATATTTTATCACGTTCTGGTGATTTTTGACAATTATTTTCGTGAACAGAAAGTTTCTGGAATTTTCTGCAAGATCAAATAACTATCATCCAAGAAGATCCTATAGGTTTAACTTGGTACAAACACTAACTAAAACATAAAAAGGCATCTAACCAGAGACTAGAGCAAATATTTATTCCT
Source organism: Aegilops longissima (assembly GCA_021605205.1). Classification (NCBI taxonomy): domain Eukaryota; kingdom Viridiplantae; phylum Streptophyta; class Magnoliopsida; order Poales; family Poaceae; genus Aegilops; species Aegilops longissima. The sequence continues at coordinate 473,020,078 of CM038679.1, read as the reverse complement.
AAACAGAAGCAAAAACAAAAAAAATCTAAAAATAAAATTGGGTTGCCTCCCTACAAGCGCTATCTTTTAACGCCCCTATCTAGGCATAAAAGCAAGTATAGATCTAGGTATCACCATCTTTGGTAGGTAATTCTTCAATGAGACATATATCACCCTTAGGAGTTTACTTCTTTTTATTAATTATCAAACTTCTAGGCACATGAACGAAAAATTTATTTGTAGCAAATGGTTCTTTAATGATAGCAAAAAGATTGGGATGAATACTTATAGATTTGAGATCCACAGTTTCCTTACTAGAGGATTCACCCTTATTTTTAGTAACATACATAAGCTTGGAAATTTTAGTTGGAGGACTTGGAGTATTCTTTACGGAAGAAAAAGCGGTTCCCAAGTTGGTAATGATACTGAAAGTGCGTTATATCGACTAGAGGGGGGGTGAATTGGCGATTTTTATGAATTCTTCACTGAGGAATTTGCGGGTGAGGAAATTCCTTAGGGAAGAACTACTTGCAGCGGAATAAGTACTCAAAAGTAAACATAATAGAATACAAGCATGGTCATCATGATGAAATGAAGACAAGCACAGGGTGCAGAAAGTGTAATCATAGGATAACACAGATGAAGACAAACTGACTGAAGAAATTGAACTAAGGAAATTGAGAAAGTCTTCAGTCAAAGTCTTCAAACACAGATATGAACAAATACTCAACACAGTAATGAGGAAATGAAAGAGTTGAGGAAATAGAACCAGTAAGCTCGGTGAAGACAATGATTTGGTAGACCAGTTCCAACTGCTGTATCAGTTGTACGTCTGGTTGGAGCGGCTGAGTATTTAAACTTAAGGACACACAGTCCCGGACACCCAGTCCTGAGCACGCAGCTCAAGACACCAAGTCCTCACCGTATTCTCCTTGAACTAAGATCACACAGACCTCGTCTAATCACTTGTGGTAAGTCTTCAGGCGACTTCCAAACCTTCACAGACTCGGTCACTCGGCATCCACAATTCCTCTTGGATGCCTAGACCATGACGCCTAACCGTCTGGAAGAAGCATAGTCTTCAAAGGTAACAAGCGTCGGATCCACGCAGGATCAATCTCTTCAGTGATGCTCAATCACTTTTGGTTTGTAGGTGTTTGGGTTTGGGATTTTCCTCACTCGATGATTTTCGCTCAAAGTCCTCGGAGGATGGGTTGCTCTCAAATGACAAGTGTCAGTTTCTCTCGGAGCAGCCAACCAGCTAGTGGTTGTAGGGGGGCGGCTATTTATAGCCTAGGGAGCAGCCCAACATGATAAGACATAAATGCCCTTCATTGATATGACCGTTAGGTGGGTAGATATTTTGGGACAGCTGGCGCATAGCACAACAACGGTCGGAAATTTGAGGTTCAAATTCCTCAGGGCTATCATGTACCTCAGTGTGTAGGAAATCCGCACTGGCGAATTCCTAACTCCTCAGTCAGAACAAATTCCTCGTGACTGAAGAACTTCGTGTCATCCATGAAGAAATTGGTGAACTGTAAGAGATTTCAATGGCTTCACTCGAAGGGATTGGTAGGTGTAGGATTTTGAGTTGAGCATCGATGGAAATTTTTCCTTAGTATTTCCTCGACCCCTTTAACGAGACGGTGTTTCTGTGACTCAAGAAAGAGAAAACGAAACTACGAAAACAAAAGTCTTCACACTTCATGTTCCTCAAATGAATATCAAGTCTTCAAGGTCACACCAATTTCTTCACTTTCAAAGTCTTGAAAGTCTTCGAATACCAAAGTCTTGATCGAAGAACTTCATTTTTAGGGTTGACTTTCTCTGTAAATATCAAACTCCTCATAGACTTATAGAACTGTTTACACTCATAAACGCATTAGACCCTTAACCTATAAGTCTTCAATACACCAAAATCACTAAGGGGCACTAGATGCACTTGTAGATACCCTCAAGTTTATCGATTCTAGTGGAATCCTGATTTATTCTTTCATTAACTATGGGTTCCTTTTCCTTAGTATTTTTCAAAATGACTCCTACTTTGGATCCATATTGGGTGATTTGGTTGTGGATATTTTTATCCAAATTTTCAATTGACTCTACGGTGGCAACTTTATTTTCAATAATTTCAAGTCTTTCCATTCCATGCTCCAAAGTTAACATAGTTCCATTAACCAGAAGAGGTGGTGAGCCAAACGAATCTATCATAGCATTATAAGAATCAAAAGTATGACTACCCAAGAAATTCCCTCCGGTAATGGTATCAAGGATATATCTGTACCAAGGAGTAGAGCCTACATAAAAATTGCGAAGAAGAACGGAAGTAGATTGCTTCCTGGTAGTTCTATTTTGAGCATTGCAAATTCTATACCAAGCGTCTTTTAGATTTTCTCCCTCCCTTTGCTTAAAATTAAGAACTTCATTCTCGGGAGACAACGGAGAAGATAGGGAACTAGCCATAACGACAAGCAAACGGAAAAGAGGCGAACGGAAAAGGGAGGGCAAATAAAACAACAAGGGTGAAGTGGGGGAGAGGGCAACGAGAGGCAAATGGTAAATAATGTAATGCAGGAGATAAGGGTTTGTGATGGGTACTTGGTATGTAGACTTTTGCATAGACTCCCTGGCAACGGCGCTAGAAATCCTTCTTGCTACCTCTTGAGCACTGCGTTGGTTTTCCCTTGAAGAGGAAAGGGTGATGCAGCAAAGTAGCGTAAGTATTTCCCTAAGTTTTTGAGAACCAAGGTATCAATCCAGTAGGAGGCCGCGGACAAGTCCCTCGCACCTACACAAACAAATAATCCTCGCAACCAACGCAATAAAGGGGTTGTCAATCCCTTCACGGTCACTTACGAGAGTGAGATCTGATAGATACGATAGGGTAATATTTTTGGTATTTTTATGATAAAGATGCAAAGTAAAATAAAAGAAAAATAAAAGGCAATGGAAATAGCTTGTTGTTGGAAGATTAATATGATGGAAAATAGACCCGGGGGCCATAGGTTTCACTAGTGGCTTATCTCATGAGCATAAGTATTACGGTGGGTGAACAAATTACTGTTGAGCAATTGATGAATTGAGCATAGTTATGAGAATATCTAGGTATGATCATGTATATAGGCATCACGTCCGAGACAAGTAGATCGACTCGCCTGCATCTACTACTATTACTCCACACATCGACCGCTATCCAAAGATGCATCTAGAGTATTAAGTTCATAAGAACAGAGTAACGCTTTAAGTAAGATGACATGATGTAGAGGATAAACTCATGCAATATGATATAAACCCCATCTTGTTATCCTCGATGGCAACAATACAATACGTGCCTTGCTGCCCCTCATCACTTTGGGAAAGGACACCGCAAGATTGAACCCAAAGCTAAGCACTTCTCCCATTGCAAGAAAAATCAATCTAGTAGGCCAAACTAAACTGATAATTCGAAGAGACTTGCAAAGATAACCAATCATACATAAAAGAATTCAGAGAAGATTCAAATATTGTTTGTAGATAAACTTGATCATAAACCCACAATTCATCGGTCTCAACAAACACACCGCGAAAGAAGACTAAATCGAATAGATCTCCACGAGAGAGGGGGAGAACATTGTATTGAGATCCAAAAAGAGAGAAGAAGCCATCTAGCTAATAACTATGGACCCGAAGGTCTGAGGTAATCTACTCACACATCATCGGAGAGGCTATGGTGTTGATGTAGAAGCCTCCGTGATCGATGCCCCCCTCGTGAGCTCGAGAAAAGGCCCCAAGATGGGATCTCACGGCATGAGAAGGTTGCGGCGGTGGAATTAGGTTTTGGCTCCGTATCTGGTAGTTTGGGGGCACATAGGTATATATAGGAGGAAGAAGTACGTCGGTGGAGCAACGTGGGGCCCATGAGGGTGGAGGGCGCGCCCTGGGGGGGGGGGGGGGTAGGCGCGCCCCCCTACCTCGTGCCTTCCTGGTTGATGTCTTGACGTAGGGTCCAAGTCCTCTAGATCACGTTCGTTCCGAAAAACACGTTCCCGAAGGTTTCATTCCGTTTGGACTCCGTCTGATATTCTTTTTCTGCGAAACTTTGAAATAGGCAAAAAACAGCAATTCTGACCTGGGCCTCCGGTTAATAGGTTAGTCCCAAAAATAATATAAAAGTGTATAATAAAGCCCATTAATGTCCAAAACAGAATATAATATATCATGGAACAATAAAAAATTATAGATACGTTGGGGACGTATCGCCAGGCACCCCTGAAGTTTTCTCTCCAAGCTCTACTTCGGCCCCGCGCTTTGGTCGGCTTTGCGTGGACTTCGAGGAGCTCCGCAAGAGGAAAGGATCCCCGAGCAGCAACAACATCTTCGGGACGTTGAAGCGGCGAAAGTACTTTGCTATCGACGAGTAAGTACTGCACCTTGTGATTTCTTGATTGCTGATTTCCTTCCTGACGTTAGTTCTTTAGGACCCCTTCTGCCAGGGCCATTGGGTCCCTCGTGAAGCAATCCTCGCCTTCCGCGGCACCCCCGCTGGCCTTGTGCACCCCGAGCCTGTATGCCGCGCCCGAAACTGGGTCGACAAAGGGCGTGCGCTCGCCTTCATGGAGCCTCGAATCTGTGGCCTCGCTGCCCTTCCTGCAAGGTCTGGCTTGGAGCCTGGCGGGCGTTCCCCGATCTCCTCATCTAGTTATGGACAGCCACTAGTTAACTTCGTCCTTAGGCTCCTCCTCAAGCAGCGGGCCGCATCCGGCCGGAGCTTCTCGCGAGGTCGGGCCGGCGCCTGGTGCGACACCCGCCCCCAGCCCCCTGCCGAGGGGCGGTGCACCACTTGATGTCCCGCCTGCAGCCCCCGAGGTGGAGGACAAGGTGGGCCGTGCTTTCGAGTCCGAGCGTGGGCGAAGCGTCGTTCGCCATGAGCTCTTTCAAGAGGCGATGGGCGCGATGAGCCGACTCGGTGAAGAACTTGAGGGCGTCGACTCGCGCCTTGAGGCTGAAGGTCTGCGGCTGGTGGAGGAATGGCGTAAGCTAAGGGTGGCCATCAACCTTGGCCGCTATTAGCGTGATCTTGACAATGCGAGGGCCGAGGCGTCCCTCAAGGTTTCCCGCGAAGCTTGCCCTCGAGCCTTGGAGGAGGCTCGCGAGGCTGACTGTCGTCGCGAGGCTGCGAAGAAACGCGCGTGGGAGCTCCAGGCCTGGAGTGCGTCCCTCGAGCAGCAGGTGGATGCGCGCAGAGATGCCCTTGCGTCACTAAGGGGGACGCCCGCTGAGGAAGAGGAGGTCCGGAGGCGTGAGGAAGCGCTGGCTCTAGAAGCAGTGGAGCGCAGCATTGAGCTCGAACAACTGGAGACGAGGGAGCGTCAAGTTGCTCAGGCGGAAGACGCCATTGGGGCTTGCGAGGCCAGGGTCCAGGAGGAAGTCGACCTCTGGGTGGCCGAGGTTCGCCCAGACCTAGAGGGTAGGTATGACTTGAAGTTGAAGCTCGCAGGAACGGAGGATGCGGGCAGGGCCGCTGCCCTCAGGCCCAGGTTGGATGAGGCGGAGAGGCGTGGGGAGGCCACGACTGCCGCCCTGGTCACGGCACATGCGGACTTGGCCTCCGCCTGCGCCGAGCTGCTTTCTCTTCGGAAACGGGTTGATGACGCCGAGGCCGTCGCGCGACAAAACAGGGAGGAAGTGCTCCAACGACGGACGCTATAGCGCGAGCATGCCCCCATGCTTCAGGACCTTCAAAACAGGGCTAATACCGCCCTGGGACACATCTGCGACAAGAATGCACCACCCCCCACTCGAATGACTACGCCAGCCACCTGACCTTCTTCACCGACGTGGTGACGCGCCTGGAAACCCGGTCTGATAGGGCTCGCTAGCTCGTGGAGGAGAGAAGTCGGGGCCTGCTCAGGCACGCGTTCTCCCGTGTCTTCAGCCACCTCAGGAACACCTTCCCGACTTTGATTTTGACGCCGCCATTGCCCCCGTATAGCAGGCCATCCGGGGCGACCTGACGCGGTGGGTGGAAGACAATGTGGGTGGAAGACAATGTGGGCGCGTTGGTCAGAGCCTTCACTTCAGAGGACGACGCGGTGGTAGTCGCCGCCGACGGAGGCGACGTGGTCGACGATGGGGACGCCGGCGCTGGTGATGGTGGCGGTGGCTCCAACAACGACATCAGCGACACGAGCGGCGCGTCCGAAGATGATGCGTAGGACGCGGCGAGCGACATATCTGGCTAATTCCTCGTCCCTTTACTGCTTCACCCTGTATGCAAAAACTTGGGCGTGGCCCCTAAAGATTGTGAGAGCATTTTGGGAGGGGGAGCCCCTCATGTAAATGAATCATGATTTCTATTTCTCTGCGCTGAATCAAGGGGGCATTTTGGCCTGCCATGTGTCTGATGGCAAGTCTTGCCGCTGCGGTTTACCTTAGCTGGGGCAGACCCTGAATTGTATTGTGAGATCGAGTGCCGCCGCGAGGCTCCTGTAGGGTCTGCTGACCTGCCCGAGAAGGCCTCGTGAGGTTCCTGCACCGATCGGCGCGCGCGCTGGGCCTAGCCCCGCTCGCGAGGGGCCCGCGAGGGGGAGGCGGCGAGCGTGAGCTCGAGAACAAGGCAAGAACCAGACAGCAAGAAAATGCTTTGACGAGAAAATGCACCCCCCGCACGCATCGACAAAAGCTTGACATCAACTTAAATCCAAATCCAGAAATCAAGGCTACGAAAGAAAAGATCCAAAGCAAATGGCCGTGTCCGGCGCCTAGTCTAGTCTTCAGGTCTTGTCACTAGTGCGGAGCTAAGTGCTGCCACTAGGCGTGGGAGGGAGCCCCAGGGCCTGAGGCCGGCACCCCTGAGACTCCGGGGCGTGTACAGCCCCACTCATTATTACGTGAGAGTGTCACGAGCGGCGAGCTTCACATGCACTAGGCCTTCTTCACAGGAACCGGCCTTGCTTCATATCGCCAGACGAGGGCCCCGCCTTGCGCCTCCCTCGACCACCTTTGAGCCGACCGGAAACCTTGGATGACACAAAGGGGGGAAAGGGGACGCCAGCAGTGCCCCCGGCGACCACGGGTCCTCTGCCAGGGGAAGGCTCGCCGGCACCTCCTTGGCAGAGGGCCTACCTCCGGGCGTTGCCTGGCTTCGCATGATGTGAGGAGGGGCCTCGTTCCTGGCTCCCTCCTCGCGGCCCCTAGCGTGATCCCCCCGGTGGAAGGGATGCTGCTGCGCCGGGGTCGCCGACTGGCGTCGTGACCTGATTCACTAGCAGCCCATGGTTAGCGTAAGCCTGCTCCTGAGAAATTAGTGGTACCCTGTAGTCGTTGTCGCTGGCGCGATCGTTGCGGTTCTCCGTTGGTTCCGGGAAGGCTTCAACTTCCAGCGTCCCTTCTTCCCACTCTTCCCCGAGGGACAAGCCAGGGTCGTCCTCCGTGCTGGCGTCGACAAAGCCCCCAGGCGCGCCCGATGGCGCGTGGTTGCGGCGAGGCCCGCCGTGAGACCCCGACATGGCTTGAGAAGGAAGCTGATAGCAGAAGGGCGGCACTCCCGATGCCGCCGCATCCAGCAGCTCGGCAATGCGCTCCAGCAGTGCATCCCGACCGCTCTCCATCAACCGGCACCGCAGCAGCTCTCGCGCCACCGTGAGTGCTGCCCGCATGTTTGCCTGCTTCGTCGTGAATGCGGCGCTGTTGCTGCGGCATGGCTTGCTGCCCTTGCAGCGGCTCGTACTTGCCGTGGTGTGAGGGTGGACGACGCCTGGTCGCGCCGCCCGTGCCCTGCAGTGTTGGACGGCGCTCGCGGTGCCAGGGGCGCGGAGTCGAGGTTTTCATGGGTAGGTGTCACCGCTCGGGCCGGCCAAGCTGCCCAGCGGTCGGAATCAGCCCTTGGGTTGCCGGGCATCGTGGCCACGGAGCGTCGGCAAGTCGATTGGCGGAGAAGCTCCGGCGCACCCCTACTTGGCGCGCCAAATGTCGGATGTGGGGTTCCGGCAAAACCCTTAAGGTTCGATTTCTGGGGTGCGCGCGAAGTTCTTTCCCCCTACCGATCTACGCCCTAGCTCACTAAGATCTCACGGACAAACTTGACGAACTCACAACACAGAAAGACACGGGATTTATACTGGTTCAGGCCACCATTGTGGTGTAATACCCTACTCTAGTGTGTGGTGGTGGATTGCCTCTTGGGCTGATGAAGAACAGTAAAAGGGGAGGAATAGCCTCCTAAGGTTGAGGTGTTCTTGTGCTCTGTGGACTTGTGTATGAGAACTCGATCCCTCCTCCCCTGTGGTGGCTAGCTCTACTTATATAGGCCCTGGTCCTCTCCCCAAATATTGAGAGGGAAGGGAGCCAACAACGGCGGGCAAATTTGAAAGGGGACAGCTAGTACAAGCTATCCTGACAAAAGCAGTCTTCGCCTGCAAAAGGCTCTGGTGGTGACGCCGTCTTGGGCTCCACGGTGACCTCCTTCTTGCCGTCCTGCTGGTCTTGGTCTTGTTGCACCGATATGGAAACCTTTGCCTGATGCCTCTGTACTCCGCGCGCGTTTGCGCTTGCTTCCTTAGCATCAAAGAGGAAACAAGGACGCTGCGCGTGCTGGCACCCGCCTGGTGTCGATCGTCATGGCTCACGTCACGAGAGCCTCATGAGGTTTGCTCCGCCTTGATATCTCCGCTCCTCGCGAGGCAGCCTGGTGAGGCTGCTCCCGAGGAGGTCTTGCGCCGCCCCCCTTGTGAGGCTTGGCCCTTCGCGAGGGTCTTGAATGCTTTGTTGATGAAGATGGGCCGTACAGGCCCACTATCGTAGCCACGCCATGGGCCGCAGGCAGGCAAGTCTGGGGACCCCCGTTCCCAAAACGCTGATACGTCTCCAACGTATCTATAATTTTTGATTGCTCCATGCTATTTTATGTACTGTTTTGGACATTATTGGGCTTTATTATCCACTTTTATATTATTTTTGGGACAAACCTATTAACCGGAGGCCCAGCCCAGAATTGCTGTTTTTTGCCTATGTCGAGTTTGAAGAAAAGGAATATCAAACGGAGTCCAAGCGGAATGAAACCTTCGGAACGTGATTTTCTCACCGAACATGATCCAGAGACTTGGACCCTCGTCAAGAAAGAAAGGAGGAAGGCACGAGGTAGGGGCGCGCCCACCCCAGTCGCCCTCCACCCTCGTGGGCCCCTGTTGCTCCACCGACGTACTCCTTCCTCCTATATATACCTCGCACCCCCAAGCGATCGATCACGGAGCCAAAACCTAATTCCACCGCCGCAACCTTCTGTACCCACGAGATCCCATCTTGGGGCCTGTTCCGGAGCTCCGCCGGAGGGGGCATCCATCACGGAGGGCTTCTACATCATCACCATAGCCTCTCCGATGAAGTGCGAGTAGTTTACTTCAGACCTTAGGGTCCATAGTTAGTAGCTAGATGGCTTCTTCTCTCTTTTTGGATCTCAATACAATGTTCTTCCCCTCTCTCGTGGAGATCTATTCGATGCAATCTTCTTTTGCAGTGTGTTTGTTGAGACCGATGAATTGTGGGTTTATGATCAAGTTTATCTATGAACAATATTTGAATCTTCTCCGAATTCTTTTATGTATGATTGGTTATCTTTGCAAGTATCTTCGAATTATCAGTTTGGTTTGGCCTACTAGATTGGTTTTTCTTGTAATGGGAGAAGTGCTTAGATTTGGGTTCAATCTTGCGGTGTCCTTTCCCAGTGACAGTAGGGGCAGCAAGGCACGCATTGTATTGTTGCCATCGAGGATAACAAGATGGGGTTTTTATCATATTGCATGAATTTATCCCTCTACATCATGTCATCTTGAACTTAATACTCTAGATGCATGCTGGATAGCGGTCGATGAGTGGAGTAATAGTAGTAGATGCAGGCAGGAGTCGGTTTACTTGTCTCGGACGTGATGCCTATATACATGATCATACCTAGATATTCTCATAACTATGCTCAATTCTGTCAATTGCTCAACAGTAATTCATTCACCCACCGTAAAATACTTATGCTCTTGAGAGAAGCCACTAGTGAAATCTATGGCCCCCGGGTCTATATTCATCATATTAATCTTCCATCACTTAGTTATTTTCTTTGCTTTTTTACTTTGCTTTTATTTTACTTTGCATCTTTATCACAAAAATACCAAAAACAGTATCCTATCATATCTATCAGATCTCACTCTCGTAAGTGACCGTGAAGGGATTGACAACCCCTTATCGCGTTGGTTGCGAGGAGTTATTTGTTTTGGGCAGGTACGAGGGACTCGCGCGTAGCCTCCTACTGGATTGATACCTTAGTTCTCAAAAACTGAGGGAAATACTTACGCTACTTTGCTGCATCATCCTTTCCTCTTCAAGGAAATCCAAAGCAGTGCTCAAGAGGTAGCAAACGCCGACAGACGTAGGGCAAGGCAGGGCCCCTAGGGGGCGGAGGCCAACCCTAGGGCGCCCCTGGCTGCCTCTTATCCCCTCCCACCTATATAGATGTGGGAAGGGGGCGCCTCACAAACACACAACATCAATTGTTAGCCGTGTGCGGCGCCCCCTCCACAGTTTACACCCCAGGTCATATTCTCGCGGTGCTTAGGCAAAGCCCTGCGCGGATTACTTCACCATCACCGTCACCATGCCGTCGTGTTGATGGAACTCATCTACTTCCTCGACACCTTGCTGGATCAAGATGGCGAGGGACGTCATCACGCTGAACGTGTGCAGAACTCGGAGGTGCCGTACGTTCGGTGCTTGATTGGTCGGAGCTAGAAGAAGTTCGACTACATCAACCGCGTTGTCAAACACTTCCGCTTTTGGTCTATGAGGGTACGTAGACACACTCTCCCCCTCTCGTTGTCATGCATCTCCTAGATAGATCTTGCGTGAGCGTAGGATTTTTTTTGAAATTGCATGCTATGCTTCCCAACAGTGGCATCCGAGCCAGGTCTATGCGTAGATGATATGCATGAGTAGAATACAAAGAGTTGTGGGAGGTGATCGTCATACTGCTTACCACCAATGTCTTATTTTGATTCGGCGGTATTGTTGGATGAAGCGGCCCGGACCAACCTTGACCACGTTCATGAGACCGGTTCCACCAACAGACATGCAATTAGTTTTGCATAAAGGTGGCTGGCGGGTGTCTGTTTCTCCTACTTTAGTTCAATCGAATTTGACTGCGGCCGGTCCTTGTTAAAGGTTAAAACAACAAACTTGATAAATCACCGTTGTGGTTTTGATGCGTTGGTAAGAATGGTTCTTGCTAGAAGCTCGTAGAAGCCACATTAAACTTGCAACAACAAAGTAGAGGACGTCTAACTTGATATACGTTATTGTATGAGGTGATCATGTTTTGTAAAAGTTACTAGCAACCGGCAGGAGCCTTATGGTTGTCTCTTTATTGTATGAAATGAAAACTCCATGTAATTGCTTTACTTTATCACTATGCGTTAGCGATAGTTGTAGAAGCAATAGTTGGCGAGACGACCACGACGCCACAATGGAGATCAAGGTGTCAAGACAGTGATGATGGAGAACATGACGATGCAATGGAGATGGAGATCAAAAGCACAAGATGATGATGGCCATATCATGTCACATATTTTGATTGCATGTGATGTTTATCTTTTATGCATCTTATTTTGCTTAGTACGGCGGTAGCATTATAAGATGATCCCTGAACTAAAATTTCAAGGTATAAGTGTTCTCCCTGAGTATGCAACATTGCGACAGTTCATCGTGCTGAGACACCACGTGATGATCGGGTGTGATAGGCTCTACGTTCACATACAACGGGTGCAAGACAGTTTTGCACATGCGGAATACTCGGGTTAAACTTGATGAGCCTGGCATGTACAGACATGGCCTCGGAACACTGGAGACCGAAATGTTGAACGTGAATCATATAGTAGATATGATCAACATAGAGATGTTCACCATTGATGACTACTCCATCTCACGTGATGATCAGACATGGTTTAGTTGATTTGGATCACGTATCATTTAGATGACTCGAGGGATGTCTATCTAAGTGGGAGTTCTTAAGTAATTTTGTAACACCCCGGAAGTAACTTTCCATATTTATAACTCCAACTCTTGCCATTTTCGGCATTGTGTTATGATATTCCCTCCGTGGTTGGGTTTTTCTTCATTTTGCATTTTGTCCATGTCATGCATTTTATATCATGTCATCATGTGCATCGCATTTGCATACGCGTTCGTCTCATGATTCCGAGCATTTTTTCCCGTTGTCCGTTTTGCAATCCGGCACTCCTATCTCCCCCGGCGGCCCCTTTTACGTTTTTCCGTGTGCAGGTACTAAACCTTCTCGGAATGGACCGAGGTTTGTCTAGTGGCCTTGGTATACCACCCGTAGGCCACCGGTCAAGTTTCGGGTCATTTGGAGCTCGTTTGGTACTCCAACGGTTAACCGCCCTCTCGCAAAGGCCTCTTTTAAGTTGCAGCCCAGCACCCCTCCAAAACAGCCCAATAACCCATCTAAGTCACTTCCATGCTCTCCGTCGTTCGATCACGATCGTGTGGAAAACTACACCTCATTTGGACTCTCCTAGCTCCCTCTATGCCTATTTAAGCAAACCCCTCCAAATCTGGGTCTAACCCTAGCCTTCCCCTACCTCGCGCCCGGACGAAGCGTCCGCTCCGCCGGACCGTCCGCCCACCAGCCGCCGCCCGCTCAGCCACTCAGGATCGACACGTGCGCCGCCCGCCGCGCCGCCATGGCCTCGCGAGGCCCACAGTCGGCCCGCCCGGCCGCCCTGCCGACCAGCGCCCGGCCGGCCGGCCCGCGCCGCCTCCTCCTCCGCCGCCTCGGCGCGCCCGCCTTCCCGCCGCCCGAGCTCCGCGCGCCCCGCCCGCCGCCCGCCCGCGCCGGCGGCGTCGTCGCCCGCATCCGGCCGTCGCCACCGCCGTCGCCATCCGCCGCCCGGCCACCGGGCTCGCCGCCCGTCGCCACCGGCCGCCCTCGCCGGCGCCACCTCCCTCCACGGCGCCCGCCCGGCTCCTCTCCTCCGGCGAGCTCCCCGACTCCGGCGACCTCGGGAACCGCGCGCGCCAGATCCGGATCCCGAGCTCCCGTTGACCTCTCTCCCCCTCACTTTTTCTACTAAGTTTTTCATCTCATTGATATTTTGTGTCATTTTCTTCATGCTATATCTTTGCATCTGTAGATCCATTTTGCGCGTATAATATATCAAAATGTTCGTCTCGAAGTGTAGATTATTTCATCTCATTGCATTATTTTCATTTGAGCTCATCTTGATGCCCGAAATGCTGTTGGAAGAGTGCTATGTGATGTTAGTTTCTGTTTCTTAACAGAACTTGCACTTTTGTTATTTTTGCCATGATTGATGTGTGCACCCTATGAATTTGAGTCCTACATGTGTTTTGTAATATGCCATGCCATCTTTCCAGGGGTGTATGCCATGTATTTTTGTGATCTATGTGGTGACTAGCACAAGCATGCAAAGTAGGTGTCCTGATGTTGCTGTTTTCAGCCCTGTTTTGCTGATATTTTGATGCCATGTTAACTTGATGATACCGAGAGATCTATGCATATTTTGAGATACTTCAGTAAGGATGTTTTGTAAAACTTGTCTTGCTCTATCCGTCCATGCCTTTGTTTGCAATTATGGAGTGCTATAGCTTGAGTCAATCGAGCTCTACGTTTGCTATCAAATGTTTCCTGACAGATTGTTTACATGTTATTCAATTTTTCCTAGGTTGTTGTGGTTGATCCATGTATGCTATGTTATTGTTCTTGCCATGTATGTCTTCTATGTCATGTCTTCTTGATGTATGTATGCTTAGTTTATCATATAAGGCTCTGTAGTGAGTGCATTGAGCTTGTAAACATGCCTACTTGTTATCAGTTTTGGACATGTCATGTTGCTGAATCTGTTAACGAAACTTTCAATATTGACATGGGTGTTACTATATTTTCTGATCCTTTTTGGCTTATGGTCAGTAAGGGACTTTTGTTCTATGCTTTGAGTAGATTCATGCCATGCCTTGTTTTGCTATTATAAGTTCCTGTAGTATGTAGTTTTGTTGCTCTGAATATTGCAACCTGATGCTGTTTTTGCCATGTCCAGCCTGATATTTTGTGCACTTTTGCCATGCTTGTTTGAACCTGTTATGATGTGAACTAGCCGTAGCTCAGTGTTCATCTTTTGTCGAGCATCTTGTGTAGATCACTGCCATATACTTTGTTGATACGTTTGGGTGCAGTAGCTTAATTACTTGTTGCTTGCTAAGTGGCATCATGCTGTTAATGGCAGATTTGTGCCATTCTTGTCTTGCTTGTCATTTGCAAACCGTGCATCCGATTCCGGTGATCTTTATATCGATTTCAACCGAAATCATCTCATCTTTCAGTGGCATACTTGGTTTGCCAAGTTGATGCCTGGTTCATCATTTTCCTTCCGGCGCACATCGCATTGCATATCACATCCCGCATATCATGTCATGTTTTGCATCATGTTGATTGTGCTTTGCACCGTGATTTATTGTGGTCCCTTTGTTTGTGTTGTTGCTTTGGGTAGAGCCGGGAGGCGAGTGCGTGAGCGAGGAACCTGTTGAGAACGCTACGAGGATCAAGCTTTCGACAACTCGAGAACATTGCGAGCAAGATGACCATACCCTCGAAATCACTTCTATCTTTGCTATGCTAGTTGCTCGCTCTTTTGCTGTGCCTATGCTGCGATACCTACCACTTGCTATATCATGCCACCCATATTGCCATGTCAGCCCTAACCATCCTTTCCTAGCAAACCGTTGATTGGCTATGTTACCGCTTTGCTCAGCCCTCTTATAGCGTTGCTAGTTGCAGTGAAGTTGAAGTTTGTTCCTTGTTGGAACATGGAGATGTTGTTCCTTTTTCGAACATGTTTACTTGTTGGGGATATCACAATATATATCTGCTATAATTAATGCATCTATATACTTGGTAAAGAGTGGAAGGCTCGGCCTTATGCCCAGTGTTTTGTTCCCTCTTGCCACCCTAGTTTCCGTCATACGGTGTTATGTTCCTTGATTTCGCGTTCCTTACGGTTGGGTGATTTATGGGACCCCTTGACAGTTCACTTTGAATAAGACTCGTCCAGCAAGGCCCAACTTTGGTTTTACCATTTGCCACCTAAGCCTTTTCCCCGGGTTTCATGAGCCCGAGGGTCATCTTTATTTAACCCCGGGCCAATGCTCCTCGAGTGTTGGTCCAACCTAGAGCCACTGCGGTGCCACCCGAGGCAACTTGGGGCATCTTGGTTGCCGCACGTACTGCTCATCCGGTGTGCCACGAGAACGAGATATGTGCAGCTCCTATCGGGATTTGTCGGCACATTCGGGCGGCTTTGCTGGTCTTGTTTTATTCTGTCGAAATGTCTTGTAGTCCGGGATTCGAGATTGATCGGGTCTTCCGGTAGAAGGAATATCCTTCGTTGACCGTGAGAGCTTATAATGGGCTAAGTTGGGACACCCCTGCAGGGTAATATCTTTCGAAAGCCGTGCCCGCGGTTATGAGGCAGCTGGGAATTTGTTAATGTCCGGTTGTAGAAAACCCGAAGTTGACCTCAAATAAAATACACATCAACGCGTGTGTAACGTGATGGTCTCTTCTCGTGAGTCCGGGAAGTGAACACGATGTTGGAGTTATGTCGGCGTAAGTAGTTCAGGATCACTTCTTGATCGCTATTAGCTTCACGTCCGTGCTTTGCTTCTCTTCTCGCTCTCTTTTGCGATGTAGCCACCATATATGCTAGTCGCTTGCTGCAGCTCCACTTTACTACCCTATCCTTCCTATAAGCTTAAATAGTCTTG
Organism: Aegilops longissima; assembly: GCA_021605205.1. NCBI lineage: Eukaryota > Viridiplantae > Streptophyta > Magnoliopsida > Poales > Poaceae > Aegilops > Aegilops longissima. The sequence goes on along the minus strand of CM038679.1, from coordinate 473,004,280 downwards.
ATCTCATGGTGTGAGATTGCTGAGTCCCCGTGACTCACAGATACTTCAAAACAGTTGCAGGTTCCGGCGATGCGGTGCAGGTGGCGCAACCGAGCTCAAGTGGGAGTTCGACGAGGCGTGGTGCGTTACTATGTGTCTTTTCCGATGATCAGTAGTGGTGCCCAGTTGGGACGATCGGGGATCTGTGTAGCATTTGGGGTATCTTCTTTTATTTTGGTTCCGTAGTCGGACCTTGAGTGTACTCTGAATGATGGATGTTTATTTATGTCTTGTGTGAAGTGGCATTTGTAAGCCAACTATGTATCTCTTTCCTTATGTATTACATGGGTTGTGTGAAGATTACCTCACTTGCGATAATTGCTTTCAATGCGGTTATGCCTCTAAGTCGTGCCTCGACACGTGGGAGATATAGCCGCATCGAGGGCGTTACAAATTTGATTAATTGAACTTAATTTATCATGAAGTTAGTCCTGATAGTATTTGCATATCTATGTTGTAGATCAATGGCTCGCGTATAGCTCCCCTGTTTTAATTTTGATATGTTCCTTGAGAAAAACTAAGTTGAAAGATGGTAGTAGCAATGATGCGGACCGGGTCCGTGATCTAAGGATTATCCTCTCATTGCTGCACAGAAGAATTATGTCCTTGATGCACCGCTAGGTGACAGCTCTATTGCAGGAGCAGATGTGGATGTTATGAACGTTTGACAAGCTTGGTATGATGACTACTTGATAGTTCAGTGTGCCATGCTTTACGGCTTAGAACCGGGACTTCATAAACATTTTGAAATGCCACGGAACATATGAGATGTTCCAAGAGCTGAAATTGTTATTTTAGACTCATGCCCGTGTTGAGAGGTATGAGACCTCTGACAAGTAGTTTGCCTACAAGATGGAGGAGAATAGCTCAGGTAGTGAGCATGTGCTCAGAATGTCTGCGCACTACAGTCGCTTGAATCAAGTGGGAGTTAATCTTCCAGATAAGATGGTGATTGACAGAGTTCTCTAGTCACTATCACCAAGCTACTAGAACTTCGTGATGAACTATAATGTGCAAGGGATAACGGAAAAGATTCCCGAGCTCTTCGCGATGCTAAAATCGGTGAAGGTAGAAATCAAGAAAGAGCATCAAGTGTTGATGGTTAACAAGACCACTAGTTTCAAGAAAAAGGGCAAAGGAAAGAGAGGTAACTTCAAGAAGAATGGCAAGCAAGTTGCCGCTTCCATGAAGAAGCCCAAAGCTGGACCTAAGCCTGAAACTGAATGCTTCTACTGCAAAGGAAATGGTCACTAGAAGCGGAACTGCCCCAAAAACCTTGGCGGATAAGAAGGATGGCAAAGTGAACAAAGGTATATTTGATATACATGTTATTGATGTGTACTTTACTAGTGTTCATAGTATCCCCTGGGTATTTGATACTGGTTCAGTTGCTAAGATTTGTAACTCGAAACAAGAGTTGCAAAATGAACAGATACTAGTTAAAGGCGAGGTGACGATGTGTGTTGGAAGTGATTCCAAGGTTGATAAGATCACCATCGCACACTCACTTTACCTTCGGGATTAGTATTGAACCTAAAATATATGTTATTTGGTGTTTGTGTTGAGCATGCATATGATTGGATCATGTTTATTGCAATACGGTTATTCATTTAAGTCAAAGAATAATTGTTGTTCTGTTTACATGAATAAAACCTTCTATGGTCATACACTCAATATAAATGGTTTACTGAATCTCGATCGTGGTGATACACATATTCATAATATTGATGCCAAAAGATGCAAAGTTGATAATGATAGTGCAACATATTTGTGGCACTACCGTATAGGTCATATTGGTGTAAAACGCATGAAGAAACTCCATGCAGATGGGCTTTTGGAATCACTTGATTATGAATCATTTGATACTTGCGAGCCATGCTTCATGGGCAAGATGATTAAAACTCCGTTCTCCGGAACAATGGAGCGAGCTAATGACTTATTGGAAATAATACATACCGATGTATGCGGTCCGATGAGTGTTGGGGCTCGCGTCGGGTATCATTATTTTCTAACCTTCACAGATGATTTGAGCAGATATGGGTATATCTACTTAATGAAACACAAGTCTGAAACATTTGAAAAGTTCAAAGAATTTCAGAGTGAAGTGGAGAATCATCGTAACAAGAAAATAAAGTTTCTACGATCTGATCGCGGAGGCGAATATTTGAGTTACGAGTTTGGCCTTCATTTAAAACAATGTGGAATAGTTTCACAACTCACGCCACCTGGAACACCACATCGTAATGGTGTGTCTGAACGTCGTAACCGTACTTTATTAGATATGGTGCGATCTATGATGTCTCTTACCGATTTACCACTATCGTTTTGGGGTTATGCATTAGAGACAGCTGCATTCACATTAAATAGGACACCGTCTAAATCCATTGAGACGACACCATATGAACTTTGGTTTTGCAAGAAATCTAAGCTATCATTTCTTATAGTTTCGGGTTGCGACACTTATGTCAAAAGGCTTCAGCCTGATAAGCTTGAACCCAAATCGGAGAAGTGCATCTTCATAGGACACCCTAAGGAAACAATTGGGTACACCTTCTACCACAGATCTAAAGGCAAGATCTTTGTTGCCGAGAATGGAACCTTTCTAGAGAAGGAGTTTCTCTCGAAAGAAGTGAGTGGGAGGAAAGTAGAACTTGATGAGGTAATTGTACCTTCTCTCGAATTGGAAAGTAGCACATCAGTGAAATCCGTTCCCGTGATGCCTACACCAACTAGAGAGGAGGCTAATGATGATGACCATGAAACTTTGGATCAAGTTACTACTAGACCTCGTAGGTAGAACAGAGCACATTCCGCATGAGAGTGGTACGGTAATCCTGTCCTGGAAGTCATGTTATTAGACCATGGCGAACCTAAGAACTATGAAGAAGCTATGATGAGCCCAGATTCCGACAGATGGCTTGAGGCCATGAAATCTGAGATAGGATCCATGTATGAGGACAAAGTGTGGAATTTGGTGGACTTGCCCAATGATCGGCAAGCCATTGAGAATAAAAGGATCTTCAAGAGGAAGCCAGACACTGATGGTAGTGTTACTATCTACAAAGCTCGACTTGTCGCAAAAGGTTTTCGGAAAGTTCAAGGAGTTGACTATGATGAGACTTTCTCACTCATAGCGATGCTTAAGTCTGTCTGAATCATGTTAACAATTGCCGCATTTTATGAAATCTGGCAAATGGATGTCAAGACTGCATTCCTTAATGGATTTCTTAAATAAGAGTTGTATATGATGAAACCAGAAGGTTTTGTCAATCCTAAAGGTACTAACAAAGTGTGCAAGCTCCAACGATCCATCCATGGACTGGTGCAAGCATCTCAGAGTTGGAATATACGCTTTGATGAGTTGATCAAAGCATATAGTTTTATACAGACTTTCGGAGAAGCCTGTATTTACAAGAAAGTGAGTGGGAGCTCTGTAGCCTTTCTAATATTATATGTTGATGACATATTGTTGATTGCAAATGATATAGAATTTCTGGATAGCATAAAAGGATACTTGAATAAGAATTTTTCAATGAAAGACCTCGGTGAAGCTGCTTACATATTAGGCATCAAGATCGATAGAGATAGATCAAGACACTTGATAATAATTTCAATGACTGCATACCTTGACAAGATTTTGAAGGAGGTCAAAATGGATCAGTCAAAGAAGGAGTTCTAGCCTATATTGTAAGGTGTGAAGTTGAGTAAGACTCAAAAGCCCGACCACGGCATAAGATAGAGAGAGAATGAAATTCATTCCCTATGTCTCAGCCATAGGTTCTATAAAGTATGCCATGCTGTATACCAGACCTATTGTGTACCTTGCGATGAGTTTGGCAAGGGGGTACAATAGTGATCCAGGACTAGATCACTGGATAACGGTCAAAATTATCCTTAGAGGACTAAGGAAACATGTTTCTCGGTTATGGACGTGACAAAGAGTTCGTCGTGAAGGGTTACGTCGATGCAAGCCTGACATTGATCCGGATGACTCTGAGTCTCAATCTGGACACATATTGAAAGTGGGGGCAATTAGCTAGAGTAGCTCCGTGCAGAGCATTGTAGACACAGAAATTTGCAAAATACATACGGATATGAATGTGGCAGACCCATTGACTAAACCTCTCTCACAAGCAAAACATGATCACACCTTAGTACTCTTTGGGTGTTAATAACATGGCAATGTGAACTAGATTACTGACTCTAGTAAACCCTTTCGGTGTTGGTCACATGGCGATGTGAACTATGAGTGTTAGTCACATGGTGATGTGAACTATTGGTGTTAAATCACATGGTGATGTAAACTAAATTATTGACTCTAGTGCAAGTGGGAGACTGAAGGAAATATGCCCTAGAGGCAATAATAAAGTTGTTATTTTATATTTCCTTATATCATGATAAATGTTTATTATTCATGCTAGATTTGTATTAACCGCAAACTTGATACATGTGTGGATACATAGACAAAACACCGTGTCCCTAGTAAGCCTCTACTAGACTAGCTCGTTAATCAAAGATGGTTAAGTTTCCTAACCATAGACCTGTGTTGTCATTTGATGAACGGGATCACATCATTAGGAGAATGATGTGATGGACAAGACCCATCCGTTAGCTTAGCATATTGATCGTTCAGTTTTATTGCTATTGCTTTCTTCATGTCAAATACATATTCCTTCGACTATGAGATTATGCAACTCCCGGATACCGGAGGAATACCTTGTGTGCTATCCGTCACACTGTAACTAGGTGATTATAAAGATGCTCTACAGGTATCTCCGAAGGTGTTTGTTGGGTTGGCACAGATCGAGATTAGGATTTGTCACTCCGAGTATCGGAGAGGTATCTCTGGGACCTCTCGGTATTGCACATCATGAGAAGCCTTGCAAGCAAAGTAACTAATGAGTTAGTTACATGATGATGTATTACAGAACGAGTAAAGAGAGTTGCCAGTAACGAGATTGAACTAGGTATGTGGATAACGACGATCTAATCTCGGGCAAGTAACATATCGATGGACAAAGGGAATAACGTATGTTGTCATAACGGTTCGATCGATAAAGATCTTCATAGAATATGTAGGAGCAAATATGAGCATCCAGGTTCTACTATTGGTTATTAACTGGAGAGGTGTCTCGGTCATGTCTACATAGTTCTCAAACCCGTAGGGTTCACACGCTTAACGTTCGATGATGATTTAGTATTATATGAGTTATGTGATTTGGTGACCGAATGTTGTTCAGAGTTCCAGATGACATCCCGGACATGACGAGGAGTCTCGAAATGGTCGAGAGGTAAATATTTATATATAGTGTGATGGTATTCAGACACAAAAAGTGTTTCGTAGGGTATCGGGTACTTATCGGGTCACCGTTACGTGTTTTGGGTACCCCCGGCAATCCTATGGGCCATATGGGCCTTGTGAAGGAACACACCAGCCCACAAGGGGCTGGTACGCCCTATAAGGCTATCGGAGGAGGATAAGGAAAAGGGGGAAGGGCAAGGAAAGTGTGGATTAGGATTCCCACTTCCTTCCCTCAACCCCTCTTTCCTTCCCTTCATGCATACATGGAAAGGGGGGCGCAGGGCAAGGCAGGGCCCCTAGGGGGCGGCGGCCAACCCTAGGGTGCCCCTGGCTGCCTCTCCTCCCCTCCCACCTATATATATGTGGGGAGGGGGCGCCTCACAAACACACAACATCAATTGTTAGCCGTGTGCGGCGCCCCCCTCCACAGTTTACACCCGCGTTCACATTCTCGCGGTGCTTAGGCGAAGCCTGCGTGGATCACTTCACCATCAGCGTCACCACGCCGTCGTGTTGACGGAACTCATCTACTTCCTCGACACCTTGCTAGATCAATAAGGCGAGGGACGTCATCGCGCTGAACATGTGCATAACTTGGAGGTGTTGTACGTTCGGTGCTTGATCGGTCGGAGCTAGAAGAAGTTCGACTACATCAACCGCGTTGTCAAATGCTTCCACTTTTGGTCTACGAGGGTACGTAGACACACTCTCCCCCTCTCGTTACCATGCATCTCCTAGATAGATCTTGCGTGAGCGTAGGAATTTTTTGAAATTGCATGCTACGTTTCCCAACAGTATTTATAGAGCAAAGATGCAGTGCGGGAGGCCACCGAGGTGGGCACAACCCACCCGGGCACGCCTGGGCCCCCAGGTGCGCCCTGATGGGTTGTGCTCCCCTTGGAGCACCCCTCTGGTACTTCTTTGGCCCAACAGGTGTCTTATGGTCCAGAAAAAATCCACAAAAAGTTTCACTGCGTTTGGAATCCGTTTGGTATTGATTTCCCGCGATGTAAAAAACAAGCAGAAAACAGCAACTGGCACTATGTCAATAGGTTAGTACCAAAAAATGATATAAAATTATTGTAAAACATCCAAGAATGATAATATAACAACATGGAACAATAAAAAATTATAGATACGCTGGAGACGTATCAGCATCCCCAAGCTTAATTCCTGCTCGTCCTCGAGTAGGTAAATGATAAAAACAGAATTTTTGATGTGGAATGCTGCCCAACATGTTCATCACATATTATTTTCTTTGTAGCATGGACATTTGGACTTTTATACGGTTCAAAGCAATAGTCTAGTTTTGACATGAGGACTTTAATACTCAAGCATATCAACAAGCAACCATGTCTTTCAAAATATCAATGCTAAAGAAAGTTATCCCTAGCCCATTATGCTCAATCATTGATCCATTCATGGAACACACTCGCATATTAGCTACATCCAATGCTGAAGTACGATCATAGTGCCCGTTAGTTGGTGCTTTATAAGAGAAGATGGAGACTCAAAATAAAAACAAAAATTGCATAAAGTAAAAGAAAGGCCCTTCGCTGAGGGAAGTAGGGATTTGTAGAGGTGCCAGAGCTCAAAGCGAAAAAGATAGAGATAAAATTATTGGGAGGCATGCTTTTCCTATCAACGAAAATGATCGACTAGTTCCCAATACTTTCCATGCTAGATATATCATAGGAGGTTCCCAAACAGAAAATAAAGTTTATTCCTTTTTCCACCATACTTTCACTTTCCATGGCTAACCGTATCCACGTGTGCCTTACATACCGACACTTTCAAAGGAATTTATTATTTGACAACATAAAGTAAATTCATTTTTCATTTCAGGATTGGGCATCCCTAATACCTTTGCCATACTCTCGTGCAATGAAAGTGAATAAACGCTCATCTTGAGAATAACACATCTAGCATGGAAATATATTAGCCACCCCCTACCATTTCATGAGCGGTACGAGCACACAAAAGAGAAGTTTATTTTGAAAATTAGAGATGGCACATACAAATTTGCTTAGAATGGCGAAATAATACCGCATATAGGTAGGTATAGTGGACTCATGTGGCAAAACTGGTTTAAAGGATTTTGGATGCACAAGTACTTCGTGCAAAGTGAAGGCTAGCAAAAGATTGAGAAGCGACCAACCAAGAAAAAAAATCTCATATGCAAGCATTAAGCATAACTATCACCGAATAATGCACCACAATTGGATGTAATTTCATTCCATAACTATTGACTTTCGTGCTTGCATAGGGAATCACAAACCTTAACACCAATATTCTTACTAAAGCACAATTACTCATCAACATGACTCATATATCATATCATCATATCTCAAAACTATAAAAAAGAATCAAGTTTATTTTGTCCAATGATCTTCATGAAAGTTTTTATTATATCCTCCTTGGATATCTATCACTTTGGGACTAATTTCATATGTTGCTTTTAATAAGCTCAAACAAATGTAAGTGAAGATCATGAGCATAAAATTTTTCTTCTCTCAAAATAATTTTAGTGAAGCAAGAAATAATTTCTTAAAATTTTACTAACTTAAAATAAATCTAAATGAAGCTAGAGAGCAATTTCTTCAAAAAATACTAAAGCACACTGTTCTTAAAAAGATATAAGTGAAGCACTAGAGCAATTCCATAGCTCATAAAGATTTAAGTGAAGCATAGAGAGCAATTCTAACAAGTCATAGCATAATTTTGGCTTTATCAAATAGGTGTGTCCAGCAAGGATTCAAGAATTAAAATAAAAATCAAAACAAGCAAAGACTCATATCATACAAGACGCTCCAAGCAAAACTCATAATATGTGACGAATAAAAATATAGTTTCAAGTAAAATAACGATGGTTGTTAGAAGAAAGAGGGGATGCCACTCGGGGGCATCCCCAAGCTTAGTTGCTTGATACTTATTGAATATTATCTTGGGGTACCATCGCACCCCCAAGCTTAGCCTTTTGCTAATCCTTATTCCTTCATCCATCGTAATATCACCCAAAACTTGAAAACTTCAATCACACAAAACTCAACAAAACCTTCGTGAGATCCGTTAGTATAAGAAAGCAAATCACTACTATAAGTATTGTTGCAAACCCATTTATAGTTTATTTTTGCATTATATCTATTGTATTCCAACTTTTCTATGGCAAAAACTTTTCAAAGAAAACCATAGAATCATCAAAACAAGCACACAACGCAAAGAAAACAGAATCTGTCAAAAAACAGAATAGTCTTTAGCAATCTTGATATTTCCAATACTTAAGAAACTCCAAAAATTCTGAAAAATTAGGACAACATGAGCAATTTGTATATTAATCTTTTGTAAAAGAATTGGTATTTTATCATGCTTATGTTAAAAATGAGAATTATTTTCATGAGTGCAAAAGTTTCTGTTTTTCAGCAAGATCAAATCAACTATCACCCAACATGATCCCAAAGGCTTTGCTTGGCACAAACACTAATTAAAACACAAAAAACACAATCATAAAAGTAGCATAATTGTGCAAACACTCAAGAACAGAAAGAAAAAGACAAAAATAAATTTTATTCATTGGGTTGCCTCCCGACAAGCGCTATCGTTTTACGCCCCTAGCTAGGCATAACGCGAAGGATCTAAGTATTGTCATCTTGGTTTCTAGATCCATACGATGCTCTCTTGATTGATTCATACGGTGGCCTAATTCTTGTTCTAGGTAAGTGTTCCATACCCTTCCTTAGTGGAAATTGATATTTAATATTGCCTTCTTTCATATCAATCACGGCACCAATAGTATGTAAAAATGGTCTACCAAGAATGATTGGACAAGATGGATTGCAATCAATATCAAGAACAATAAAAATCTATGGGCACATAATTCCTATTTGCAAGAATAAGGACATCATTAATTCTTCCCATAGGCTTTTTAATAGTAGAATCCTCCAAGTGAAAATTTAGAGAACACTCTTCAATATCGGTAAGGCCAAGCACATCACATAAAGATTTAGGAACTGTAGAAAAACTAGCACCCAAGTCACATAAAGAAAAACACTCATAATGTTTTATCTTGACTTTGATAGTAGGTTCCCATTCATCATGTAATTTTCTAGGAATTGAAACCTCTAATTCCAACTTTTCTTCTAAAGCTTTCATCATAGCATCAACAATATGTTTAGTCAAAGCTTTATTTTGATCATAAGCATGGGGTGAACTTATCATGGATTGAAACAAAGAAATACAATCAGTCAAAGAAATACCATAATTATTAGATGAATTACTAGGGAAAGGCCTAGGATTAAAATTATCTCTATAAGCATTGTTATTAAAATTGTTTCGCGAGATAAAATTCACATTTACGGCATCACTTTTTTGCTCAATCAAAGTAGACAAAGGCATATCATCAAAATCAATAGGAGCACTTTTATTAGCAACCAATTTCATAAGAGCATCAACTTTTTCACTCAAAGAAGAAATTTCTTCAACCGAATTAACTTTTTTACTAGTAGGAGTTCTTTCGGTATGGCATTGCGAATAATTAGCCATAATATTATCAAGAAATTTGGTGGATTCACCCAAAGTAATTTCCATGAAAGTACCACCCGCGACGGAGTCTAAAAGATTACGAGAAACAAAATTCAACCCCGCATAAATTTTTTGTATGATCATCCAAAGATTTAACCCATGAGTTGGGAAATTCCTTAGCATCAATTTCACCCTTTCCCAAGATTGTGCGACATGCTCATGTTCAAGTTGCTTGAAATTCATGATCTGGGTTCTAAGGGGAATAATTTTCGCGGGCGGAAAATACTTAGTAATAAAAGCATCCTTGCACTTGTCCCAAGAATCGATACTATTGCGAGGCAAAGAAGAAAACCAAATTTTTGCATGATCTCACAAAGAAAATGGAAATAATTTCAACTTCACAACATCATTGTCCACATCTTTTTTCTTTTGCATATCGCATAATTCCACGAAGGTGTTAAGATGGGACGTGAGATCCTCATTAGGAGTACCGGAAAATTGATCTTTCATAACAAGATTCAGCAAAGCGGTATTAATATCACAAGACTCCGCACTAGTGGCGGGGGGAGCAATCGGAGTGCTAATAAAATCATTGTTGTTGGTATTGGAGAAATCACACAACTTGGTGTTCTCTTGAGTCATTGTGACTATGCAACAAGATTGCACTCAAAAACAAATCTGACAAGAAAACGACAAACGAAAAAACAGGGTGAATAAAATGGCAGCCTCCAGTTCGAAAGTGGCTATTAAGTGGGCGGTGGGTGGGAAGCGAAATTCTCCGTCATCAGCCTCCAGTTCGAACCGGATATAATTCGGCTGTGAGTCCCCCGCTAAGGAGAGTGTTTTTAATGAGTTTAGCACATCGCCTAAAGGTGAGTGCCGGAAGATGTCCGCGGAGCTAAATTCGACGATCGACGCCTGATCAAGCTCGACGTACGCGGACGCACGTGGTTCAGAACCTATGGCCGGAGACGAGTCCGAGGTTTCGGTGGCACAGATGTCGCTCGAGGTTGGGTCTGTGTGCGGCTCCAACTCTGCTGAGTCTGCAGCTTTTGTGGCGGGGTTGAGCTTCCCGTCCTTGGATGGCGCAATCTGCTCTGGATCTAGGACCAGAGCAGTTACATGCGCTATCTCCTAGGTATGGTCCAATGATAGATTTAAGACATGTTCATCGTGATGGCAGGGAGCGGCTGCTGTGGGCTCGAATCCGTCGAAGATCAAGTCTTTGCGGATATCAACGATGTAGTTCAAGCTTCCAAATCTAAACTGATGGCCAGGGGCGTAGCTGTCGATCTGCTCTAGATGGCCAAGTGAGTTGGCCAGCAGTGCGAAGCTGCCGAATATGAATATCTGGCCGGGGAAAAGAACTTCCTGAGGGCAGCATCGTTATGGATGATCGACGGAGCAATCGAGCCTTCTGGTGATGACAGAGCGGAACTCTCAATGAAAGCACCAATGTCGGTGTCAAAACCGGCGGATCTCAGGTAGGGGGTCCCGAACTGTGCGTCTAAGGTCAATGGTAACAGGAGACAGGGGACACGATGTTTACCCAGGTTCGGGCCCTCTCTATGGAGGTAATACCCTACACCCTGCTTGATTGATCTTGATGAATATGGGTATTACAAGAGTTGATCTACTACGAGATCGTAATGGATAAAACCCTAGAAGTCTAGCTTGTATGGGTATGATCGTCGCTACGGACTAAACCCACCGGTTTATATAGACACCGGAGGGGACTAGGGTTGTACAAAGTCGGTTACAGAGAAAGGAATCTTCATATCCGAACGCCAAGCTTGCTATCCATGCCAAGGAGAGTCCTATCCGGACACGGGAGAGAGTCTTCTGTCTTGTATCTTCATGGCCCATTAGTCCGGCCCACATCACATAGTCCGGACGCCTGATGACTCCTTAATCCAGGACTCCCTCAGTAGTCCCTGAACCAGGCTTCAATGACGAGGTGTCCGACGCATAGATTGTCTTCGACATTGCAAGGTGAGTTCCTCCTCCGAATATTCCAAAGCATCCTTCGAACACAGAAGACACGTCCGGCTCTGCAAAACAAGTACTGCACACAACCACAGAGAGTATAATATTTCACGAATCCAATCTGCTGACAACTTTTTGTGGCATGACATCATGTCCCTGCCCAGTCATTATTTCAAACCGTTTTAGCCCGCCGCTCCATGTTTCGAGATGCGTTTTTATTGGCACGTCTTGTCAAAGCAGAGATCGTGTCCCCTTATTGTGGGATTCTCATCAATACGGGTGTGGTAATCCAACCATGCCATCTGCACAGCCCTTGGGGAATAGGCGAGTGGGGAGGCGCTTGATATTCACTGCCTTTATAAGGAGATAAGGATTCACCCCTTTCACCCACGCCTTCTCTCTCTCCGCCCCCCATTCTCGAGCTCCAGCACCCAAGTTCTCATCTTATTCGCCTAAAAAAAAGCACTCCGACCATGTTCGGATCTAGAGCGCAAGACAAGTGGATGGCCTCCTCCGTCAAGGAGAAGGACATCACCAAGCTTCGGGAGGCCGGGTACCTGGCCAAGGAAATCGCCCACCGGCTTCCGGCCAAGGGGCAGATCGTCCCCACCCCGAAGCCCAATGAGAGGGTGGTGTCCATCCCCCACTTCGTCCGCGGGCTAGGGTTTCCTCTCCACCCTTTCGTCCGCGGACTCATGTTCTACTACGGGCTAGATTTCCATGGTCTATCCCCAAATTCCTTCCTCAACATCTCGGCATTTATTGTCATGTGTGAGGCCTTCCTCCGCATCCTACCCCACTTCGGACTGTGGCTCAAGATTTTCAATGTGAAACCGAAGGTGGTGGATGGCCAACACGCGGAGCGCGGAGGCGCCATGGTGAGCAAGATGCCCAACATCACATGGCCCAAAGGTACCTTTGTGGAGACCGTCAAAGGGTGGCAGCAACTATGGTTCTATATCACAGGGCCCCGCGATGCCACATGGGCCGCGGCTCCCAAATTTAAGTCCGGAGCCCCAATGCAGCTCACCTCCTAGCTAGAGAAGGGCCTGAACTGGGCCTCATCGGACGAGCTAACAGCGTTACAGACGCGCATCCAGAGCATGGTGGACAAGAACATCAAGCTCGTCAACGTGATCCAGGTGATGCTAGTTCGCCGGATCCTTCCATGTCAGAGCCGGACTTGCCATTTGTGGGAGTTCGATCTGGCCGAGCACCAGACCTTGCAATGGTTCTACGAAACTACGCACGAAGACATCTAGAAGGTGCTCTTTAAGGGCAACAAGACGCGGCCGGAGACGACCGAGGACCGTGGGCACGACCTGGCCCATCACGCTAGTTCGGTAAGTCTTTCGTGTTTCAAGGTGTATCCTTTACTTGCTTACTCAAGGAAGATGCCTAAGCCTCCCTATTTATTTTTTCAGGGCTGGACAAAGAAGGCGGAGCGGATTCAGTGTCCGGCTCCGTTGCCCGAGGAACCATCCATGCCACTTCTGACGAAGATGCTGGTTCTGGAGCCCTACCAGGCGCCGGAGAAGAAGGCCAATGAGACCAGAAGTGGCCTCTGCCGCAAGGGTGCTTCGGATGTGATGTCCGAAGACAACGAGACACACTCCTCCGCCGCCGAGGACGACGACGAGGAGGAGGAAAGCAACTCTCCCCCTGAGGGGGGAAGGAAAAAGAGGGCGGCCTCCACAAATCTGGAGGCAGAGGCGTCCAAGAAGGGGAAGGTCTCCCTCGCGGATAACTCTGTGTGGGACATCGATAGCAGCCTAGAGCGGCGCCCCCGAGATAAGCCCCTGGCCGGATCGTGAGTATTCAAAGACCCTGACGCATTCATATATCCAGCCTCTTTACTTCATAGTTTTAACATGTTGAATCATGCACTTGCAGTCCGGCTCGTTCCAACCTCGGGCTATCCTCGTCTTCGGGGAATTCGCTGGACCCGAAGGTGATGGATAGTGGGTCCCTTCCGGTGGCCTCCTCTCCCAGGGCCATGGATGACACCGAGGTGTTGTCCTGAAGGGTCCTGGGCCAGGGAGAGACGCAGGAGGCCGTCAGGGCAGCGCCATAGGGTGAAACCTCGGCCGCCGGACACATGGGGGAGCAAATCCCCATGGAGACTGACGATGGGGGCCATATCCAATTCGGCCCTTAGCCGAATACGGTCCCGGAGACCTATACGGCTTAGGAATCCGACAAGCAGCCTCCTTCGAAAGAAGGAGGTGTGCCTATTTCGCCGGTGCCCTCTGTCCACCAGAGGCACCGGATACTCTATTGGAAGCACTGCGAAGTGCTTCTATTGTTGAGGAACACCGTACCCTCATGGGTACGGTGATTGAGAAGATTCAGTCCGCAAAGAGCGGACTGACCGAAGCCTGCACAAGCCTTCTAACAGGGTTTGAGGTAAGCAACGCGATTATGTAAAAAGAATGTCACAGTATAGACAGTAGCCCCTGAGACACTGTCCGGTGTTTGAAAAGAAAAGCCGGACAGAGGATCAAACAATTTTCGCAGGAGACTAACCATACATGTCTATGTGATTAAGCAGGCATCATTGCTGACCGCGACCTCCCACGCTGCCGAAGTCTCCATACTGAAGCAGAGTCTGGAGCGGACCGAGGAAGAGCTCGGCCGTGTGAAAAAGCAGCTGGAGGACAAACAAGGTATGCCCAGACCTTCTGTATATCATAAAGGATAGATGATTCGTATTGACCATATTGCCATGATATTTGTAGGAGCGGCGACCGAGGTCGAGGCACTTAAAAAGGTGCTGGCCGAGGCCAAAAGAAAGCGGCAAAGGAGCAAGCCACCCGTGAAAAACACGAGGCCAGGGTTGAGGAGGTCCAGTAGGAGCTCCAGGATGCCGTTAAGAAATGCGAGTCCTTGGAGCACAATATTGCGGATCAAGAGACCGAACTCACCAAGGCTCGCCAAAGCACACAAGATGCCCGGGTTGAAGCCCAGGGCGCCCTCCAGGAAATCCAAGAGGCCAAGAAAATCGCGGCGGGTAAGGCTTTTATTATGCAAAGCAAGTATGTGAAGAAGAGGTATCTCTTACTAACCTGGATTTGGAGTTCTCCAGGGGAGTTTGCAGATCTGCCGCGCAGTATTTCTGATGCAGCGGAATTCTTCCGAGCCGAAGAGGGGAGCTCAACGGAAAAGCTGTTCTGGTCGCAATACCTTGCGCCAGAACATCTGGTGCCCTTTAGCGATCAGCTAAAATAGCTGGTCGAACTGCATAGGGTGGCCGAACTGGCCATGAAGGACTTGATAATCCGGCTGCGGCCTGCCGAAGCCATACCCAGCAGCTACTTCGGGCTCGTGAAGCGGCTAGTCAATGCCTGCCCCCGGCTTGACGCCATCAAGCAGTCGGTCTGTATCGGAGGTGCGCAGATGGCCTTCTCCCGTGTCAAAGTGCAGTGGGCGAAGATGAATGCCGTCAAGCTTGCGACCGAGGTACCTCCCAAGGGCAAGGAGCACCGCACGCCCGAGCATTATTTTAATGATGTCCTGAAGGGATCCCGCATTGTAGCAGAGTAGTGTGCGAAAGATGTAATCTTTGAATGAATACATTCATGTTATCTCGCCATGTATTATGAAACAAAGTCGATATGTAATATAATGCTTGTTATTATTATTATTTGAAATTTTACCTCCTGGGCGGCCGTTTTTATGAAATCTGAGAGTTGGCCAGTCATCGGCTTCAACCCCCACGTAGGTAGTATGGGGGTGTTCGGGATGGAATCTAAACACTCTTGATCCAATTGTTTGGTCCTTGAAGGAGGTGTTTAGCGCAAAGAACCAGGCAATCGGACTATGTGGCTTTATCACCCTCTCTTAGCCATAGGAGTTTGACAAAAAAAATTAGGTGCAGCCCCTAGTATCTGAACTAGGGTGCTGTAAACACCTGATCGCGTAAGGACCGATTCATCGCATAATGCGGAAAAAATCGCAAAAGATTTGAAACCTTCCGAACAGCTGACCGGCTCACGCCGCATCATGACAGTCAGTTTTTGACTTTCTCTACTAAGGTGCTCATCCGGATTAACCAGGACACAATCGCAGTAGTGCTCCCTTTACTACCCTAGCCGATATAGCGGAACGTAAGGTAGTAAGCACAGGATCCGGGCAACCCAACTATTGACCAAAGACATGATTCAGAGCCAAGGCATATAATGCTAAATTCGGGGTGCTGAACTATACTATAAGAAGTGTTCGGACTTTGTTGCCGTATTATGGGGTGCAATGAAGCCCCTGGCGTATTAAAGCGTACCAAAGTGTACGGGTGCAATTTGATAAGATTATCAAGAAAAAAATGAAGTAGTAAGCTAGTGTCGCAGAAGTTGGGCCGCAAACTGTTTCCATTATGGTTTGATTAATACGTCAAAGCGTATATGTACAAGTAGTGCAATAAGCAACAGGGCTATTTAACATGCCACGACCAAGGGAGAGCTGCGTGCGGGTCCTGAAAACAGGTAGAGTGATCATCAAAGAGACCAACTAGAAATTCCGTTATACGTCAATGCTTCTTGCCGTCTGGGTGTATCTATCCTTCGAAAGGACCGATGATCAGGCCGCCAGGAAGGGCCTGTGGAAAAGAAACCTGAAAAGGATGAAAAAGAAAAAGTGAAAGTATGTGTGTCCGGTGGAGGTCGAGCCGTATTATGGACCACAATCTAGTTATGCCTCCGTCTATGCCCATGCTATTTTGAGTGCGTAGTTATGTACGTACGGTACAAACGCCGCCGTTTGGTCAGGACTGGGAGGGAGGCCAAATTGCTAGTCGAGCCCTTGACGAGCTAGACTGTCCTGCTGTAGAGTAGTCCGGACTCGTTTGACACCGTCCGGGAGCTTGGCCGCCGAATTAAGGTTCTGTTTGAAAAGGCCGCTCTGTACTTCTGCCGCTAGGGCCGTGGTGTGCTCCTCGATACAGAGGGAGCACTCCGTGTTTCCATTAACTGTTATGACACCGCATGGTCCGGGCATCTTGAGCTTCAGATAAGCATAGTGTGGCACCGCATTGATCGAGCGAATGCGGTTCGTCCGAGCAGTGCGTGATAGCCGCTGCGGAAGGGGACGATATCGAAGATCAATTCTTCACTTTGGAAGTTGTCCGGGGATCCGAAGACAACATCCAGTGTGATTGAGCCCGTACAGCGGGCCTCTACACATGGTATGACTCCTTTAAAGGTAGTTTTTGTGGGCTTGATCCTTGAGGGATCAATGCCCATTTTGTGCACTGTATCCTGACAGAGCAGGTTCAGGCTGCTGTCGCCGTCCATGAGGACTCGCGTGAGATGGAATCCATCAATGATTGGGTCGAGGACCAGTGCGGCTGAACCGCCATGACGGATACTGGTCGGATGGTCCCTGCAATCGAAAGTGATCAGGCAGGACGACCATGGGTTGAACTTTGGGGCGACTGGCTCCACTGCGTAGACGTCCCTGAGCACGCGTTTGCGCTCCCTCTTGGGGATATGGTGTCGGTGTACTAGAGTAGGGGTACCCTAGTATCCCGAACTCGTGCACGGGCAGTTGCAGCCCCCCACGGCAAGGCTTGCCTAGTGACCGCCAAGGTCCTCCACGGTTCCTTTGGAGCCATTCAAGAACAAAGTATTTAAGCCAAGGAGACAAGGCCCCGGCAAGAGGAGCTTGCCGGGAAGGCCACTCAAGACACGCAGAAGACAAGACCCCGGCAAGAGGAGCTTGCTGGGAAGGCTCGGTGAGCGACAAGCTTCCGGACGCGACAAGGATCCAGCCGCGGCAAGGCGCTTGCCGTGGCAGGCAACCACTCTTTATCTTCGCTCCAGCTCATCCACCAACGTATCGCCATGGGACCATTCGGTAGCGTGTCAAGAGGCTGTCTTGGCCAGCGGAGAGCAGCGCGATGGCAACGACAAGCTTGCCATCGTGGCAAGCGGTGGCGCCCTGACGGTCCCTCGTTGCCTTTATTTAGGCGACATGGACGGGCATTTAATGCTTTTGTCCCTTGCCGTCAGGGTTAGGTAGAATACACTGTACAAGTAGCTGTACCAACCGCAACTCATTTTCCCTTTTTTGCCCTTGTCTACGTTGCTACCTGTTGGTGACCCCTTGAGCATATAAAAGGAGGCCCATGCATAGCGTAGAAGAGGTTCAGCTCATTGAAACCGAGACACTCATGCTAGGTCCTGTGAGCTCCCATGGCTCTCTAGCAAGAACACAATACAATCGAGACAAGCAGCGGTAGGAGTATTATCTCTGCGGAGAGCTCCGAAGCTGGGTAAACTGCTCGTGTTAGCCGCCTCGATCGCCCTTCGTGCGACCTCCGCCTCCCACCGAACGAAAGGGCTCGGTCCGCCGGTCCCATAGGTGTTAAGTGGGTCGATCAACTTCCCGACATCTTTGGCGCGCGGTAGGGGCATCGAGGCTGTATGAACCTGATCCGGCGTCACACGAGCAACATCTTCATCATCTTCATCAACATGCCACCGAAGAAGAAGGCTTCGGCGGCGTGAGCCGCCCACGTCAATCCCGCCACCACGGAGCAAATGGGTGGTGGGGTGAACCTGGCGGAAGAAGCAGGCGCCGCGAGGGAGCTCATGATGCTGCCAAGTCAAGGACAAGGCCGCGCAGACCTCGGCGTCCGTGACATGCACCGCACCCATCTCAGAGGCGCGGGACCGACATCGTCTTGGTATTCACAATACCATACACTCGTTGGATCAAGATCGAGCTGGAGGATCTCGGGGCCCTCAAGACCAGCGTGCGTCAACATCTTGGCACGAGCGAAATGCGGTCGCTGGGCGGGATCTGCTCCTTCTAACATAATTAGAAGTCGAGCATGTCCTGCTCCTCGCACCGTTCACCTTGCCGCCCGCCACTCCAGCGGAAGCCTTGGCGAGAGCTCAAGCTGCTCTAGACTACCCTCCAACAGCGAGACAAAGTCGGCGAATGGAGGCCACCATCGAGTCTCGCCGGCTTTGCTAACGGCGACACTCTGCGGCAACCAACTACGCCGCTGCCGCGGCAAGGCGACAAGGCACGAGCCGGGGCGATTTAAACTTGTGGGGTGCAACCACCATGCGCTCTCCACCCGAAGGCCAAGATCACCAACTCGTCGGATCCACCTCGGCAGCGACTCCACGCGTCGCCGGATCCACGAGCTCGCCGTGATCAGCGCCAAGTTCTTCGAGAGCGGCAACAAGAAGGCGCTTCGAACTGCGCATCGGCGCCAAGAAAGCGCGGCGTCAATCCGACCAGCGGCTGGGCCCTCTGTCGATATGCATGCGCCCGAGAGAACCAGCGACTTGCCGTCGTGTAGGTTGCCCTGCGTTCACTCGTGAGCTGCGGCAAGTCGATGGCCCGGCAAGAAGAATTTCAAGCCGGCGTGCGGAGAAATACGATGGCGGGGCGCATCCGTCGGAGTTCCTCGGCATCTACACCATCGCGGTGCAAGCTGCGGGGGCGAGGCGACAAGATCCTCGCCAACTACTTCCGGCTGGTACTCAAGCCTAATGTCGAGATCTTGGCTCATGCACTTGCGGACAACTCCATATCCTCTTGGGCAGATCTATGCCATCAGTTTGTCGGCGCCTTCAAAGCGACCACAAGCCTCATGGCCAAGAGAGCGACCTTCATCTGCTCGCCAGAGAAAGAAGGAGAGTCTTAAGCGCAAGTTCATTCAGAGATTCAGCCGTGTGCACTACAACATCGGATGTCCACCCTGCCTTGTAATCGTAGCGTTTCATCGAGCGTCGCGGAACGCGGGATGAGGAGGAGATGGCAATGTGCAAAGTCAAGGGCGTCGATGAGCTGTATGCCCTGGCCGACAAGTGTGCGCGTCTTTGAGGAAGGAGGAGACTCAGGAGAGAATCTGAAGCAGGATCGATAGTGAGGAGACCGCCCGGCGAAGAAGAGCCGCGAGAACAACGAAGGAAGAAGGGCAAAGATGTGCTGGTTGTCGAGCGAGTCCGCAGCGGTGGTGCCGCCAAGAAAGCCAAAGTTGGTGGCTCCGGCAAGGAGGTTGCCGCTGGCACCGGCGCTAAGCTGTGGCGACGCCGACAAGCAGGACAGCTCAACAAGCGATCTTGCAAGATCCCCGTACCAAGGGCCATGACCTCTAGAGCTGCAAGAAGGTCGAGCAGCTTGTTGAACAGCGAAGGCTGAGTCTGACGACGCGACAAGGAGAAGGCCCGGGAAGGTCTTGGGGAGTTAATAGCGACCGGCGGAGAGGACGCCCGGCAAGGCCAAGCAGCGGCAAGGAGACAGACCTCCCGCGGCCGCGACAAGGATGAAGACGACGGCAGCGATGAAGATATGGAAGGCGCACGAGACCGATGGTAGGAGTTCGAGAAAGCCACAGAGGTCCTCTGCGTTGTGGCGGTGCTTCTCGCATACTTCACACCGCCAACTCAAGCAATGGATGCGGGAAGTTAATGCAGAGAACCATCCGTAGAATCACGCAAGCCTCGAAATGGTCCAAGACGCCTATCATCTTTGATATTGAGGACCACCCTGATCGCATAACTGCGGTCGGGTGCTTGCCGATGTTGGTCTCACCAACTATCCGCAACCTCAAGGTCACCAAGATGCTAGTTGATGGCGGGGCCGGCTTAAATCTGATCTCCTCCACGGTCCTCCAGAAGCTTCAGATCCTCGACAATGAGCTCGAAGAGACGGCACATTCAAGGAATCAATCCGGGAAGGAGCAAGCGAAGGGAAGATCACGTTGCGGTAACATTTGGCGAGCTGAACTTCAGGGCTGAGAGGTCACATTCGACGTTGCTGATTTTCCATTGCCTTACAATGGGATACTCGGCCGTCCAGCACTCGCCAAGTTCATGGCAGCCTCTCATTATGCATACAACTTGCTCAAGATGCCAGGCCCGATAAGTGTCATTTCTGTCCATGGCGACAAGAAGGATGCTCTTATCTGCGCCGACAAGATTTACCGGGAGGCAGCAGCTGCAACAGATAGCAAGTCACGTGCCGCTGAAGCTCCCGGGGGAAAGCAGAAGACCAAGTCCGGCAAGAGCTCTGATGCCCACTCCGGCGAGCGCACCTCTTCGAAGTGCTGCGCTACCGTCGAGGACGCACCATCGAGCTCCACCGGCAAGTGCAAGAAGATGATGGCAGCTCCACCAAAGACCAAGAAGGTGCCGCCAAGGAGGGCGGCATTGGTGGTACCTTCACCATCGGTGCCTCTCGACCCTAAATAGGAAGGCGCTCGTTGCTTTCCCGCGGGCGAGCGTCACGTGTTTGCATGGCAACCGTCGACATCCCCGTGTTCCCGTGAAAGTAATTGAGCATCACCTAGCTATACGTCCTCATCGCGCGCCCGTCAAGCGTAAAGTCGAAGAAGCGGCGGTGGGCGCCAAGAATTCATTGCGAAGAGATCAAGAAATTGGAAGCAGCAGGCCTTGTCGAGGGTGCTCCATCCCACGTGGTTGGCCAATCCTGTAGTTGTACGCAAGGCAAATGGGAAATGGAGACTTTGTATCGACTTCACAGATGTTAATAAAGCTTGTCCCAAAGACCCATTTCCCTTGCGGCGCATCGACAGATTGTTGACTCCACGGTGGATGTGATTTGCTTTCATTTCTTGATGCATACTCGAGATATCATCAGATCTTCATGGCGTAAGAGGATGAGGAAAACCGCATTCATCACCCCATGTGGCACATACTGTTTTGTACGGATGCCTTTTGGGCTAAAGAATGCTGGTTCAACGTTTGCAAGAGTAGTCCATGACGCTTTTGAGCCGCAAATTCACGAAATGTAGAAGCCTACATGGATGACATAGTGGTCAAAAGCAAAGACAGGCAACTCGGTTCAAGATTTAGATGAGACCTTTGCAAATCTGCGCAAGATCAACCTCAAGCTCAACCCGAGAAGTGCGTGTTTGGAGTCCCTTCCGCAAGCTTCTCGGGTTCTTCGTGTCTCGGTGGGGATTGAAGCCAATCTCGACAAGATCAAGGCCATTGAGCAGATTGAAGCACCAAAGTGCGTCAAGGATGTCGAAGACTTGCGGTTGCGTGGCTGCTCTCAGCAGGTTTATCTCTAGGTTCTGCTGAACGCTACCGCCATTTTCAAGATTTTGAAAAGGCAGGTCCAATAAAATGGACTCCCGAAGCGGAGGCTGCACTGCAGGACTTAAAGAGGTACCTGTCCTCCACTCCAATACTTGTCGCACCTAAGCCACAAGAGAAGTTGCTGCTATATATAGCGGCAACCAATCAAGTGGTTAGTGCTGCGTTAGTAGCGGAAAGGGAGGCAGATGATGAGCCGGCAACCAAGGCAGATGCATCCAGCGACAAGCAGGGGGCTTCACCGGCGAGCTCTGGTCCCGACAAGGATGGATCTGTGCAGGCGTGCGAGAAGACACAGAAAAGGATGGTGCAGCGTCCAGTTTACTTTGTCAGTTCCCTTCTGCAGGGGGCTAGGTCAAGGTACTCTGGAGTGCAGAAATTGCTTTTCGGCCTCCTCATGGCCTCGAGAAAGCTAGCCATTACTTCCAAGCACATGAGATAACAGTCGTCACTCGCTTTCCCCTGAAGAGAATATTGCAAAATCCAGAAGCAACAGGCAGGATTGTCGAGTGGGCACTGGAACTGTCAAGCTTTGGCCTCAAGTTTGAAAGCACTTCAACTATCCAAAGCAGGGCATTGGCAGAGTTCATAGCGGAATGGACGCCAACACAAGATGAAGAAATTCCAGAGACGAGCATCCCCGTCAAGGAGGCAGGCAAAGAATGGCTGATGTACTTTGATGGTGCCTTCTCACTACAAGGCGCCGGTGCAGGCGTGCTGCTAGTCACGCCCACCGGAGAGCACCTCAAGTACATAGTCCAGATGCACTTTCCCAAGGAGCAAGCAACAAACAATACTGTAGAGTATGAAGGTTTGCTTGCCGGTCTCAGAATTGCGGTAGACCTTGGGATCAAGAAGCTCATTGTCAGGGGTGACTCGCAGCTTGTCGTCCGCCAAGTAAACATAGATTATCAGAGTCCGTTGATGGAAGCCTACGTTGATGAAGTGAGAAAGCTAGAAGAGCACTTTGACGGCCTGCAGATGGAACGTGTTCCAAGAGCTCAGAATGATATTGCTGATGGCCTGTCAAAGTGCGCCGCACTCAAGTTACCTATGGAACCAGGGATTTTTGTGCTCAAGCTGACTCAACCGACTGTAACGCCATCAACTGGACAGAACAAGAAGAGGAAGTTGATTTACGGTGACTATTTTCCAGCAGAGCTTCCGAAGCCGCCACCAAAAGGTCCCCAAGATCAACACCAAGAGTCTTGAGGAGCAGTCTGCTCCGACAAGCCCTAGGGTTTGTTCGTTGAAGCGACGCCCCGACAAGTTTTGCTCGGCAAGCTTGCCGGGGAACATCAAGCTCCGCCGAGCCGGGTTCTTGCCGAGAAGCGGATGTTCCGCAGCAGCAGATATGTGCCTTTAGTCCTTGTTGTCGAGCCACAAGCTCCAAGATGGGCACAACAGATTGTCCATTTCCTTGAGACGGGAGAACTTCCCAAGAGCAAGAAGAAGCGGAGAGAGTAGCCCGGCAGTCAAGTATGTACCGGTTTGTCGACAGACGCCTGTGCATGTAAGAAGACTCAACGGTGTGAAATTGAAGTGTATTCACGGGAAGATGGACAGAACTGTTGGCGAGAGATACACGGAGGCATATGTGGTCACCACATTGGCGAAGAGCACTTGCCGCAAAGCTTTCCGCAAGGTTTCTTCCGCCGACAGCCCTCCGAGGATGCAACTGCACAAGTAACCAAGTGTGAAGCGTGCGGTTCCATTCCAAGCAGATACACCACAGCTCAAGCTCTAGACGATCCCTTTATCCCGGCCATTTTCGTGCAGGGGCTCGACATTCTCGGCCCTTTCCCGAAGCTATGCGGGGCTTTGAGTACTTATGCGTTGCAATCGACAAGTTCACAAAGTGTCCGGAAGTGGAAGCAAGGAGGAAGGTGACGACACGATCGGCGATCAAGTTCTTGGTCGATTGTTTGCCGCTTTGGAATTCCTAACAGGATTATCACCGACAACGGCACACAGTTCACGAGCCGCACCTTCATGCAAGACGCCCAAGATCTTGGCGCCAAGGTTCGCTTTTGCTTCTTGCTCATCCGAGAAGCAACGGTCAAGCGAGAGGGCAATGCTGAAGTGCTGCGGGCTCAAGACCGAACTTTTGACAGGCTGTACAAGTGCGGAAGAAATTGGATTGAGCAGCTGCCGGTGGTTCTTTGGTCGATCAGACGACGCCAAATCGAGCCATCGGCGGACACCTTCGCTCTAGTCTATGGAGCGAGGCAGTTCTCCCCACGAGAACTCGATACGGGTCACCTCGAGTACTCGCTATGATGAGTTTGAGCAAGAGCAGCTGCGACAAGATGACGCGCTGCTCCTTGAGGAGGACCGTCTTCAGGCCGCTGTACGAGCTGCTCGTTACCAGCAAGCTTTGCGTCGCTATCATAGCCGCAGAGTTAGTGCCAGAAGCCTCGAGGAAGGCGACCTTGTTCTTCGGCACGCTCAGTCCGCCAAGAATTCCAACAAGTTGACACCGAAGTGGGAAGGCCCTTATCGGGTGAAACGAGTCACTAGGCCTGGCGCTGTCCGCCTTGAGACCGAAGATGGCATTCCGGTGAGCAACTCCTGGAACATTAAGCATCTTCGTAAGTTTTACCCATAGGGTGCGGTTGCCAGAACCTGTTCCGGCAACCACCTTTTGTACAAGTCTTGCCGAAGTTGCATGTAATCCTTTGTACAAAGCCGGGCGCAGATCCCGTGCATAAGTAAAGCTCATGTGTTGCGCACAACTTGTCAATTTAATGCTTTCATCATTTTGCATGTATTATCTGACATTTTGTGCAGCATCCACCCCCGGTAAGCAATAACGAGCCACAAGGCTCCATAACTTTATTTTCTCTTCTTTCTCTTTCTCAAAGAAAGGAAGGTTCCCTCGCACACAAGTTAACCAGGGGGGAAGGAGAAGATAATGCCGTGGACCAAGCATCGCTCGAGGAAGTTTTGCCTTACCGGGAAGCAAACGACAGAAAAGCTAAGTTGCCAAAGTTTGAGCAATCAGTTTTTAAATCTTTAAGTTATATTCCTCGAACGATAGTACTTTGTATGGAAAACCTGTGCGCGGAGGAACCAACTCGTAGCTGGTCGCGCCCTTACTTTGTTTCGAGTCCGCTCAACAATGTAAGTGAGATGCAATTGGTTGCGACAAGGTTGCTTGTCGGAAGCGGCACCGCCAGCAGGCTGCTGGCGTTCCGCACTCAGCGCTCGCGGCAAGGGTGCCCGCGCCGACAAGTTCCCTAAAAGCTTAGGGCACAAACATACAAAGGAAGGAATCAAGTAAAGGAAATAACATTGCAATCACTGCCCAAAATAGAGTTATATTACAAAATAGCTTGTCGCAGATCTAATAAATTGTTCTCCTAAACATGATCAGCAGCGACAAGGGAAAGATAAAATTGGCGGCCTAATCTACGCGGTCGCCATCAACCCGCTTGATCTTGCCCACCTTGTCCACAATGGGTGCGACAAGGGCTTTGAGCGCCTCCACATCGGCATCTGGCGGCAGGGATCTAAGGACGCCGTTGAGGTTGAGGCCTGGATTGCGGAAGGCCACCTTCATCAGCACCTTTTGGAGAGCTCCCGCGCAGATCTGACGCGATTCCTCGGCCAGCTGCTTCGGGATCTCTTCCCGGAGTCGCTGGAGAGCCGTCACCACGCCTTGAAGAACAAGCTGAGCTTGGCGCTGGGTTGAGGCGCTCGTCGAAGAGTACCCAAGATCCACCATCCCTAGCTCCATCGCTCTGTGTCCATGGCGGCGGCGATATTCACAAGACCTCGGTCCGAGTGCTCCACATTCTCCTGAAGGTGCTCGCGGCGAGCACTTGCTGCAGCGCCTCGTCGACCTTGATCTTCTCCAACAGGCCCACCTCCCGCCTCCTTGGCGCCTGGCCCAGCTCAGATCAGGGGTGGCTGCTTCAGCTCAAGATCTGCTTTGAGTCCTTGGCGGTGCTGAGCTCTTGTCCTCTCGGCGAGACGGCCTGCAGCTCGCCAAGAGTGTAGGTCCCTTCGCGCCATGCTTGAGTGCAGCAAGCTCGCCGCTTTTTCGAGACTGGCCTCCAGCTGCGTCACCTTCGTCTCCAACTCCTTCTTGGCGGCCTCGGCAGCTGCGGCAAGCATCCTTTGCTTCCTTTAGAGCTCCGCCATGTGTCTCACGCGCAGCAAGCTCCTCCTCATGACTGTCGAGATTGATCTTCCGCTGCGCCCAGCTTCGCCTTCGCGGATAGCTTCTCAGCGAGCCTCTGCTGCTCTTCAACCTCTGCCTTCTCGAGGATGAAGGCTTTGCTGCGCCTCAACAATTTGCTCCCGCTCCTCCGCCAAGGACCGGAGAGCTTCTCGATTGATCCCGGAGCTCCTCCCAGCTTCTCGATGTTCCGCTCCGCCCCGCGGACAAGCGCTTCCGGGACTCCAACTTGGCTTGTCGGCGCGTAGAGCGACAACAGCTTTTTCAGCAGCTGCTCCTCCTCGACTCGCCATTCTTCTGCTGCTTATGGCCGTCCACCAGCGCCAGCCCAGCGGAGGCGAGCAGCTCTCCATCAAAGGTCTCTCCTTGACCGGCGCCTGGAGGTTGAGGCCCATGGGGAGCTTGATGAAGATGCCATCGCCGCCTTGAGATAGGCCCGGCCGGGGCTCTTGAACTCGACGCTGCGCCCGGTGGCGGAGGGATCGGCGGTCGGTGTAGCGCCTGGCGCCTCCCTGCGACCTCGAGGTGCGCTCGGCGATCGTCAGACCCTCGCCAGCCTTTGCGGCGCCTGTAGGGCAGCGGCCTTATGCCCTTGGCAAGGACCATCGGCGCCAGCCTCTTCATCCATAATGGTGGCGGCTGCCAGTATTGCCAAGACGTCCTCTCGCCGGCGACCTCAATCTCCGCCGGCTCTGGCGGCGGATGGATCTCGACGACTAGAAAAGAAAAGAATATCAAGCAAATGTTCGAAAACAAAACAGAAGAAAAAGAACCCAAGGGAAATTTCCAGGCAAGAGGATTACCTGCGATGGGATCTGCAGCCATGGTCTCGACCACCGGAGGATCACAGTGCTGTCCCTTGCCGGAGAAGTCTCCCTTGCCGGAGAACGCTCCCTTGCCGGAGAATCCTCCCTTGGCGGTGAAGTCGAAGCAGATGGTATTTCGGGAGCGGCTTCCGGGCACTCCTGATGAGGCTGCTCTGCTCCTACACAAACCAACAGTCAGATATCAACAAAGGAGCTCCCATGCACGCCTAACAGTGAGAAGTAAACCATATACTTACGCTGGGGGTTGTGCTGGGGGCTGCTTTGAGGAAGGGTTGCCGGTCCGGAGGGGTCTCAGCGCGCCTCCTGTTTCCACAGGATCGTCCTCGATGACAACCACCGGGTCTTGGCTCTCTTCGACGCTCTGGGCCAGCGTCTGAAAAGGCAAGAGTTCAGAATGAAGCAAATCAGATACAAGAAGAAGCAACAAAATTGAAGAAATACAAGCACAATATAGAAGCTTACTCTTCTTCTTCCTCCGGAGCTGGAGCGGAGAGATCAAATTCTGGCTCGCCCCGGTGCGACGAGGCGAGGAGTAGTTTCCTGACCGCTTGGCGGGGGTGGCAGCGGTGGCACTGGGAGGATCCCGCCCGGCTTGGTGCAGCGGTGGGTGGTCCTCATGGGCAACAGTGCTTGCCGTGGATGGGCAAGCACGGGCGCAGCGGGCTGGGTCTGCTCTCGTCGCCTCTATCTCGTCTCCAGCCTTATGGAGACGCCTTGGTGGAGCCGGGCTCCGCTTATGCAAGCTGCTAGATGGTGGGGAGGAAGCGCCTCGGCGGGTTCGCCGACTCGGCTTCGGGTTCGCAAGCTCCTCCCGCCTGCAACTCCTTCGCTCGACAAGGCTTGCCGCCTCTGCCTTCTGCCGCCTCCACGGTGAACCCGATTCGCCTGCCAATGCAGCGGCTGCTGCCGCCTCCTCCAGCACTGGTGGCGCGCGCTGCATCTCTGCCGTCGGTGGTGTCGCTGGTGAGCCTCTTACGCTTTCGTCGAGGCGGATCGGCATTTCTTCCAAACTGTCAAGAACTGCCGCGACGACGCCGTTCAAGGCTCTTGCCAAAGTTGGAACAATCCCATGCGAATCGCACAACGACATCATTGCACGGATGCGGTCGAGCGAGGAGTTGTTGCACAATGGGGACGACTCTCGCAACCTAAAACCACTCGGGTGATCGGGGTGCATGCTTGAACAGCTCAAAGCAGCATCGCATCCAACTCCAAGGCAGTGAAATTGAAGTTGAGGCCCGGCGCAGCCTCATGATGTCCGCCGCATTTTGGAACTCCCAAGCAGGTCTCCTTCTCTCCGCAAGGGAGCGCGCGGCGGCGAAGGAAATCTGCGCCAACAGCGCCCACGGTGAGTCCGCAAGCCCGAGGCGCAAGATCCGGTCACGGCAATCTTCAATCTAGCATCTTCAGCGCCAAGTTGCTCCAATCGCTGTGCGCAAGACTATTGGAGTTTGGCGCTGAGCAGTCGAACGGCTGCGGTTCTCCTCAACGATCCAACACCAATCGCCCTCCACTCCTCCCACTTGCTGCGGAGCTCTCCTTCCAGATAGGCTTCTTTCTTGCCGATCCTTGAGATCCAAGCAATCCCTCCGCAAGTGGCTCTCTCTCTCGACTCGGGGCATGAAGAAGTGGCGGAAGAGGGCTACGCTTGGGTGGATTCCGACAAAGTTTTACGCAAAGATGAGCGAAACTGCCATGGTGAGACAGCATTGGGGTGGAGTCAAGGAGGCGGCCCGTGAGGTGTTCATGATATCGCAGAAAAATTAGAGGAGGGGGGCAGAGCCCGCACAGAAGAAAAGCGCCAAGAAAGGGTACCCAGTTGGGGCTAATTCCAAAGCAGCGGCTGGGAGTACTTTCGGCGCTGGATGCGCCTGCCTCCGCCGACTGCAACAGTAGTTCTCCCTCAGCTCCCTTGGCGGGCGGGGGAAGACGGCCTTTCCTTTGAAGGCCTTGCATGAGCAGCTGCGCTCGGCCGATTTCACGCCTTCCCTTATCGGCTTTGGAGCCATGGCGAGGCGGTGGAGGAGACCGACGGCGCTGATGGCGCTGGTGGCGATGGGAAGCGGAGCGCTGCTTCTTCAGACTAGAGAAGAAGGGGGAGCGGCAGGGTTTTCGGGATTAGACAGCAATGGCGAGGTGGGCGACCTGCCCCTATTTCCCCTGTTTATAAGGAGGGAGAGGGGGCCGACGTTCCATTTTTCCAAATAAAGAAACCCCCACAGCGTGCTGTTCGTGGGGACGTGGTGGGTCCGGAGCGTTACGGCGTGATCTAGGCCGCACGACGTGTCTGCAGACTGCTTTTGGGCCTGGCCCAACAGCGCCTGGCACTGTGGTGTGGCCCAGCCCGGGGCTCCTGGCCGGTGTACTAGAGTAGGGTACCCTAGTATTCCCGAACTTCGCAGCACCTGACATTGCAGCCCCCCGCTGCAAGGCTTGCCTAGTGACCGCCAAGGTCCTCCACGTTCCTTTTGAGCGATTCAAGAACAAAGTATTTAAGCTTAAGGAGACAAGGCCCGGCAAGAGGAGCTTGCTGTGAAGGCCACTCAAGACACGCAGAAGACAAGACCTCGGCAAGAGGAGCTTGTCGGGAAGGCTCGATGAGCCGACAAGCTTACTTGGACGCGACAAGGATCCAGCAGCGGCAAGGCGCTTGCCGCTGCAGTAACCACTCTTTATCTCCGCTCCAACTCATCCACCAACGTGTCACCATGGGACCATTCCAGTAGCCGCTGTCAAGAGGCTGTGCGGCCAGCGGAGAGCAGCGTGGCGAGCCGACAAGCTTGCCATCGTGGCAAGCGGTGGCGCCCCGACGGTCCCTCAAGTAATCGCTTAGGTGACATGGACGGCATTTAATGCTTTGTCCCTTGCCGTCCGTGGTTAGGTAGAATACACTGCATAAGTAGCTGTACCAACCGCAACTCATTTTCCTTTTTTGCCCTTGTCTACGCTAAGCCACTGTTGGTGACCCCTTGAGCATATAAAAGGAGGTCCATGCGCAACGTAGAAGAGGTTCAGCTCATTCAAACCGTGAGACACTCATGCTAGGTCTTGTAGCTCCCATGGCTCTCTAGCAAGAACACAATACAATCGACAAGCAGAAGAGGAGTATTATCTCTCCGGAGAGCTCCGGCTGGGTAAACTGCTCGTGTGCTTTGCCTCCATCTGCTTCTTTCGCGGCGACCTCCGCCTCCCCACCGAACCGAAGGCTCGTCCGCTGTCCCATAGGTGTTCGTGGGTCCGATCAGCTTCCCCGACATATGGGTAGCGTATGTCATGTTCACCGTTTTAACTTGGGGTGAGGGGACTTCTTCTGTCCTCCTATGTTCAGCGGACGGGACTCCTCGTCATCCTCCTCCCTTTGCGACCCCTTCTCCTTGTTCTCGGCATTTAACTTGCCGGCCTGTTTAAAAACCAACAATCTCTGTTGGTGTGATTGGCTGGTTTATCAGGGGTGTCGTGTATCTGACATGGACGATCGAGTATGCGGTCCAAGCTGGATGAGCCCAGATTGTTTCTTTTATATGGCTTCTTCTGCTGGCCTGACTTGGAGCCACTGAATCCGGCGTTGACCGCTGTGTCATCGGTATTGTCACCGTTGCTTCGGCGCTTGTGCCTGTTGCGTCGGGGCTTGTCGTTGCTATTTTTG
The DNA here is from genome assembly GCA_021605205.1 of Aegilops longissima. Classification (NCBI taxonomy): domain Eukaryota; kingdom Viridiplantae; phylum Streptophyta; class Magnoliopsida; order Poales; family Poaceae; genus Aegilops; species Aegilops longissima. Next base: position 472,973,706 of record CM038679.1, on the reverse strand, counting down.
GCCTCAGAGGTGCCAGAATCGCTTGCAGTGTTATTGCTACGGGCTAGCCAACTATCCTCACCCACACAAAAGCGGGTCATGAGTGCCGAGAGGGCTGCCATGGACTTCGGCTTTTCTTGGCCGAGGTGACGGGCGAGCCATTCGTCGCGGATGCTATGCTTAAAGGCCGCTAGGGCTTCGACATCCGAGCAGTCGACAATCTGGTTCTTTTTAGTTAGGAACCCAGTCCAGAATTTCCTGGCCGACTCTCCGGGCTATTGAACTATATGACTTAAATCATCGGCATATGGAGGTCATACATATGTACCTTGGAAGTTGTTGCGGAAGGCGTCCTCCAAGTCCTCCCAGCTGCCAATAGAGTTTTCGGGCAGATTGTTTAACCAGTGCCGAGTTGGCCCCTTGAGTTTTAGCAGGAGGTATTTGATGGCGTGAAGGTCATCTCCGCGGGCCATATGAATATGGAGAAGAAAATCCTCAATCCATACCATGGGATCTGTTGTTCCATCATATGATTCGATATTTACGGGTTTAAACCCTTCTGGGAATTCATGCTCCATTACTTCGTCGGTGAAGCAGAGGGGGTGTGCGGCACCTCTGTATCGGGCCAAGTCGCCACGTAGTTCAGATGTAGTCTGTCTGTGGTTTTCGGCCTGGACGTGGTTATGTTTGTCACGTCCGGCCAGATGGCCGTCATCGCGCGTCGGGGCACGCCCCCGTGATCCGTAGATCGATCTGGTCTGACCTGCTCTGTTCTTCAGGTCCTGTCGCAGGTCATATGTATAACCCTGAGCCGTTGTGTCCCTGCCTTTACGGCGAGGTGGTACAGGCTGGTGTTCGGCTTGAGTAGCTGCTTTGTCCTAGCCATGTGGTGGTCAGTCAGCCGCATTACGCGCTGATGGTACGAGCTCAAGCGCCTCGTCATCGAATTGGGGTAACAATTTGCGCTTCGGGTAACTTTTGGTTGGGCGCTCGAGGCCGTATTCCTCGACTGCCAGGACATTAGTCCATCTATCATTGAGCAGATCTTGGTCAGCTTGAAGCTGCTGCTGCTTCTTTTTCAGGCTCCTTGCAGTGCTATTAGCCGGCGCTTAAAGCGCTCCTGCTCGACGGGTTCCTCAGGCACGATAAAGTCTTCGTCGCCGACGCCCGCCTCATCCTCGGAGGGTGGAAGATAGTTACTGTCCTCCGAATCTTCGTTTATGGCCTGTTCATCAGGGCTGACTCGCCCATCTTCCCTATCGCCCTGTTCGGAAGTTGGCTCGATGGGGTCTTCCTTGTCTTCGGCATCGTCTGGAGTATTGTTTTCTCTCGTTCCGGCATCACTATCTTTTCCACGGCGTGATTTAGAGCAGCGCCACTGATGTCGGCACTTTGGTTGTATCTCAGGAGGTTTATCCTCGACTGGGTCCTTCTCGTTATCGCCATTGTTCTCTTTGGGTGTGTCGGTGTCAAAATCGGTGGATCTCGGGTAGGGGGTCCCGAACTGTGCGTCTAAGGCGGATGGTAACAGGAGGCGGGGGACACAATGTTTACCCATGTTCGGGCCCTCTCGATGGAGGTAATACCCTACTTCTTGATTGATTGATCTTGATGATATGAGTATTACAAGAGTTGATCTACCACGAGATCGTAGAGGCTAAACCCTAGAAGCTAGCCTATGATTATTATTGTTGTTGTCCTACGGACTAAACCCTCCAGTTTATATAGACATCGGAGGGGGCTAGGGTTACACAGAGTCGGTTACAAGGGAGGAGATCTACATATCCGTATTGCCAAGCTTTCCTTCCACGCAGAGGAGAGTCCCCCCGGACACGGGACGAAGTCTTCAATCTTGTATCTTCATAGTCCAACAGTCCGGCCAAAGTATATAGTCCGACAGTCCGAGGACCCCCTAATCCAGGACTCCTTCAGTAGCCCCTGAACCAGGCTTCAATGGCGATGAGTCCGCACACAGATTGTCTTCGGCATTGCAAGGCGGGTTCCTCCTCCGAATACACCATAGAAGATTTTGAACACGAGGATCGTGTCCGGCTCTGCAAAACAAATTCCACATACCACCATAGGGAGTATAATATTCCACAAATCTAATCTGCTGACAACTTCACAGCGTGGCACCACGCCATAGCCCGGTCATTATTCGAACCGTTTTTCTCAACCAGCTACTGCACATATTGCGAGGCAGTTTTCTTGGCACGTCTTGTCGAAGCAGAGATCGTGTCCCCTCATCACGGGATTCTCATCAATACGGATATGGGTAACCCAACCGCGCCATCAATCACGGCGCTTGGGGAATAAGCGTGTTTACCAGGCAAGTGGGGAGGCGCAGAATCCTTGCTGCCTTTATAAGGGGATAAGGACTCCCTTTCGCACCCATGCCTTCTTCTTCCCGATTCATTCCCCTTCGCTCGAGCTCCAGCGCCCAAGCGTTCGTCTTCTCCGCCCAAAAAGGCATTCCGAAAATGTCCGGATCCGGAGCAGGAGGCAAGTGGATGGCCTCTACCGTCCGGGAGAAGGATATCAAAAAGCTTCGGGAGGCCGGGTACCTGGCCAAGAAAATCAGCCACCGTCTCCCGACGGCGGGACAGATCGTCCCTACTCCGGAATCCCACGAGAGGGTTGTATTCCTCCCTCATTTTGTCCGCGGGCTAGGGTTTCCCCTCCACCCGTTCGTTCGCGGCATCATGTATTATTACGAGATCGATTTTCACGATATATCCCCCAATTCCTTCCTCAATATCTCGACATTCATTATCGTGTGCGAGGCTTTTCTCCACATCTCGCCACACTTCGGCTTATGGCTGAAGATTTTCAATGTGAAGCCCAAGGTAGTGGGCGGCGAGCACGCCGAGTGTGGGGGTGCTATGGTGAGCAAGATGCCCAACGTCACATGGCCAACAGGTACTTTTAATGATTCCATCAAAGAGTGGCAACAGCAGTGGTTCTACATCACCGAGCTGCGCGGCACAGAATGGGCCGTTACTTTCGAGTTCCGATTTGGAGCGCCTCCGTGGCTTACGTCCTGGCTCAAGAAGGGCCTGAACTGGTCTTCGTCCGACGAACTGTTGGTGCTCCAGACACGTGTCAAAGATATGGAATACAAGAACACCAAACTTGTCAATGTAGTCCAGGTGATGTTAGTTCGCCGGATCCTGCCCTGTCAACACCGGGCTTGCAATCTATGGGAATTCGATCCGGCCAAGCACCGAGCCCTGAGAGAGCTCTTTGGCTCCTCGCACAAAGACATCTGGAAGGTGCTTTTCAAGTCCGGCAAATCGTGGCGGACTCGGCCGAGGACATGGTACCAACCGGTCCCGCCTGCAAGCTCGATAAGTCATCATACATTTTATCCGCATAACCCAAGGGAAATGCTTAATGTGTTTTCCAAAACTCTCCTAGGGCTGGACGAAGAAGGCGGAGCCGATCTACTGTCCGGCCCCGCTGCCCGAAGAACCGGCCGACCCACTTCTGACGAAGATGCCGGTCCCAGCGCCTTACAAGGCACCAAATAAGAAGGCCGATAAGGAGGCCAAAAAGACCTGGGGCGGCCTTCGTCGCCGCGGTACTTCGGACACGATATCCGAAGGCTCCACTGCCCGTTCTGCCTCCGAAGAGGACAAGGAGGAGGAGGAAGACAAATCCCCAGAAGGGGGAAGAAAGAAGAGGACGACCTCCATACACTTGGAGGCCGAGTCGCCTAAGAGGGGAAAAGCTCCTCTTGTGGAAGAGTCCACTGCCGCCGCCGACAGCAGCCCGGCGTGGGATCCCAGGGCCCAGCCCCTGGTGAACTCGTGAGTATATAAAGTCCGAATGCGTTTGTGCGTCCGGACTCATCATGGCATAATATTTTAACCCGAGCCATATTTTTTGTAGTCCGGCGAGGTCCCGCACCAAACAATCCTCATCAGAGGATTTGCTGAGCTCGGATGCCATGGAGAGCGGGACGCCCCCGAAGGCCCCTTCCCCCAAACAGGTGAACAACACGGAGGCTTCGTCCCAGAAGGACCCCGGCCAAGGAGGGGAGGAAAAGATCGTGAAGACGGCGCCTGGAGGTCAAAATTCAGGGGCCGGACACATGGGGGAGAAGATTCCCATGGGAGTTGACAGCAGGGGCCATCTTGAATCCGGCTCCCAGCCGGATGCAATTCCGGAGACCAATATAGCTCCAGAATCAAGTAGGCGGCCTCCCTCGGCTGGAGGGGGCGTTCTTGTTCCACCAACAACCTCTATCCAACCAGAGGTGTCTGATGCTTTGTTGGCGGCGCTGAAGAGCACCTCCATCATCGATGAACACCGTGCCCTTATGGGTGCGGTGATTGAGAAGATTCAGTCTGCTGAGAGTAGAATGAATGAAGCCTGTATCAGCCTTATAAAAGGTTTTGAGGTATGTTTTATGAGGTTTCGAAGGGTGTCATGGTATGGATAGTAGCCCCTGATACACTGTTCGGTGAAAGAAAGAACCGGACAGAAGATCAAATTTATGTTCGCATGAAGACTCACTTGATGACATCTATTTCACATCTTTTGTAAGCAGGCGTCTATAGCGGCTGCTGCCTCTCATACTGCGGAGGTCTCCGGACTGAATCAAAGTCTGGAGCGGGCCAAAGAAGAACTTGGCTAGTTGAAAAAGCAGTTGGGAGATAAACAAGGTATGCACAAGTCTAGTTCGTGTTTATTGCGAACGAATTTTCAGTATGATAAAATATGTTTCATGATTTGCGCTAGGGATGATGACCGAAGTCGAGGCTCTTAAGAAGGCTATGGCCGAGGCCGAGAAAAAGGCAGCCACAGAGCAGGCTCTTCGTGAGAAGCACGAGGCCAGGGTTATTGAAGCTGAGCAGGAGCTTCAAGAGGCCGTGAAGAAATGCGAGACCTTGGAGCAGAGTTTAACGGAGAAAGAATCTGAGCTCACCAAGGCTCATCAGGCCGCGAGCGATGCCGGGGGGGGGGACCCAAAGCACCCTGGAGGAGATCCAGGAGGTGAGGAAAATCGCGGCGGGTAAGGCTTTTTTTCATGTAAAGCAAGTATTCGAGGAGAAAATCATGTATCTAATTTTGAATTCGGATTTCTACAGGGGTATTTGCGGAGCTGCCCCGCAGCATATCGGATGCCGCCCAATTCTACCGAGCCGAAGAAAGGAACACTATGGATAAGCTCTTCTGGTCACAGTATCTGGCACCGAATTATCCGGTGCCTTTTGCCGATCAACTGAAACAGCCGATCGAACTGCATAAGGCGGCGGAACTAGCCAGGAAGGATTTGATTATTTGGCTATGGCCCGCCGAGCCGATTCCAAGCAGCTACTTCGGGCTCGTGAAGCGGCTTGTAAGTGCTTTCCCTCGACTTGACGTCATCAAGCGGTCGGTCTGCATAGAGGGTGCGCGAATGGCCTGCGCCCGCGCAAAGGTGCACTGGGGGAAAATGGATGCTGAAAAGCTGATGACCGAGGGACCGCCAGAGGGGGAAGGAGCACCGCAAGCCCGAATTATATTATGAAAGTGTCCTGAAAGGATCCTACCTTGCAGCGGAGCTATGCACCAAGGACATTATATTTCCATGAATGCGAATCATGTTGTCCTTTGTAATGTTTGAACAAGGTCATTTATATTATTTATTGCCTGTTATAAAAAAGTTTATCCTCCTGCGCGGCCGTTTTATATATATTAATCGTGAGAGTTGGCCAGTCATCGGCTTCTGCCCCCACGTAAGAAGTACGGGGGTGTTCGGGATAAACCCGATCACTCTTTATCCCAGTTTTGGGTCCTTTGAAGGAGGTGTTCAGCGCAACGAACCAGGCAATCAGACTATAGGGCTTTATCACTCTCACTTAGCAATAGGAGCTTTAGGAAGGTAGGCGCAGCCCCTGGTGTTCGGAGGACCGCACGAGGGGCTCTTATAAGCACCTGATCGGAAGAAAATCCGATCCATCGCACGCTGCATTGGTTATGGCATTATGCGGGAGAAATCCTTAAAGATTTTACAACCTCTCGAACAGCTGACCAGCTCTCGCCGTATCATGACAGTCAGTTTTCGGCTTTCTCTACTGAGGTGCTCGTCCGGAAGAACCGGGACACAATCGCAGTAGTTCTCCCTGTTTTGCCTTAGCCGATATAGCGGAACGTAAGGCAACAAAACATGGGAGCCGGGCAAACCCAACATTTGACCCAAGACATGATTCAGAGCTGATGCATATAATGCTAGAAGTTCGGGGTGCCGAACTTCCATGAAGGTGTTCGGACTTTATTGCCGTATTATGGGTAAAACGAAGCCCCTGGCATGTTTTAAGGCATATCGTGGTGTACGAATGCCACTTGACAAAATAATTTTAATAAGAAATAACAGCAGATAAGCGTCATATAAATCCACATGTTGTATCTGAATAGTACGTCGATGCGTATGAGTATAGGTAATGTGATAAAAAAGAGGTATGACTGTGGAACCTGCTGAGACCGGGGGGAAGAAGTCGTGTGCGGATCCGGAGTGTAGTCGGATGCTCATTGCGGGGAATATCTAAGGATTCCCTTGCGCGTTCGAGCTACTTTCCTATCGCCAGTCCTGGTCGGCGCAAAGGTGAACCTGCAAAGGGAATCTAAGAAATGTTTTGTCTTTGGAGAGCGGTTGAGCCAGCTGATGCGCCTGTCCCGCCTTCGCCGGAGTGTTTAATTGATTTCTGGACGAGCCGAGCTATCCTGCCACGAAGTAGTTCGGAGTCCTTTGGCGGTGTCCGGGAACCTGGACGTCGACTCAAGGTTCGGCTGCAAGGTGCCGCTCGTTGCTTCTGCTATTAAGGCAGCGGTATACTCTTTGGTGCCGAAGGAAAGTTCGTCCTTGCCATTAACCGTGATGACGCCGCGTGGACCGGGCATCTTGAGCTTACGGTAGGCATAAAGTGGCACCGCGTTGAATCAAGCGAACGCAGTTTGTCCGAGCAGTGCCTGATAATCACTACAGAATGGGACGATTTCGAAGATTAACTCTTCGGTAATTGTCTGGTGATCCGAAGACTACCTCAAGGGCGATGGAGCCTGTATAGCTGGCCTCCACACCTTTTATAATGCTTCTGAAGGTGGATTTAGTGGGCTTGATCACCGAATGATCAATGCCCATCTTGCGCATTGTGTCCTGGTAAAGTAAGTTTAGACTGCTACCTCCGTCCATAAGGACTCGTCTGATGTGGAACCCGTCAATTATTGGGTCGAGGACTAGTGCGGCTGGATTGCCTCGATTGGCGTTAACCGGACGATCCGTGCAGTTGAAGGTGACCGGCCCTAGTTTATATTGTGGGATGACTAGTTACGTTAAGTCGGCATCCCTAAGGGTGCGCATCCGGTCCGGATTGGGAATGTGGGTGCTGTTTACCACGTTCACCGTTTGGATTTGCAAGGGAATATTCTTTTGCCCTTCTGTATTCGGTGATCTGGGCTCTTCGTCGCCATCATCGCTTTGGGACCCCCACATCTTTGTTTTTCGCGCCTGCCCTGCCGGCTTGTTTGAAGACCCAACATTCTCTATTGGTATGGGTGGCTGGCGTTCCTGGGGTGCCATGAATTCGGCATTTACGGTCGAGTATGCGGTCCAGACTGGACGGACCCGAATTGTCATTTTTGAGTGGCCCATTCCGCTGACCGGACTTAGGGCCGCTAAATTCGGCATTGACTGCCGTATTTTCGGCGTGTCCACCATGTTTGCGGCGCTTATGTTTGTTGCGTCGGGGTTTGTCGTTGCTATCTCAGGCCTATGATGTGCCAGGGTTGCTTGCTGTGTTGTTGCTACGGGCCAACCAACTGTCTTTCCCCGCGCAAAAGTGGGTAATAAGTGTCGTGTGGGCTGCCATGGATTTTGGCTTCTCTTGGCCAAGATGTCGGGCGAGCCACTCGTCACGGATGTTATGTTTAAAGGCCTCTAGGGCTTCGACATCCGGACAGTCGACAATTTGGTTATTTTTAGTTAGGAACCGAGTCCAGAATTTCCTGGCTGACTCTCGGCGATGTTGTATTATGTGACTTAAATCATCAGCAGCCGGTGGTCGCACATAAGTGCCCTAGAAGTTGTCCAGGAATGTGTCTGCCAGGTTCTCCCAACTTCCGATGGAGTTTGCCAGCAAGCTATTTAGCCAATGCCGAGCCAGTCCTTTGAGTTTTAGCGGGAGATACTTGATGGTGTGTAGATCATCCCCGCGGGCCATGTGAATGTGGAGGAAGAAATCCTCTATCCATACCTCAGGGTCTATGGTACCATCATATGTTTTAATGTTAACGGGTTTAAACCCTTTTGGGAATTCATGATCCATTACTTCATTGGTGAGGCATAGTGGGTGTGCGGCGCCTCTGTGCCGGGCTATATCACGACGCAGTTCATACGAGTCTTGTCTGCTGCATTTGGCCCGGCTGGATTTGCTTTTACTATATTCGGCGTGACGATCGTCGTCATGCATTGGGGGGCACCCGCGTGATCCGTAGATCAATCTCTTATGTCCTGCTTTTTTCAATATGTCTCGCAGGTCCTGCGTGTTGCCCCGGGCCTTGGTGTTCGACGGGGTGTGGGCTGGACTTCGGGCTGATATGACGCTCTGTCTCGGCCACGAGGGGGCTGATCAGCCGCATCATGCGCTGGTAGTATAGGTTTTAATGCTTCCTCCATGAGTTGGGGTACCAACCTGCGCTTTGGGTAACTCTTGGTTGGGTGCTCGAGTTCGTATTCCTCGGCCTCCAGGACCTCAGTCCATCTATCCGCTAACAGATCTTGATCAGCTCGAAGCTGCTGTTGCTTTTTCTTCAACCTTTTTGCTGTGGATGTAAGCCGGTGCTTGAAGCGCTCCTGTTCGACGGGGTCCTCAGGCACGATAAATTCTTCGTCGCCGAGGCTCACCTCGTCTTCGGAGAGAGGCATGTAATTATCATCCTCTGATTCTCCGTCACGCCTGCTCCTCGATGGCTAGCTTGCCCATCCTCCCGCCGACGCCTTTGGCTAGAGGATTGTCTTCGTCTTGCACTATCCTGAGCTGCTATTGTCTCTTGTGCCGGTATCGCTACTTTACTGTGGAGGGGCTTGAGGCGAGCGCCCGATAGCGCGGTGCTTAGATTGCTTCTCGGGGATTATCCTCCGTTGCCTTGTTGCCATCGCTTTCCTTGGGGGTGTCCACCATGTATATATCATATGATGAGTAGCAGTCCACCGTCACGTAGGCGGTGGTTCCTGTTCGTCTCTGCATCGTCGTCCATACCGTCGATGTCTTGAACGAAATCGAGCATGTCGGTTAAGCCGTCGGATGGCTATTAAGTGGGTGGTGGGTGGGAGTGAATTTCTTCGTCGTCCGCTTCCCCTCAAGCGAACACAGTTCACCAAGGTCTCTAACAAGGGAAGACCTTAATGAATTTAATCGTCACCTGTGGGAAGTCTTGAAAGATATCCGCGGAGGAAAACTCCATGATCGATGCCCAATCAGATTCGATAGGCACGGACGCAGGCGGTTCGAAGCCCGTGGCCGGGGCCGAATCCAAGGATCCGGCAACACAGGTTTCGTAGGAGGTGAAGTCAGTATTCGGCTCTATCGCCGCTGAGTGTGCGGCCTCCGTGGCGGGGTCCATCCACCCGTCCTCGGACGACGCAATCTGCCCCGGATTGAGGGCTGGAGTAACTACATGTGTGATCTCCCGAACACCGTCCGACGATAGAGCTAAGTCATGCTCATCGTGACTGTGCGGCGCACTTGTCATGGGTTCAAATCCGTCGAAGATCAAGTCTCCGCGGATGTCGGCAGTATAGTTCAAGCTTCCGAACCTGACCTGATGGCCAGGGGCATAGCTCTCAATCTGCTCCAGATGGCCAAGCGAGTTGGCCCGTAGTACGAAGCCGCCGAATACGAAGATCTGTCCGGGGAGGAAAACCTCGCCCTGGATCGCATCGTTGCCGATGATCGAAGGAGCCATCAAGCCTTTATCGTGACGGCACAGTGGAACTCTCAATGAAAGCACCAATGTCGGTGTCAAAACCGGCGGATCTCGGGTAGGGGGTCCCGAACTGTGCGTCTAAGGCGGATGGTAACAGGAGGCAGGGGACACAATGTTTACCCAGGTTCGGGCCCTCTTGATGGAGGTAATACCCTACTTCCTGATTGATTGGTCTTGATGATATGAGTATTACAAGAGTTGATCTACCACGAGATCGTAGAGGCTAAACCCTAGAAGCTAGCCTATGATTATTATTGTTGTTGTCCTACGGACTAAACCCTCCGGTTTATATAGACACCGGAGGGCTAGGGTTACACAGTCGGTTACAAGGAGGAGATCTACATATCCATTGCCAAGCTTGCCTTCCACGCAGAGGAGATTCCCCGGACAGGGACGAAGTCTTCAATCTTTTATCTTCATAGTCCAACAGTCCGGCCAAAGTATATAGTCCGACAGTCCGAGGACCCCCTAATCCAGGACTCCCTCAGGGTGTATCCACCATGTACACATCGTACGAAGAAGTGGCCGTCCAGCGCCCGGTAAACGACGGGTTTTGGGCCTGCTCCTCTTCGGCATCGTTGTCCATACCGTCGATGTATTCGGAGTCGTATTGAGCATGTCGGTTAAGTCTTCAACAGTGGCTATGAAGTGGGTGGTGGGTGGGAAGCGAAATTCTCTGTCATCAGCCTCCAGTTCGAACTGGATATAATTCAGCGGTGGGTCCCCGCTAAGGAGAGTGTTTTTAATGAGTTTAGCACATGGCCTAAAGGTGAGTGCCGAAAGATGTCCGTGGAGCTGAATTCGATGATCTACGCCTGATCAAGCTCGACGTACGTGGACACACGTGGTTTGGAACCTGTGGGCGGAGACGAGTCCAAGGTTCCGGTGGCATAGATACCGCTCGAGGTTGGGTCTGTGTGCGGCTCCAACACCGCTGAGTATGCGGCTTCCATGGCGGGGTTGATCTTCCCGTCCTCGGATGGCACAATCTGCTCCGGATCTCGGGCCAGAGCAGTTACATGCGCTATCTCCTAGGTATGGTCGAATGACATATTTAAGTCATGTTCATCGCGGTGGCAGGGAGCGGCTGCCGTGGGCTCGAATTCGTCGAAGATCAAGTCTTCGCGGATATCAGCGACGTAGTTCAAGCTTCCAAATCTGACCTGATGGCCAGGGGCATAGCTGTCGATACGCTTTAGATGGCCAAGAGAGTTGGCCCGCAGTGTGAAGCCGTCAAATACAAATATCTGGCCGGGGAGAAAGACCTCCCTCAGGGCAGCATCATTGTGGATGATTGCAATAAAGCCTTCTGGTGATGACACAGCGGAACTCTCAATGAAAGCACCAGTGTTAGTGTCAAAACCGGCGGATCTCGGGTAGGGGGTCCCGAACTATGCGTCTAAGGTCGATGGTAACAGGAGACAGGGGACACGATGTTTACCCAGGTTCAGGCCCTCTCTATGGAGGTAATACCCTACTTCCTGCTTGATTGATCTTGATGAATATGGGTATTACAAGAGTTGATCTACCACGAGATCGTAATGGCTAAAACCCTAGAAGTCTAGCCTGTATGGGTACGATCATCTCTACGGACTAAACCCTTCGGTTTATATAGACACGGAGGGGACTAGGGTTGTACAAAGTTGGTTACAGAGAAAGGAATCTTCATATCTGAACGCCAAGCTTGCTATCCACGCCAAGGTGAGTCCTATCCGGACATGGGAGAGAGTCTTCTGTCTTGTATCTTCATGGCCCATTAGTCCGGCCCACGTCACATAGTCTGGACGCCCGAGGACTCCTTAATCTAGGACTCCCTCAGCAGGCGCAGGTGAGGAGTCATGAGGCATCAGGCAAAGGTTTCCATATCGGTGCAACGAGACCAAGACCAGCAGGACGGCAGGACGGAGGTCATCGCGGGGCCAACAGCAGCGTCACCACCAGAGCCTTTGGCAGGTGAAGACCACCTTTTGCCAGGATAACTTGTACTAGTTGTCTCCCTTCAAAATTGGCTGTTGTGGGATCCCTTCCCGCCTAACATTTGGGAACAGGACCAGGGCCTCTATAAATAGGACTAGCCACCACCATAGAAAGGGGACGGATCATTCGGACCACCCTCACACACACACCAGCTCACCGAGCTCAAGACCACCTCTCCTCAGGAGGCTGTTCTTACCTTGTACCTGTTCATCCTCAGCCTACAAGGCAATCCACCACACCACACTGGAGTAGGGTGTTACACCACAACGGTGGCCCAAACCAGTATAAACTCTCGTGTCTCTTGTTCCTTGAGTTCGGCGAGCTAGGCCTTGAGATCGTTGCGAGAGCGAGATAGGGAGAGAGAGTTCTTCGTGCCCACCCCAGAGTTCGAACCTCAAGGGTTTGACGGAACCCAGAATCCGACATTTGGCGCGCCAGGTAGGGCCGCGCCGAAGCTTCGCTGCTCCGCCAGCTTCACCTCTCTTTTCGGCCCACATGGCCGGCGTCGCTCCTCCGACTGGAGCTACAGACGCCCATGACGGTGCCATGGGACGCAGGGCCCTCACCCCCGCCGCAAGGCGGGTGCAGTGGCCGCACAAGTTCAGGCCGGAGATGCCGCCTCGCTATGACGACGCGATGGATCCATTGGCCTTCCTGCTGGCGTATGAGGAGGCCGTTCTGGAGGCTGGAGGCGACGACAAGGTCATGGCCAAATGGTTCCCCATGGCCCTCGTCGGCGCGCTGCGCGCCTGGCTGCTCAAACTGCCAGGATTCTCTGTGGCTTCTTGGGAGGAGGTGCGCGGCCTTTTCATCGCACGCTTCGCGGCGTCGGCACCTATCACCGTCGCGGCCCTCCTCGGCGGCTCGCAGGCGCCGCCCTCAGACCGCCATGTCAAGCAGTTATTCCGCCAGATCAACGCCGCCTCTGTGCAGCTGGGAGCCCCTCCAGGATGGGCGGCGCCCAAGGCCGACCTCACCTTCAACTCGGGGGACCACCCCGCAACCACTGCTGGCTCGGGCACGCTCCCAATACTCTGCACACCCACCATCTACAACGTAGCCGTGACCAAGACCCTCATCGACGGCGGAGCTGGCCTCAACATGCTCTCCGTGGATGCTTTTGGCTTGCTTCACATGCCGTACGGCCGGCTCCGCCCCACCAAGCCTTTCTCCAGAGTCGGCAGTGGTTCCACCAGCCCCTGGGGCAAATACGCCTCCTGTTCACCTTCGGTACTCGTGACAACTACTGCACAGAGCTGATCGACTTTGACATCACCCACATTGGCCTCCCGTACAACACCATCCTCTGGTACCCTGCTCTAGCTCAGTTCATGGCAGCAACCCATCCGGCCTACAACCTCATGAAGATGTCGGGGAGCAGCGGCGTCCTCACCGTGGCTGGAGATACCAAGGAGGCTCTGACGGCTCTCAAGCTCGCCTTCAGGGCTGCCGCGGCAGCACGCCCAGCCGATGAAGCCGCCCCAGGGGCTAAGGGGGCCGCGCCGGCGAAAAAAAAGCAGCTATTCACTCAAGATCGGGCCGAAACGAAACAAGTGCCAGTCGAGGAGGGCGAAGCCTCGGGAGCCACCTTCACCATAAGCGCCAACCTCGACCCGGACCAAGAGGAAGCATTGGTGAAGTTCCTGCGCGCGAACAAGGAGGTATTCGCCTGGGAGCCCAAGCAGCTGGTAGGGGTCCCAAGGGGGGGCAATCGAACATAACTTAAAGGTGTGCCCCAATGTGCGCCCAGTGAAGCAGAAGGCGCGACGACAGTCCATGGAGAAGCAGTCCTTCATCATCCAGGAAACCCGCAAACTGCAAGCGGCAGGCGTCATTCGCGAGGTCCGGTACCCGGAGTGGCTGGCGAACCCCGTCGTCGTACCCAAGAAAGGCGGGAAGGAACGCATGTGCGTCGACTTCACCAATCTCAACAAAGCCTGCCCTCAAGACCCGTTCCCGCTTCCGCGCATCGACCAGATCGTCGACTCCACCGCCGAGTGTGACCTGCTGTGTTTCCTAGATGCTTTCTCGGGTTACCACCAGATCAAGATGGCAGTGGAGGACGTGGAGAAGACGGCCTTTTTGATCCCGTGTGGGGTATACTGCTACACCTGCATGCCGTTTGGACTGCGCAACGCTGGGGCGACCTTCCAGCGGCTGATGCACATCGCCCTGGGCAAACAGCTAGGGAGAAACGTTGTAGCCTACATCAATGACATCGTGGTAAAAATCTCGGGAGTCAAGAACCCTCATTCAGGACGTGGAGGAGAGTTTCGCCAGCCTGTGCCAGGTGGACCTGCGGCTCAACCTGGAGAAGTGCATGTTCGGTGTCCCCTCCGACAAGCTACTGGGCTTCCTCGTGTCGCACAGGGGGATCGAGGCTAACTCGGAGAAGGTCAAGGCGATAGAAGACATGAGCCTGCAGCAAACTCTCAAGGAAATGCAGAAGCTCGCGGGCTGCGTGACCTCGCTGGGGCGCTTCATCTCCAAGCTGGGGGAGTGCGCCTTGCCGTTCTTCAAGCTGATGAAGAAGAAGGGCCCGTTCAAATGGACCCCAGAGGCCGACCTGGCGTTTCAAGACCTCAAGAGATACTTGACCAGCCCTCCGGTGATGGTAGCGCCTCATCCCCTCGAGCCCCTGGTGCTCTACCTGGCTGCCACGCCCCACTCCGCCAGCGCGGCGTTGGTGGCTGTCCGGGAGGAGCGCAAGGCCAAGAGCCCACCGTGTAATGCCGCACCTTTAGCAGGGACGATGCGGCACCGAGATGACGCTGCTAAAGCCACGACGACGCCCGCAGATGATCTGGCCCTACAAGACGGTGTTTCTGGGCCTGCGGAGGTCCCGATGGGTGACCAAGCTCCTGAGGTCCCCTCACATCGGGAGGCGCCACAACCTCCGGAGGCCGTAGGCTCCATCGACGCTCCCACCCTCGTTGAGCACCCGGTGTACTTCGTCAGCACGGTGTTACAGGACGGAAGAGCCCGATATCCCATGCCACAGAAGCTTTGGTTCGCACTCCTAGTGGCCTCACGCAAGCTGCGTCATTACTTCCAAGGCCACCCAATTAAGGTCGTCTCAGTCTACCCACTGGAGAGGGTCCTCCGGAGCCCCAACACCGCGGGAAGAGTTGCCGAGTGGAACATCGAACTGCAAGTGTTCCAGCTCGAGTTCAGCACAACCAGGGTCATTAAGGGAGCCGCCCTCGCCGACTTCGTGGCAGAATGGACCGATGCTCCGGAGCCCGAAGCAGGCGAGAGCCGATCCCTCTTGCCAGGAAGTGAAGCGTCAGATGGCTGGGTCATGTACTTCGACGGCGCTTTCGCATGCCAAGGCGCGAGGGCTAGTGCCGTGCTCATCTCACCCACCCAAGACAAGCTATACTACGCCGTGCAGCTTTGCTTCCAGCAGGGCGAGAAGGTCTCCAACAACATCACGGAATACGAGGGGTTGATCGCTGGCCTCAAGGCTGCAGCAGCCTTGGGGGTGAAGCGTCTGACCATCAAGGGCGACTCTCAGCTCCTCGTCAACTTCTCCAACAAGGTGTACGAGCCGAGGGACGAGCACATGGAGGCGTACCTCGCAGAGGTGTGCAAGATGGAGAAGCAATCCTTGGGCCTGGAACTGCAACATGTGCCACGCGGCACAAACAAGGAAGCCAATGAGATCGCCAAGAGGGCATCAAGGCGTCAGCCCCAAGAGCCTGGTGTCTTCGAAGAGCGACTCTTCAGGCCCTCGGCGGCCCCCTCGACCGTGGAGCCTGCACCGCCTCAGGAGGAACTCCCCCAGCCACCAGCCTCGGGAGCCCCCGCTGGTGGCCCGACCTCAGAACGCGCCTGCTCTTGGCGCTCGAGCCTCAGGAGGGGTGCTGGACCGAGGAGTTCAGGGCATACCTGGTGCAAGGAACGCTGCCGGAGAAAGAGGAGGACGCGGAGCGCGTGGCCGGGCAAGCTACGGCATATTGCATCCAGGATGGTGAGCTGTACAGAAAATGACCAAATGATGTTTCCTTGCGATGCATCTCCAGGAAGCAGGGGAGCGAGCTGCTAGCTGACATACACGGCGGAGATTGCGGGCATCACTCGTCGTCGCCCACCTTGGTTGGCAAGGTGTTCCGCAGCGGGTTCTACTGGCCCACGGCACTCAACGACGCAACCGAGCTGGTAAGATCCTGCGAGGCCTGCCATTTCCATGCTAAGAAAATCCACCAGCCGGCCCAGGGCCTCCAGACTATCGCACTCTCGTGGCCGTTCGCGGTCTGGGGGCTAGATATCTTGGGTCCGTTCCCACGAGAGCCTAGGGGCTACCGCTACCTCTACGTCGCCATCGACAAGTTCACCAAATGGGCAGAGGTGGAAGCCGTCCGCACCATCCCAGCCGGGTCGGCAGTTAAGTTCATCAAGGGCCTCATGAGCTGGTTTGGGGTCCCTAACCGCATCATCACCGACAGCGGCTCGCAGTTCACTAGCAATCTCTTCAAGACATATTGTGCTAACCTTGGAACGCAGATATGCTATGCCTCAATGCACACCCCTGGAGCAATGGCCATGCCAAGCGTGCCAATGCAGAGGTCTTAAGAGGCCTCAAGACCAGGACCTTCAAGAAGAACCTCGAGGCCTGCGGTAGGGGCTGGCAAGACGAGCTCTAGTTCGTGCTATGGTCCATCCGCACCACCGCCACCAAGCCAACAGGCGAGACCCCATTCTTCCTCGTCTACGGAGCCGAAGCAGTTCTCCCTCACGAGGTCAAGCATCGCTCCGCACGGGTCCTGGCATTTGACGAGCCACGTCAGGATGCCATGCGGGGGATGGACCTCGTGTTAGGGGAGGAGCGCCGCCGTCAAGCCTCGCTTCGGGTGGCAAGATACCAGCAAGCGTTGTGACGGTATCACTGTCGCAGCGTCCGCTCCAGGACGCTCAAGGTGGGCGATCTCGTCCTAAGGCGGGTGCCCCCAGGGAAGGGTTGCATAAGCTCTCACCCATGTGGGAGGGCCCGTTTAGGATTGCCCGCGTCTCCAGGCCTGGCGGCGCGCGCCTGGAGACGCAGGATGGGATCCCCATCCAGCACGCCTGGAACATCCAGCACCTCCGGAAGTTCTATCCATGAAGCAAGGCCCAATGGCTGTGAAGGTCTCCGCTCGTGACACTCTCACGTAATAATGAGTGGGGCTGTACATGCCCCGGAGTCTCCGGAGTGCTGCCCTCGAGCCTCGGGGGCTCCCTCCCACATCCTAGTGGCAACACTTAGCTCCACGCTGGTGAGAAGACTAGACTAGGTGCTGGACGCGGCCGTTCATTTGCTTTCTGTAGTTGGCTTGCACCGCTTTTAATGGAATTTGAAGTTCTGGTGTTTCTCGATGGCTTGGTTGAATCCCTTCTTCTCTCTGTTTCTTCCCTTAGTTCTTTGCTTTGCACCAGGGAGGGCGACAATTTCCCGACGCTCTCCCTCGCATGCCTCGCGAGGGGGCCGGACAGGTGTGTGCGTGCACGCTCTCCTGGTCTCCGTGAGGCGCCCTCGATTGAGCTCGTGATCGGCGCACCCCCTTTTTAAGTCTGTGCCCCACGGGTACCGCGACGTGGTGCGCTAGGCCATGATCAGCCCATGCCCGAGGCCTCGTGCAAGGAGGGATAAGGATTTCCTAACAAATTTTCACAGCTTCGCGATGTCTCCCGAGTCGGCAGCAGGGAAGCCTCACCAGATGCCAGGAGGCGCGCGTCCTCACAAGGTGGAAACTACCACAGATGTATCAAGCTAAGTTATCCCCCAACACCTACATGAAGCACAGATGCCACAACACAACCCGGAAACAATAAACATAGAATAAAGCAGTATAAGCATTACAGTTCATTACACGCCCTTGCAGTGCCCCATACTTGTTTCTTGTAATACAAGAAGAAAGGAAAGGACAGGCAAAGCGTCTCCTACGCCCGCGGCTGCTCATTAGGATCGGCCCCCAGCGCCCCCCATCCCCGGACTCAGCCGGAGCCCTCCTCGCGCTTTACTGGGGCGTGGCAATGGGACGACCCGCCACCGTCCTCGAAGCAAGCCCGATGACGTGGCGGCTGGTCGTAGCCGCCGCTGCTGGAGCTTTCGCCGGAGGAGGAGCTGTCGCTGCCGGACGAGCCGCGGCCGTCGCCGAGGGCGAGTTCGCCCTCATCCTCGTCATGGCCATCGCCAAGGCCGAGCACTTCATCACCGTCGCTGTCTCCAGAGCAGCACCCAGCGGGGTGACCATCTTCCCCGAACACCCTCACGAAGAGGGTCACGACACCGTCGTAATTGAAGTGGAGGGTGCACCGCCTGCTCAGACCGCGCGCGCGGGCAAACGTCTGCCAGCCGTGGGCCAGGGCTACATTGCCCACGACAGAGACCTCCACCGCGACCCACGAGGCCTTGCTGCAGCAACCGTTGGCATGCAGCCAGAGGCCGCCAGGACCCATGGTCGGCAGCTCGCTAGCAAAGGGGCGCGAAAGCTGAAGCCAGGTGCCGGACGGATTCTCCAACCACACGACGAACTCCGGCAGCACCTCCGTCGAGTGGAAGCGTGGCCGGGGAGGCTGGGAGACCATGACGCGCCTCCCTTCGTTGGCGGGACTGCCACGTCTCGGGCGGCCGGGGAGGCTGGGCGACCATGACGCGCCTCCCTTCGTTGGCGGGACTGTCACGTCTCGGGCGGCTCCCGCCACGCGAAGAGACGTTGCTGAGGCCGCCAGGGACGGCACCGGACCCCGAAGAAGTTCGTCTGCGCCCACGAGGGACCCTAGCGGGGGTTGCAACGTGCTTGCGGGAGCGACCACGCCCCCTCTTAGGCGGTGGCGAGCCGGGCCCCTCCTGGCGAGCCTTCCCCTTCTCTGCGGTCGAGAACCTCTTCGTTGGCGCCATGAGTGTAACTGCAAGGCGATGGAGCAAAGAGGAAGAAGAAGCAGGCGGAATGGAGGAAGAGATGAGAAACGAGGGCTCCACCCCTCTCCTCATTTATAGCCAAAAGGAGGCCAACCTCGACCTCCATGATCGCAGGTAATTATGGTTTTCTTTTGCATGCAGCAGGGACTCGTCAAGTCGAACGGTTGCCGAGACAGCATGGGGAAGCGGAGATTCCCCCGTCCCGTCAATCGCCACGCGTCAATTACGTCCGCAGGCGGTTGGGGCCCACGGCGCCTCGCGCTTGCCCTTTGGCTTCGCCTCGAAGCCATGTCCAACCGCGCCTTGGGCCCGGGGGCTACTGTCGGTGTCCTGGGAACGGAGGTACCCAGACTTGCCTGCCCGCAGCCCACGACATGGCTCCACCGGCGGCCTAGCACGGCCGATCTTCAGCAGCAATCACTCAATACCCTCGCGAGGGGCCAAGCCTCATGAGGCGGGCGACGCAAGACCTCCTCAAGGGAAACCTCACTAGGCTGGCTCCCGAGGAGCGGAGATATCAAGGTAGGGGCACCTCGCGAGGTGCGCATGACGTAAGCCATGATGACAAAGGCCAGGCGGGCGCCAGCTGACGCTGATGTACCAGTTTCCTCTTTGGTGCTAAAGAGGCAGGCGCAGCTGAGGAGTCCCGAGGCATCAGGCAAAGGTTTCCATATCGGTGCAACAAGACCAAGACCAGCAGGACGGCAGGACGGAGGTCATCACGGGGCCCACAACAGCGTCACCACTAGAGCCTTTGGCAGGCGAAGACCACCTTTTGCCAGGATAACTTGTACTAGTTGTCTCCCTTCAAAATTGGCCGTTGTGGGATCCCTTCCCGCCTAACATTTGGGAAGAGGACCAGGTTCTCTATAAATAGGACTAGCCACCACCATAGAAAGAGGACGGATCATTCGGACCACCATCACACACACACCAGCTTACCGAGCTCAAGAACACCTCTCCTTAGGAGGCTGTTCATACCTTTTACCTGTTCATCCTCATCCTACAAGGCAATCCACCACACCACACTGGAGTAGGGTATTACACTACAACGGTGGCCCGAACCAGTATAAACTCTCGTGTCTCTTGTTCCTTGGGTTCGGCGAGCTAGGCCTTGAGATCGTTGCAAGAGCGAGCTAGGGAGAGAGAGAGAGAGAGAGAGTTCTTAGTGCGCACCCCAGAGTTCGAACGTCAAGGGTTTGCCGGAACCCAGAATCCGACATAATGCAATAAGAATGATGACATGATGTAGACAAAATCTATTTATGTAGAAATAGACCCCATCTTGTTATCTTAATAGCAACAATACATACATGCCGGTTCCCCTTCTGTCATTGGGATCAAGCACCGTAAGATCAAACCCATCACAAAGCACCTCTTCCCATTGCAAGATAAATAGATCAAGTTGGCCAAACAAAACCCAAATATCAGAGAACAAATACGAGGCTATAAGTAATCATGCATATAAGAGATCAAAGAAGACTCAAAAAAATTTCATGGATAGAAACATATGTCTGATCATAAACTCAAAGTTCATCGGATCCCAACAAACACACCGCAAAAAGAGTTACATCATATGGATATCCAAGAGACCATTGTATTGAGAATCAAAAGAGAGAGAAAGCCATCTAGCTACTAACTATGGTCCCATAGGTCTACAATGAACTACTCACACATCATCGGAGAGGCACCAATGAGGATGATGAACCCCTCCGTGATGGTGTCTATATTGGATTTGGTGGTTCTGGAACTTGCGGCGGCTGGAATTTATTTTCATCAACTCCCCTAGGGTTTCTGGAACATTGGGGTATTTATAGAGCAAGGAGGCGGTGCGGGAGGCCACCGAGGTGGGCACAACCCACCTGGGCCCCCAGGCCCGCCCTAGTGGGTTGTGCTCCCCTCGGAGCACCCCTGTGGTAATTCTTTGGCCCAACAGGTGTCTTCTGATCCAGAAAAAATCCACAAAAAGTTTCGCTATGTTTTGACTCCGTTTGGTATTGATTTCATGCGATGTAAAAAACAAGCAAAAAACAGCAACTGGCACTTGGCACTGTGTCAATAGGTTAGTACCAAAAATTGATATAAAATGATTTTAAAACATCCAAGAATGATAATATAACCGCATGGAACAATCAAAAATTATAGATACGTTGGAGATGTATCAGAGACTAACCTATAGTTATAATGGCCTTGGTCCTCTTCCCTCAATGCTTAGGCGGGAAGGGATACCACAGCGGACAATTTTGAAGGGGGACAGGAGTACACCCTATCCCGACTAAGGGTGGTCTTTGCCTGCAAAGCTTCTGGTCGTGACGCGCAGGTGGGCTTGGTGATGACCTCCGTCCTGCCGAGTCCATGGTCTTGGTCTTGTTGCATCGACGAGGTAAGCTTTGGGGATTCCTTGGGAACCCGCGTGTTGGCTTTGTCCCTCAAGGACCAAAGAGGAAACTGTCCTGGACTGCGCCCACTGGCGCCCTTCTGGCTCCCTTCATCATGGCTTACATCACCGCGCGCCTCGTGAGGTGGGGAGCGAGCCACGGGATGTCCGTCCCTCCAGAGGTGGCTTAGGGAGACCGCCATGCGGGAGGCCCTGGTGTAGTTTGCCTCGTGAGGCCAGGGGGCCCTCATGAGGGTCCTTCTCATCAAGTCTTAACAGTGGGCCGCATCGGGCCTTCGACGATGCCACGTGTTGGGCCGCAGGTAGACATGCCTGGGTACCCCTGGTCCTAGAGCACCGACAGTAGCCCCCAGGCCCGCGGCACGCTCGCCCTAGCTTAGAGGCGACGGCGAAGAGGAGGGGCGAAGCGGCGTGGGCCCTAACCGCCTATGGGCCAAGCCTGACGCGTGGCGCAAGGTGGGGCATGGGATGCCCAACTTCCCCACGTCGCCTCACAACTGCCTAGGCTGACAAAAAGCCTGGCACACGTCGCAGAGCCACCATTGCCCTAAAAGTGGAGGGGAACCGGTTGGCCTTCCCCGATTGCTTATAAAAGGGCGAAGGGGTGGAGCCCTCGACCCATCTCTATCCTCTTGCTTCTTTGTCTTCAACCCTTGCCACTGCAGCCATGGCGCCCGTGAGGAGGTTCTCCGCCCTCGAGAAGGGCAAGGTGGTGATGGAAGGACCAGAGCTGCCGCAACCCAAGAGGGGACACAGCAGCCTTCGCAAGGCCGTGGCCGCGCTTGAGGAACCTCCACGAGGGCGCGGGCGTCCCCCATCAGCGGCCCTTGCCATCCTGGGCAGTCGCGGGAAAAGCTCCACCCGCGGGTGCAGCCGCAGAAGTCGATGCGGCTTCGGCCGGGGAGGGTGGAGCGGCGCGGCTGCCCGACCGTGCCGGGCAGAGGCCCACTCCACCGACTCATTACGGGAGTTCGTCGTCTGGATGAACGCTCCGCCCCGCACTTGGCTCCAACTCCTGAATTTCTTCGTAGGGGAACTGGCGGTGAGTGGACCCCTCGGACTATGGCTGCAGCCTGATGGCTGCTGCAGCAGGTCTTCCTGGGTGGAAGCTGATGTCACCTCCGCCAGATTCTCGTACCTAAACCAGGGGTGGAAGTCGTATGCCCGCACCCAAGGCTTAAGGGAGGGGCACACCCTCCACTTCAAGTTCGACGGGGCCACGCCGCTCTTCGTGAAGGTCTTCGGGGAGGCCGGAGACCGCCTGGGTGTTGCATGGAGAGTGACAACAGCAGTGGCTGCCTCTCCCCCTGTGACGATAGCAGCGACGAAGCCAGAGCCACCTCTGGGGAAAGGGGGAGCAACGCCGATGCCGACTCCGACGAGCCGCCGCGCCGCCGCGTCAAGGTGGAAGAGGACTCCGACTAGGCGCTGGCGAGGCCGGGGTGGGGTTTTAATGTCGCTTAAACTACGTTGGTATTTCCCCAAAGAGGAAGGGATGATGCAACACAATTACGGTAGGTATTTCTCTCAGTTGGAGAACCAAGAAACACTATGTAAACGGTACCTGCACACAAAGAACATATACTTGCAACCCGGAGCGTAAGAGGGGTTGTCAATCCCTTTCGAGAAAAAGATTGGTAAATAGATAGATTGGTAGATGCAAATAGAATAACGGCAAATAAAATTCAGCGAGGTATTTTTTGGTTTTTGATAATATAGATATGAAAATAAAAGATGCAAAGAAAAGAAAAGGCAAATAGAAATATACATCTGAAAATATATGATGGGAAAATAGACCTGGGGCCGTAGATTTCATTATTGGCTTCTCTTAAGAAATAGCACACGGTGGGTTAACAAATTACTGTTCGGCAATTGATAGAAGATTGAATAATTATGACGATATCCAGGCAGTGATCATTATATAGGCATCACGACCAAGATTAGTAGACTGACTCCTGCCTACATCTACTACTATTACTCCACACATCGACCGCTATCCAGCATGCATCTAGTGTATTAAGTTCATGGAGAAACGGAGTAATGCAATAAGAACGATGGCATGATGTAGATGAGATCTATTCATGTAGGAATAGCCCCCATTTTGCTATCCTTACTAGCAACAATACATGCGTGTCTTGCTGCCCCTTCTGTCACTAGGAAAGAACACCGCAAGATCGAACCCATCACAAAGCACCCTTCCCATGGCAAGAAAAATCAATCTAGTTGGCCTAACTAAACCAAAGATTCGAAGAAGAAATACGAGGATATATGTAATCATGCATATAAGAGATCAAAGAAGACTCAAATAACTTTGGATATAGATCTGATCATAAACTCAAAGTTCATCGGATCCCAACAAACACACCGCAAGAAGAGTTACATCAAATAGATCTCCAAGAGACCATTGTATTGAGAATCAAAATAGACAAGAAGCCATCTAGCTACTGCCTACGGACCCATAGGTCTATGATGAACTACTCACGCATCATCGGAGAGGCACCAATGAGGATGATGAACCCCTCCGTGATGGTGTCTAGATGGGATCTCATGGTTCTGGAACTTTTGGCGACTGGAATTGTGTTTTGTCGACTCCCCTAGGGTTTATAGTATATTTGGGAATTTATAGGGCGAAGAGGTGGTGCATGGGGGCTCTGAGGTGGGCACAACCCCCCTGGGCGCGCCTGGGCCTCCTGGCGCGCCCTGGTGGGTTGTGCTCCCCTCGTGCCTCCCCTCTGGTACTTCCATGGCTCACTAGATGTCTTCTGGTCCAAAAAATCTCCAAAATGTTTCGCTGTGTTTGGACCCCATTTGGTACTGATATTCCGCGAAGTAAAAAACTAGAAAAAAAACAACAACTGGCACTGGGTTTTGGGGAACGCAGTAATTTCAAAAAAAAATCCTATGATCACGCAAGGTCTATCTAGGAGATGCATAGCAATGAGAGGGGAGAGTATGTCCACATACCCTCGTAGACCGAAAGCGGAAGCGTTTAGTAACGAGGTTGATGTAGTCGAACATGTTCGCGATCCAACTGATCCAAGTACCAAACGTACGGCACCTCCGCGATCAACACATGTTCAGCTCGGTGATGTCCCTCGAACTCTTGATCCAGTTGAGCCCGAGGGAGAGTTTCGTCAGCACGGCGGCGTGGTGACGGTGATGATGAAGTTACCGGTGTAGGGATTCGCCTAAGCACTACGATGATATGACCGAGGTGTGTAACTGTGGAGGGGGGCACCGCACACGGCTAAAAGATCAACTTGTGTGTTCTAGGGTGCCCCATGCCCCCGTATATAAAGGAGGGAGAAGGAGAGGCAGCTGGCCCTAGGGGGCGCGCCATGGTGTGGAGTCCTACTGGTTCGAGAACTATGTAGACATGACCGAGACACATCTCTGGTCAATAACCAATAGCAGAACCTGGATGCTCATATTGGCTCCTACATATTCTACAAAGATCTTTATCGGTCAAACCGCATAACAACATACGTTGTTCCCTTTGTCATCGGTATGTTACTTGCCCGAGATTCGATCGTCGGTATCATCATACCTAGTTCAATCCCATTACCGGCAAGTCTCTTTACTCGTTCCGTAATACTTCACCCCGCAACTAACTCATTAGTCACATTGCTTGCAAGACTTATCGTGATGAGAATTACCGAGAGGGCCCAGGGATACCTCTCCGAAACACGGAGTGACAAATCCTAATCTCGATCTATGCCAACCCAACAAATACCTTCGGAGACACCTGTAGAGCATCTTTATAATCACCCATTTACGTTGTGACGTTTGATAGCACAGAAAGTGTTCCTCCGGTATTCAGGAGTTGCATAATCTCATAGTCTGAGAACATGTATAAGTCATGAAGAAAGCAGTAGCAATGAAATTGTAACGATCATAATGCTAAGCTAACGAATGGGTTTTGTCCATCACATCATTTTCCTAATGATGTGATCCCTTTCATCAAATGACAACACATGTCTATGGTTAGGAAACATAACCATCTTTGATAAACGAGCTAGTCAAGTAGAGGCATACTAGGGACACTTATGTTTTGTCTATGTATTCACACATGTACTAAGTTTCCGGTTAATACAATTATAGCATGAATAATAAACATTTATCATGAAATAAGGAAATAAATAATAACTTTATTATTGCCTCTAGGGCATATTTCCTTCAGTCTCCCACTTGCATTAGAGTCAATAATCTAGTTCACGTCGCCATGTGATTTAACACCAATAGTTCACCATGTGATAGTTCACATGGCCATGTGACTAATACCCAAAGGGTTTTACTAGAGTCAATAATCTAGTTCACATCGCTATGTGATTAACACCCAAAGAGTACTAAGGTGTGATCATGTTTTGCTTGTGAGAGAAGCTTAGTCAATGGGTCTGTCGCATTCAGAGCCATATGTATTTTGCAAATTTTCTATGTCTACAATGCTCTGCATGGAGATACTCTAGCTAATTGCTCCCACTTTCAATATGTATCCAGATTGAGACTCAGAGTCATCTGGATCGGTGTAAAAGCTTGCATCGGCGTAACTCTTTACGACGAACTCTTTATAACCTCCATAACTGAGAAATATCTCCTTAATCTTCTAAGGATAATTTTGACCGCTGTCAAGTGATCCACTCCTGGATCAATATCGTACCCCCTTGTCAAACTCATGGCAAGATACATAATAGGTTTAGTACACAACATAGCATACTTTACAGAACCTATGGCTGAGGCATAGGGAATGACTTTCATTCTCTTTCTATTTTCTGCGGTGGTCGTGTTTTGAGTCTTACTCAACTTTACACCTTGCAATACAGGCAAGAACTCCTTCCTTGACTGTTCCATTTTGAACTACTTCAAAAATCTTGTCAAGGTATGTACTCATTGAAAAATCTTATCAAGCGTCTTGATCTATCTCTATAGATCTTGATGACCAATATGTAAGCAGCTTCACTAAGGTCTTTCTTTGAAAAAACTCCTTTCAAACACTCCTTTATGCTTTCCAGAAAATACTACATCATTTCCGATCAACAATATGTCATTCACATATACTTATCAGAAAGGTTGTAGTGCTCCCACTCACTTTCTTGTAAATACAGGCTTCACCGCAAGTCTGTATAAAACTATATGCTTTGATCAACTTATCAAAGCGTATATTCCAACTTCGAGATGCTTGCACCAGTCCATAGATGGATCGCTGGAGCTTGCACATTTTGGTAGCACCTTTAGGATTGACAAAACCTTCTGGTTGTATCATATACAACTCTTCTTTAATAAATCCATTAAGGAATGCAGTTTTGATATCCATTTGTTAGATTTCATAAAACGTGGCAATCGCTAACATGATTCAGATAGACTTTAAGCATCGATACGAGTGAGAAAATTTCATCGTAGTCAACATCTTGAACTTGTCAAAAACCCTTTTCGACAAGTCAAGCTTTGTAGATAGTAACACTACTATCAGCGTCCGTCTTCCTCTTGAAGATCCATTTATTCTCAATGGCTTGCCGATCATCGGGCAACTCCACACTTTGTTCTCATACATGGATTATATCTCAAATTTCATGGCCTCAAGCCATCTGTCGGAATCTGGGCTCATCATTGCTTCCTCATAGTTCGTAGGTTCATCATGGTCTATTAACATAACTTCCAGAACAGGATTACCGTACCACTCTGGTGCGGATCGTACTCTGGTTGGCCTACGACGTTCGGTAGTAACTTGATCTGAAGTTTCATGATCATCATCATTAACTTTCTCACTAATTGGTGTAGGCATCACTGGAACTAATTTCAGTGATGAGTTACTTCCCAATTTGAGAGAAGGTACAATTACCTCATCAAGTTCTACTTTCCTCCCACTCACTTCTTTTGAGAGAAACTTCTTCTCTAGAAAGGATCCACTCTTAGCAACAAAGATCTTGCCTCCGGATCTGTGATAGAAGGTGTACCCAACAGTTTCTTTTGGGTATCCTATGAAGACACACTTCTCCGATTTGGGTTCGAGCTTCTCAGGCTGAAACTTTTTCACATAAGCATCGCAACCCCAAACTTTAAGAAACGACAACTTAGGTTTCTTGCTAAACCACAGTTCATACGGTGTTGTCTCAATGGATTATTAGATGGTGCCCTATTTAACGTGAATGCAGTTATCTCTAATGCATACCCCCAAAAAAATAGTGGTACATCGGTAAGAGACATCATAGATCGCACCATATCTAATAAAGTACGGTTACGACGTTCGGACACACCATTATGCTGTGGTGTTCCAGGTGGCATGAGTTTGTGAAACTATTCCACATTGTTTTAATTGAAGGCCAAACTCGTAACTCAAATATTCGCTACTGCGATCAGATCGTAGAAACTTTATTTTCTTGTTACGATGATTCCCCACTTCACTCTGAAATTCTTTGAACTTTTCAAATGTTTCAGACTTGTGTTTCATCAACTAGATATACCCATATCTGCTCAAATCATCTGTGAAGGTCAGAAAACAATGATACCCGCCGTGAGCCTCAACACTCATCGGACCGCATACATCGGTATGTATTATTTCCAATAAGTCAGTGGCTCGCTCCATTGTTCCGGAGAACGGAGTCTTAGTCATCTTGCCCATGAGGCATGGTTCGTAAGCATCAAATGATTCATAATCAAGTGATTTCAAAAGTCCGTCCGGATGGAGTTTCTTCATGCGCTTTACACCAATATGACCTAAACGGCAGTGCCACTAGTATGTTTGCACTATCATTATCAAATTTGCATCTTTTGGCATCAATATCATCAATATGTGTATCACTGTCACAGCCCCAGAACTAGTTGTAATTAGTGGCATCTGCATCCATGCATCATGTTTGATTTCAAAGGAATTTTGAGATGGGGATTTCCTAAACCCTAGCATTAAAGGAATTCAAATAGGTTCAACTAAAAATAATTTTCAGTGAATCCAAATGGCTTTAGAAAATGTTCATCAATTCTGGAAAATGCTATAAACCATAACCAGAGGTGCTGCACATTTTTCATGACATATTTGGTCACTGGATTAATTCATAAAGTATTTGCATTTGGGCATTTAATGCTAATAAATATTTTAAATGCTCAAATAATCATAAACTAAAATGTTTACTGTTGGATATATTCCAAACGGTAATCATGATTAGTTACATGATTTTTGGAAGTGTCTAAGTATTTTAGTTAAAGCCACAAAGCTGCATAATAATAGATAACATGAAATAATTAAAAAATAAAGGAACTTACCGGATAAGCCCACCGACCCATCACTGCAGCAGCCCAGCCGGGCAAAGCCAACCCAGCCCAGCTCCACCTTCCTGTCGTCTTCCACCCCAGCAGGTGGGCGGGGAGGCGTGTGGCAGCGGCCAAGACGCGCTTCGCCGACTCCTGCTTGCCGCCGACGCTGGGCGCCCAAGCGTAGCCACGCACCCCCCTGATCTCTCTCTCCCTCACCCGTGGCCTCTCCCCTCCTCTGCTCTCTCACTCGCACGCACCCGAGCGGCCCCGTCGCCGCCGTCCACCGTTCGCATAGCCACCGGCCTCCCCTACACCCCTAGACATGCCCCTGAGATCCGTGACGACGTCCTCGTACTCTCCACCGAGTCACGCAATGCCAGTTGCCCGGGAACACCGCCACCACCGTCATCTTCAACTCCAGCCTCCGAGATCGCCGACAATGCCCCGACGCCGTCCGACCTCCCCCGAGCCCACTGAGACGCGTTCTGCAACCGATGTGAGCTCACGGACCGACTCCCCCTCCTCTCCTGCTCGCGTTTTTGCTTTAGCTCCGTTCCCCACCTCCGCCGAAGCTCGCCGCCGCCATGGCTGACGAGCTCCATGCTCCTGAGCTCTTCCGCTCGCCCGAGCATCACCAGCGTGCTCGCCGCGCTCCTGCGAACCTGCAACACCCAGGGTTCGCCCTGTCGTGCCCTGTAGCGCCATTTCCCCCTTTGCCCGAGCTCCGGCGCCGCTCCGCTTGACGCCACCGTCGCCTCAAGCCATCTCCGGCAGCCCCGCAGCCACCACCCGACGCGCCTCGTCGCGCTGTAGCCTTAGAGTCCAACCCCGCCTCCTCTCGTCGCCGGAGTCGCCAGGACGAGCGACGCTGCCGCGTCTGTGTGTCACCGGCGGCTAACCGCCGACGTGGCTGACATTAGATTAGGGACTAATTGTCACAGCCCCAGAACGGCCTTGCTTGACTTTGCTTGCTCATCATGTCATCATGTTTAAATTTCTAAGAAACTTGAAATGGGGATGTTGAAACCCTAGCACCAAATGAATTCAACTAGGTTCAAACTTAAAACTTTTTAATAAACCCAAAATGCCCTTCATAAATGTTCACCATCTTTGGTACTGGCTAAACCCTCTGCCAAAAATGGTTTCATATTTTTGGAGGCTATTCTGGATTTTGCACCAAGCCATAAGTATTTGCATTGGGGCAATTTAAACCCTATAAATAATTTAAATGCCCAAATAATCTTGAAGGTATTTTTAGGCTGTTGAGAATATTTTCAAATGTGCCTCATAATATTTTCAGGTTTTTCATAAATGGGATAGTATTTTACTATTTCAAAACACGTAAGTAAACAAATAAAAACAAAAAACAGAAAAGCAGAGAGGAGAGAAACCTTACGGACTTACCCTCCAGCCCCTGCAGCCCACCTAACCGGCCCAGCCCACCACCGCCACCTCCCCGTGTGGTCTTCTTCCTCCTGCCAGGAGGACAGACAGGTGCGTGGCGAGCGCGCCGACGACGCCTTGCCACCTCCTGCTTCAGCCGCACGACCCCGACCCCTCCAGACGTGCCACGGAGACGCCCAACGCTCCCTCTCGCTTTCCCCTCCTCTCCCTGGACCTCACTCCCCTCTCTGCTCTCTCTCTCTCCCTTTCTCGCGACCGAGCGGAGCTCGTCGCCGCCGACACCGTCCACCGCGGCCACCAGCCCTCCCCCGCCCAACGGTTGTGCTCTAGTGCTCCGCCTCGACGCCTGCATCATCCTCGCCGAGCCACGCAACCCGGGGCGCATCGAATCGCCGCCATCGACGTCGTCTTCCACCCGGCCGTCTGAGATCGCCGAGAACGCTTCATCGCCGTCCGTCTTCCCACGAGCCCTTGAGCACGCCCGTCGACCGCCGTGAGCTCCTCTGCTTCCTCTCCTTCCTCGTGCTCGATTTCAGACTTCAGCCCCACGCCGGAACGCGCCCGTAGCTCCGGCCCCGCCGTCGTCGTGGTTGCCGTCGCCACGAACCACCCCACGGCCAGGCACGACCATGATCTGAAGCGCCTCGTCGCGCTGGTTCCGTAGAGCCTAAGAGCGCGAGCTCTCGTGGCCGGAATCGCCCGTCCGGCGAGCCGCCGCCGCGCTGTGAGGTCACCGGCGACTAACCCCGGCGGCCGCTGACGTGGACCCGTCACTAACACTAATGAAGGAGCTAACCAACCCCCTGGGCCACTGATGCGTGGGCCCCACGCCCTAGTTAATCCCAGTTTTGTTTCTATTTAGGTTAGTTTAAAACCCAGCGGGACCCACATGCCTGAGTTGACCCCCGGCGTGGTCGTTGGATCAGGCCCACACGTCAATGACCCTAACCAAGACCGTGACATCGACCGGTGGGACCCCCTGGTCAGGTTTGACCCGAGGCAGCCCTGTTGACTCTGCCGACGCCACCTCGACGCAATCTTGACGCAATTAACAATTTTCGGATTTAAAATAAATCCGGAAATTTCGTAAAATAGTCAAAACTTCTAAAATTCATAGTAATTCAACCGTAACTCGAATCAAATAATTTATATATGAAAATTATCAGAAAAATCCAATCTATCCATCTCATGCATGATTGAACAAGTTAACCTCACTGAATAGGATGAATCATGATTAGGGCAACTTATGAACTAGCATTTGGAGTTTGAGTTTAACCTTGTTTGAATTCCACTTCAATTAACTTGGCTTACTGCTGCATTAGCTCAAAACACCAGCATATTGCCATGTAATTATCATGCATCATATTGTTGCATCACATTGATTGTGTTCTTTCTTGTTTGCCGGTAATTGTCCCCTCTCGGTAGACGACGTACCGATGATGAATTCGATGACACCGATGAAGAACTATATTATCTTCAGAAGTGCCAGGCAAGCAAAACCCCCTTGTTCATTCCGATATAATCCCACTCTCTCGCTCCTGCTCTATTTTACTGCATTAGGACAACAACGACTCATGTGTTACTTGCTGCGGTAGCTGAACCCCTTTATCCTCTGCATGACCTGTCATTCCACACTAATTAGATGAAACCCACTAGCATGAGTAAGAGTTGCTTGAGCCATGTTGTGCCTACTCATTCATGCTTGTTTGTCATGCCTGCTCTTTGCTTAGAGTTGAGTCAGGTCTAATTCATCGGGATGAATCGGAGGTGTGTGAACATGTCCCACTGTGTGAGCTAAGTGTGTGAACATGATTTGGTAAAGGTAGCGGTGAGAGGCCATGTAGGAGTACATGGTGGGTTGTCTCATTGCAGCCGTCCTCAGAACTGAGTTCTATGTTTGTGATCCATGAAACAGTTACTACCACACATTGGGATCCTTAATTGACTCTCTCGGCTTCTTAACCACCCTTGTCCTCTGTCCGTGAGTTGCAACTAGTTTACGTGTTTGTAGGATATGTGTTGGAGGCCGTGCGAAGCGCTGACCCTAGGAGTGGGCTATGATGCGGTAGATACACGTGGCCGGTGTGCGAATGCCCGCTTGGTATCTCGGGAACCCTGCACACATCGTTCGGGGCCGTTAGTGGAAACCTCGGCCGGACTCCTGCGGATGGAACCGAATAGGCGATAAACTGGACTAGGGACTTGAGTGTTTAGGTAGGCCGTGGCCGACACCCACGTTGGGCTTCGCTTGAAGGTTGCCGAGTACATGGCGTAAACGGCGGTAAGTGGTGAGCGCGTGTGAAGAAGTACACCCTGCAGGGTTAATATGATCTATTCAAATAGCCGTGTCCGCGGTAAAGGACTTCTGGGTTGCCTATAACAGTTCATAGACAAGTGAAAGTGGATACTCTAAAATGCGCAAGATAAGCGTGGGTGCTATGGATGGCGTTCTCGTAGGGAGACGGGAGCGGATCCATAGTGGTGTATTGATATGGTGAATATGTGGACTTGTGTGCGCCACCTCAAAAGAGTTACTTGCAGTCGTAGTTCAGGATAGCCACCGAGTCAAAGCTGGCTTGCTGCAGTCAAACTCCACCACCCCCTTTGTTGATACTGATGCATATGTAGTTAGTTCTGATGTAAGTCTTGCTGAGTACATTTGTACTCACGTTTGCTTATTTTATGTTTTGCAGAGAGACGTCAGTCTCGCTAGTAGTTCCGTGTGGACTTTGACGTTTAGCTTGATACCTCATCTACGACCTTGTGCCCTCGGCAGGATCTGGTAGATAGTCAGGCTTCTCAGCCTTTTTCATTTGTAGATGTCTGTACTCAGACATGTTAAGTTTCCGCTTGTGCTTTGACTTGTATGCTCTGAGTGTTGGGTCATGAGACCCATGTTTGTAATATCTCGCTCCTCGGAGCCTAATGAATAAATATTTGAGTCGTAGAGTTATGTTGTGATGCCATGTTGTATTTACACATATTGAGCATATTGTGTGTATGTTTGAAATGCTTAGTATGTGTGGGATCCGACAATCTAGTTGTTTATCCTTGGCAGCCTCTCATATGGGGAAATGTAGTCTAGTGCTTCCTGAGCGATAGTAGTCCGCTACAGCCCGGTTCACCGAGTCCTGCTAGCCCAAGCACTACTGCTTTGGACACTTGATCGGCGGCATGTGTTTCACTTGTTCCTATGTCTGTCCTTCGGGAAATGTCGCGGTGATATCCGGAGTCCTACCTAGCCTGCTACAGCCGGGTTACGAGTCCTCATAGCCAGTGCTACAGCCGGATTCATACGTTGATGACCGACATGCTCGATGTGATTCATGTATGCCTGTCCCCATGGGTTAGTGCCGCCTTGGGTTCATGACTAGCCATGTTGGCCTGGGTTCTTTGTCATATGGATGCTAGCGACACTATCATATCGTGAGCCAAAAGGCTAAACGGTCCGGGCCATGGTAAGGCGACACCGTGGGAATACCGTGCGTGAGGCCGCAATGTGATATGAGGTGTTACCGGCTAGGTCGATGTGACTTGGAATCGGTGTCCGACAGCGTTGGTATCGAGCTTTGATGCTCAGAGGATTACCAAGCCAAACTGGTCGGGTTGTGTCTAGAAATGCTTTAGTTATATAAGGGAATTGATTGTGGAAGGGAATGTAAGGCTCTTTTTACTCCTTATACCTCATGGCCTTCGATGCGAGTCAACCTCTTCTCTTCTACGGGTTAAGAACTAGGCTTCTCATCTATCTATCAGGATGACGTGTTACTAATCCATAGACCTTTAAGATTGTTGGTTTTAAGCCCCAGTTCAGTACCTACTATTTCTGTATGATAGCTGTTGATTTCGGAACCTTGATATGATGTTGTTGAGTGGCTATGCCACCATTTTGCAGGATGTCTCAAATCATTTTGAGTATTTACAGCCGTTATGCTGTCCGAGTCATCCCATGTCTCTAAATAGTCTGATGCATTTGCAAATCCTTTCCTTCCGTTCCCGATGTCCTTTTTGGTCAGAATAAGCACACTAATCCGTAAGTTGAGGTACTTTGTTGCCTCGGCATAGATGTTGGAGCTATTATTATGACCCTAGGTGTTTAGGAAGTCACCTAGCAATTTAGCAATGCTTTTGTATCCCCAGTGTGATGATTCTGGCCATTATTCTTGAAAGCATCCCGTGATGTTATTAGTTAGTAGGCATTCTACTCCTGGGTTCTTGAACCCGAGATTCACCCTACTTCATGTTGTTAGTATTTGCTAGTTCCTTTAGGATATTAGTAACCTTGCGACAGTCCTCGAGGTCCGTGGTATTTCCTTCTTCCAAATACTATGAACTAGTTATGGTAGAAGTTCTTTCGAACCAAAGGATCACAATCAGAGTGCTCTCGATGAGTTCTCCATCCATAATTGTGAATCTGCCAGTTCTACCTTCTCTGCATGGATTATCCGGAAGAAAAGTTGAGCTTTGCTCGATATACTAATCCATGCCTCCACAACTTGAAAAGTTATATGTTCCTTGAGTTGTCCCTCTTTAGTTATATTCTGACTCTCGTCTATCAATTGATAGTCAAGGGTATGTGTGCGATCGTGTTTATCGATGCCTATTATCCTTGTGGTCCGTCAAGCCATTCTATTTCGAATGACTAGGAGAAACAAACTCAGATTACCTCATCCATTTCTAGGATTGGGTCAAAGTAGTTGTATCCCGCAGATCAAAATGCCAATTAAGCTTTGTTCGTCTACCTTGGAGTATTACCCCTTTATGTCAGAATTTTCATGAGAACGCACCAACTCTCATGAATTCTTGACGTAGTGATACTTCTCACCATCATCATTCATTCCTCGGTCCCGTGTTGTTGAAACCGGAATGCCGACAAGTGAACTGTGATGTGTGAAATCTATACTCCTAGTAACTCCGTTGCTCGGTAGTTAATGGACAATATTCTCATTCTTAGCGTGTTGATTATTGAATCATCACCCTAAGGTTGATCGTGCCACCTAGTCCATTTTCTGGTGCACTCTTGATCAATGAGTTAGGATTATTCAATCCTTTGCTTATTTGATCATATCGTCTTGCCCTCAAAAGCAAGATTGTTCTCGAGCTTAGTAACATACCGGTGGCTCGTGACTTTCCAAATATCTTCTTGGAAGTGCCACCAGGTTGTCGCCGACCGCTATGTTAAGTTCGTGATCAAGTTGGTTTCTTGTAAACCACCCTTCTCCAAGAATCCGTGTTGGATAACCCTGAGCTATTTGGTTAAGCTAAACAACAACTTGGAGAGTTGGAAGATGAAAGATTGTCCGACTTAGTTCACTTTAAGGGATATCTTTTTGAGTGTGTGTTGAAGAAAGATGATATCTTCATCGATTGGTCCTCTGATCAGTTGTTGGATCTATTGCCTTGTCAAAACCTTGACTTGAGTATGGGCTATCGTCAAGTCAAATTAGAACCAACGATGTTCGTAATGTTGTCTTACTCGTGGTTGATCCCTCGGGCATATACCATTACATCTTTTGGTCTGACCAATGCTATCACCGTGTTCACATGATGGTGGAAGTCCAGTGATATGGAAATTCCGATGAGTTGTTGTTGAGCCCATCGCCAGCATTTTGTCTCCCCATGATTCATGTTGAACATCAACCTAGTGTTGGAAATTTGTAAGCAATGCCTTCATGCTCCGTTCATGAAGCCTATGCTTGGATGGAAGAAGTGACTTCCTCTAATTCATGTGCCTTTGGTGCAAGTTGTCGCCGTGGGTTTGAGAAAGGTTTGTTTTGTTTCCTCCGAATCGTCCCAAGTCAGTCATGCATGTGCGAAGTATGCTATGGTTTGACAGCTCGCAACCTTCACTCCATATGTGTTCCTAGCACACCAAGCCACTAACTGATTTGCTCAATGAGAAGGAGTCCCTTCATAAGAGCTAATCCGGACTTATGAAAAGACTTCGATATCCTCGTTGATGGTTCCCCACCTGAACTTCGGTAGTGTTTTATTATAAGACTACTATGTGGTCATGCTTGTCTCGAACAACATGTTCACATGGTTGTATGCGAACCCGCTCATGTTTTGGAGCTCACTACCATAGTCCATCTCCCGAGTATCTCGCAACATCATCTCGTCGAATTGTGTTGCAAACTCTCTTCTCAGACATGCTGTCTGAAATATCCGGTTTCCAACCAGATCTGAATCTCAGGCAGATATGATGGTTGGAACCTTCCCAACATTTGCATGTTGCTCCCAGCTTGCACCCCATCGTGCCAATTCTCCACGGGCTGTCCTTCCAGCAGTTGTTGTCCAATATCATCTTCAAAAGTGGACTTACCATGGGTCCCTCCACCTCCGATGATAAGCAAAATCATCCATTGTGTTGTCTTCAACAAGGTAGTCCACATCATCTATTATGGTATGAGCATGCCATTCTTTCAATTCGTTCACACAATCGTTTGTGATTGCCTTAGGCTGGTATAAAGAGTCTCAATGATTTCTAAATCAAAAGTAATTCTTTTTACTGCTTAAGGTAATAATTCCACCAGCCACTTTTCCCAAGGTGCCCCGTTACGGGATCATGGTAAATATTTCCTCGCCACCTTGACACCATCCACCATCCCTCTGAGCGTGGAATTGTTGCCCACCAATCAAACCCCGTCGTTTGTCCTTCCATCCCTCTCGATGTGTTTTATGTCTCAACTCGAGATGTTTCAACATCTCATTCCGTGAGTTGATCGTGAGTTGCTCGATCTTTAAGAAGATCGATTCCTGCAGAGTTCCTCTCTGTCGTTGTCGTGTTGGATGAAGTTCTCGAAAGCAAAGACGTCAAGATCAATATGAAGCAATGAATCAACATCTTGATAAGGACAGTTGGATCGTGAAGATCATGTTAGCTTGTGACCCCTTTGACTTCTTACCTGACATCTTGAATCTCGGGACGAGATTCTTGTTTAGTGGGGGTGAGCTGTCACAGCCCCAGAGCGGCCTTGCTTGACTTTGCTTGCTCATCATGTCATCATGTTTAAATTTCTAAGAAACTTGAAATGGGGATGTTGAAACCCTAGCACCAAATGAATTCAACTAGGTTCAAACTTAAAACTTTTTAATAAACCCAAAATGCCCTTCATAAATGTTCACCATCTTTGGTACTGGCTAAACCCTCTGCCAAAATGGCCATTCTGGATTTTTGCACCAAGCCATAAGTATTTGCATTTGGGCAATTTAAACCCTATAAATAATTTAAATGCCCAAATAATCTTGAAGGTATTTTTAGGCTGTTGAGAATATTTTCAAATGTGCCTCCGAATATTTTCAGGTTTTTCATAAATGGAATAGTATTTTTACTATTTCAAAACACAGAACAGAAACAAATAAAAACAAAAACAGGAAAAGCAGAGAGGAGAGAAACCTTACCTGGACTTACCCCTCCAGCCCACCTGCGCAGCCCACCTGACCGGCCCAGCACTGCAGCTGGCCGGCCCAGCCCACCACCGCCACCTCCCCGTGTGGTCTTCTTCCTCCTGCCAGGAGGACAGACAGGTGCGTGGCGAACGCGCCGACGACGCCTTGCCACCTCCTGCTTCAGCCGCATGACCCCGACCCCTCCAGACGTGCCACGAAGACGCCCAGCGCTCCCTCTCGCTTTCCCCTCCTCTCCCTGGACCTCACTCCCCTCTCTGCTCTCTCTCTCTCCCTTTCTCGCGACCGAGCGGAGATCTTCGCCGCCGACACCGTCCACCGCGGCCACCAGCCCTCCCCCGCCCAACGGTTGTGCTCTAGTGCTCCGCCTCGACGCCTGCATCATCCTCGCCGAGCCACGCAACCCGGGGCACATCGAATCGCCGCCATCAACGTCGTCTTCCACCCCGGCCGTCCGACATCGCCGGCAATGCCCCATCGCCGTCCGTCTTCCCGCGAGCCCGCGGAGCACGCCCGTCGACCCGCCGTGAGCTCCCCTCCGTTTCCTCTCCTTCCTCGTGCTCGATTTCGACTTCAGCCCCACGCCGAACGCCTCAGAGTTCGCCCCGCCATCGTCGTGGTTGCCGCCGCCACGGACGACCCCACGGCCAGGCACAGCCATGATCTGAAGTGCCTCGTCGCGCTGGTTCCGTAGAGCCTAAGAGCGCGAGCTCTCGTGGCCGGAATCGCCCGTCCGGCGAGCCGCCGCCGCGCTATGAGGTCACCTGCGACTAACCCGCGTCACGGCGTGGACCCGTCATTAACACTAATGACGGGGCTAACCAACCCCCTCGGCCATCGATGCATGGGCCCCACGCCCTAGTTAATCCCAGCTTTTGTTTCTATTTAGGTTAGTTTAAAACCCAGCGGGACCCACATGCCCGAGTTGACCTCACCGACGTGGTCGATTGATCGGGCCCACACGTCGGCGACCCTAACCAAGACCGTGACACGACCGGTGGAACCCCTGGTCAGGTTTGACCCGAGGCAGCCCTGTTGACTCTGCCGACGTCACCACGACTTAATCTCGACGCAATTAACAATTTTCGGATTTAAAATAAATCCGGAAATTTCGTAAAATAGTCAAAACTTCTAAAATTCATAGTAATTCAACCGTAACTCAGAATCAAATAATTTATATATGAAAATTATCAGAAAATCCAATCTATCCATCTATACCACTTTCATGCATGATTGAATAAGTTAAACTCACTGAATAGGATGAATCATGATTAGGGCAACTTATGAACTAGCATTTGGAGTTGGAGTTTAACCTTGTTTGAATTCCACTTCAATTAACTTGGCTTCTTGCTGCATTAGCTCAAAACACCAGCATATTGCCATGTAATTATCATGCATCATATTGTTGCATCGCATTGATTGTGTTCTTTCTTGTTTGCGGTAATTGTCCCTCTCGGTGAGACGACGCATCGAACGATGAATTCGATGACACCGATGAAGAACTATATTATCTTGAAGTGCCGCAAGCAAAACCCCTTGTTCATTCCGATATAATCCCACTCTCGCTCCTGCTCTATTTTACTGCATTAGGACAACAACGACTCATGTGTTACTTGCAGTGTAGCTGAACCCCTTTATCCTCTGCATGACCTGTCATTCCACAAGAATTAGATGAAACCCACTAGCATGAGTAGGAGTTGCTTGAGCCATGTTGTGCCTACTCATTCATGCTTGTTTGTCATGCCTGCTACTCGCTTAGAGTTGAGTCAGTCCGATTCATCGGGATGAATCGGAGGTGTGTGAACATGTCCTCTGTGTGTGAGCTAAGTGTGTGAACATGATTTGGTAAAGGTAGCGGTGAGAGGCCATGTAGGAGTACATGGTGGGTTGTCTCATTGCAGCCATCCTCAGGAACTGAGTTCTGTGTTTGTGATCCATGAAACAGGTACCACACATTGGGATCCTTAATTGACTCTCTCGGCTTCTTAACCACCCTTGTCCTCTGTCCAGGAGTTGAAACTAGTTTCTGGTGTTTGTAGGATATGTGTTGGAGGCCGTGCGTAGCGCTGACCCTAGGGGTGGGCTATGATGCGGTAGATACACCGTGGCCGGTGCAAAATAGAATGCCCGTTTGGTATCTCGGGAACCCTGCACACATCGTTCCTGGCCGTTAGTGGAAACCTCGGCCGGACTCCCTGCGGATGGAACCCGAATAGGCAATAAACCTGGACTAGGGACTTGAGTGTTTAGGTAGGCCATGGCCGACACCCACGTTGGGCTTCCGCTTGAAGGTTGCCGAGTACATGTCGTGTAAACGGCGGTAAGTGGTGAGAGCGTGTGTGAAGAAGTACACCCCTGCAGGGTTAATATGATCTATTCGAATAGCCGTGTCCGCGGTAAAGGACTTCTAGGTTGCCTATAACAGTTCATAGACAAGTGAAAGTGGATACTCTAAAATCGCAAGATAGCGTGGGTGCTATGGATGGCGTTCTCGAGGGAGACGGAGCGGATCCATAGTGGTGTATTGATATGGTGAATATGTGGACTTGTGTGCGCCACCTCAAAAGAGTTACTTGCAATGTAGTTCGGGATAGCCACCGAGTCAAAGCTGGCTTGCTGCAGTCAAACTCCACCACCCCTTTGTTGATCTTGATGCATATGTAGTTAGTTCGATGTAAGTCTTGCTGAATACATTTGTACTCACGCTTGCTTATCTTATGTTTTGCGAGAGACGTCGGTCTCGCTA
The DNA here is from genome assembly GCA_021605205.1 of Aegilops longissima. Lineage (NCBI taxonomy): Eukaryota > Viridiplantae > Streptophyta > Magnoliopsida > Poales > Poaceae > Aegilops > Aegilops longissima. Next base: position 472,933,680 of record CM038679.1, on the reverse strand, counting down.
GTATTTCCGTGTGGATTTGACGCTTAGCTTGATACCTCAGCTAGGACCTTGTGCCCTCGGCAGATCTCGTAGATAGTCGCTTCAAAGATTTTTCATTTGTAGATGTACGTACTCGGACATGTTAAGTTTCCGCTTGTGCTTTGACTTGTATGCTCGAGTGTTGGGTCATGAGACCCATGTTTGTAATATCTCGCTCCTCGGAGCCTAATGAATAAATATTTGAGTCGAGAGTTATGTTGTGATGCCATGTTGTATTTACACATATTGAGCATATTGTGTGTATGTTTGAAATGCTTGGTATGTGTGGGATCCGACAATCTAGTTGTTTATCCTTGGCAGCCTCTCATATGGGGAAATGTAGTCTAGTGCTTCCGAGCGATAGTAGTCTGCTACAGCCGGTTCACGGAGTCCTGCTAGCCCAAAGACTACTGCTTTGGACACTTGACAGGCGGCATGTGTTTCACTTGTTCCTATATACATCCTTCGGGAAATGTCACGCGGTGATATCCGAGTCCTGCCTAGCCTGCTATGCCTGTGGTTAATGAGTCTGTTAGCCCGTGCTATAGCCCGATTCATACGTTGATGACCGACATGTTCGATGTGATTCATGTATGCTCGTCCCCATGGGTTAGTGCCGCCTTGGGTTCACGACTAGCCATGTCGGCCCGGTTCTTTGTCATATGGATGCTAGCGACACTATCATATCGTGAGCCAAAAGGCTAAACGGTCCCGCCCATGGTAAGGCGACACCTGTGGGAATACCGTGCGTGAGGCCGCAATGTGATATGAGGTGTTACCGGCTAGGTCGATGTGACTTGGAATCGGGTCCCGACACTAATTAACCGTATTAGTTAACACTAGTCACCGATGAGGGTCCCAGTTTATTAGTTTCTTGGTTAACCAAAATAATTAGGCTAATTAGCAAAACCGGTGGACCCATGCGCAAGAGTTGACCGCGCTGACGTGGCAGTTGACCGGACCCACCTGTCTGTGGGACTAACCAGCTTGAGTCACTGACGTGTGGACCACACACGTCAGGTTTGACCTGGTCAACCACGGTTGACCTGCTGACGCAATGTTGTTGTCATGATGACTGACGAAGGAATTTCTGGATTTAAAATAATTCAGGAAATTCCAGGAAAATAGTGCTAACTTCTAAAATTCATAGAAAATAATCTATAACTCCAATGGAAATAAGTTATATATGAAAAATGATCAGAAAAATATGAAGAATCTGTTTATGCCATGATCATGCATGTTTGAACAAGTTAACCTCACTGAATATGACAAATGATGATTAGGGCAATTTATGAAATAACATTTGGAGTTGGAATTTGTTCTTGTTCGAGTTCCACTTCAATTAACTTGGCTAGATATTGCATTAGGTGAATTCAGTACCTTAACATGACATGTCATTCATGTGAATGTGCATTGCATTGATTGTGTTCTTCCTTGTTTACCGGTGTTTGTCCCCTCTCAGTAAACGACGTACCGACGATGAGTTCGATGACACCGATGAAGAACTATAATATCTTCAAAAGTGCCAGGCAAGCAAAACCCCCTTGTTCATTCCGATACAATCCCACTCTCTCGCTCCTGCTCTATTTTACTGCATTAGGACAACAACGACTCATGTGTTACTTGCTGCGGTAGCTGAACCCCTTTATCCTCTGCATGACCTGTCATTCCACAATAATTAGATGAAACCCACTAGCATGAGTAGGAGTTGTTTGAGCCCCGATGTGCCTACTCATTCATGCTTGTTTGTCATGCCTGCTATCTGCTTAGAGTTGAGTCGGTCGATTCATCGGGAATGAATCGGAGGTGTATCAACATGTCCTCATGTTGTGAGCTAAGTGTGTGAACACGATTTGGTAAAGGTAGCGGTGAGAGGCCATGTAGGAGTACATGGTGGGTTGTCTCATTGCAGCCGTCCTCAGGAACTGAGTTCTGTGTTTGTGATCCATGAACAGTTACTACCACACATTGGGTTCCGTGAACTCGACCCTCTCGACTTATTAATCAACTTGATCTCTGTCCAGAGTTGCAACTAGTTTACGTGTTTGTAGGTAGTGTTAGTAGTCTACCAAGTGGCACCTGGTACAGGTGGGCTTGGGACAGACTAGGCACCGTGGCACGGTGTACCAAGCGAGATCCACCGTCGAGGTGGGCTTGGGAACCCTGCACACATCGTTTGGGGCCGTGAGCGACACTCGGCGGATCTCCTCATGGATGGAACCCGAATAGGCGATAAACCTGGACTAGAGACTTGTGTGGTTAGTCGGTCGTGGCCGACTCCCTCGCCCGGCTTCCGCTTGAAGGTTGACGAGGTACATGACGTGTACTGGCGTTAAGTGGCGAGGCGTGTGTGAAGAAGTACACCCCGCAGGGTTATCATTATCTATTCGAATAGCCGAATTCCTCGGATATGGAAACTTGGACCCTTGCATAGTTCATAGACAAGTGAAAGTGGATACTCTAAAATCGCAAGATAAGCGTGAGTGCTATGGATGGCGTTCTCGTGAGGGAGACGGAGCGGATCCATAGTGGTGTATTGATATGGTGAATATGTGGACTCGTAGCGCCACCTCAAAGAGTTACTTGCAATGTAGTTCGGGATAGCCACCGAGTCAAAGCTGGCTTGCTGCGCTTAAACTCCACCACCCCTTGTTGATAATGATGCATATGTAGTTAGTTCTCGATAAGTCTTGCTGAGTACAATTGTACTCACGTTTGCCTATTTTATGTTTTGCGAGAGAGACTTGGTCTCGCTAGTAGTTCCGCGTGGACTTGATGTTTAGCTTGTTACCTCAGCTACGATCTTGTGCCTCGGCAGATCGGTAGATAGTCGCTTCTCAGCCTTTTTCATTTGTAGATGTCTCGTACTCGGACATGTTAAGCTTCCGCTTGTGCTTTGACTTGTATGCTCACGAGTGTTGGGTCATGAGACCCATGTTTGTAATATCTCGCTCCTCGAGCCTAATGAATAAATATTTGAGTCGAGAGTTATGTTGTGATGCCATGTTGTATTTACACATATTGAGCATATTGTGTGTATGTTTGAAATGCATGGTATGTGTGGGATCCGACAATCTAGTTGTTTATCCTTGGCAGCCTCTCATATGGGGAAATGTAGTCTAGTGCTTCTGAGCGATAGTAGTCCGCTTCTGCCCGGTTCACAGAGTCCTGCTAGCCCAAAGACTACTGCTCTGGACACTTGATTGGCCGGCATGTGTTTCACTTCATTCCTGTGTTCGTCCCTCGGGAAATGTCACGCGGTGACATCCGGAGTCCTGCCTAGCCTGCTACAGCCGGGTTACCGGAGTCTGTTAGTCCGATGCTACAGCCCGGATTCACACGCTGGCGATCGACATGCTCGATGTGATTCATGTATGCCTGTCCCCATGGGTTAGTGCCGCTTTGGGTTCACGACTAGCCATGTCGGCCGGGTTCTCTGTCATATGGATGCTAGCGACACTATCATATCGTGAGCCAAAAGGCATAAATGGTCCCGGGCCATGGTAAGGCGACACCGTGGGAATACCGTGCGTGAGGCCGCAAAGTGATATGCGGTGTTACCGGCTAGATCGATGTGACTTGGAATCGGGGTCCTGACAATCACTACGATCGAGATTCAATAAACCATTAACCTTGGGTGTACGACCACAGAAGGTTTTATTCATGTTGTCGGATTTCGGGTTCCGGCAGACCCTTGAGGTTCGAACAACTGGGGTGCGCGGAGATCCAACCCTCCACCGTCTCGCACCTCGCCAATCGCAGGGACCTAAACTACTAAATGTAACAGCACAAGAGACACAAGTTTTATACTAGTTAGGGCCACCGTTGTGGTGTAATACCCTACTCTAGTTTGTGGCGTGGTGGATTGCCTCTTGGGCCGATGAGGAATAAGATAGGGAAGAACAGCCTCATGAGGGTCATTCTTGGTGGGTGTGATGAACTGCTAGGTGGTGTTCGTTGCTCTAGCTTGAGGATCGGGTCTCTATCTCTCTCTGGATTCCAAATGCCGATCTCTCTCCTTTCAATCCCCACCTTTCTGAGTGTGGCTACTCCTATTTATAGGCGAAGGCCACGGCCTCTTCCCAAATATTGAGCGGGAAGGGCGCCAACAATTGGCCATTTTGAAGGGGAACAATGGGTACACTTATCCTGACTAAAGTTGGTCCTCGCCTGCCAAAGGCTCTGGTGATGACGCCTGCTTGGGCTCCACGATGACTCCCTTCTAGCCGTTGGGCTGGTATTGGTCTTGTTGCACCGAAACGGATGCCTTCACTTGATGCTCTCGCCTGCGCTTGCTCCCTTTGCACCAAAGGGGAAAGGAGGACGCTGCTGGTGGGGAACGGAGTAGAAATTGAAAATTTTCCTACGTGTCACCAAGATCTATCTATGGAGAAACTAGCAACGAGGGAAGGAGAGTGCATCTACATACCCTTGTAGATCGTTAAGCGGAAGCGTTCATGTGAACGGGGTTGAAGGAGTCGACTGTCGTGATTCAAATCACCGGAGATCCTAGTGCGAACAGACGGCACCTCCGCGTTCAACACACGTACAGCCGGTGACGTCTCCCATGCCTTGATCCAGCAAGGAGAGAGGGAGAGGTTGAGGAAGACTCCATCCAACAGCAGCTGTGGCGTGGTGGTGGTGGAGGAGCGTGGCAATCCCAGCAGGCTTCGCCAAGCACCAAGGGAGAGGAGGAAGAAGAGATGCAGGCTGCACCAACGAGAGGAGAAGTTCTCATGTCTTATGGGCAGCCCAGGCCTCTATTTATATAGGGAGAGGGAGGAGGGCGCGCCTCTAGGGTTCCCACCCCTAGGGGCGGCAGCCCTAGATGGGAAACAAGGCGGCCAAGAGGGAGAGGGAGGCGCCCCTAGGGTGGGCCTTAGGGCCCATCTAAGCCTAGGGTTTCCCTTCTCCCTTTTTTTTCTCTTAGCTGCCCTTGGGCCCTTGTGGGGCGCACCAGCCCACTTAGGGGCTGGTCCTCACCACACTTGGCCCAAGCAAGCCTTCGGGTTGGTGGCCCCACTTGGTGGACCCAGGACCCTCCGGTGGTCCCAGACATTACCGAAATCGCCAAACTTTTCCGGTGACCAAAACAGGAATTCCCATATATAAATCTTTACCTCCGGACCATTCCGAACTCCTCGTGACGTCCGGGATCTCATCCGGACTCAACAACATTGGTAACCACATACAAGCTTCCTTTATAACCCTAGCGCCACCGAACCTTAAGTGTGTAGACCCTACGGGTTCGGGAGACATGCGACATGACCGAGGCGTTCTCCGGTCAATAACCAACAGCGGGATCTGGATACCCATGTTTGCTCCCACATGTTCCACGATGATCTCATCGGATGAACCACGATGTCAAGGACTCAATCGATCCCGTATACAATTCCCTTTGTCTAGCGGTATTGTACTTGCGCGAGATTCGATCGTCGGTATACCGATACCTTGTTCAATCTCGTTACCGGCATGTCTCTTTACTCGTTCCGTAACACATCATCCCGTGATCAACCCCTTGGTCACATTGTGCACATTATGATGATGTCCTACCGAGTGGGCCCAGAGATACCTCTCCGTTTACGGAGTGACAAATCCATCTTGATTCGTGCCAACCCAATGCAGACACTTTCGGAGATACCGTAATGCACCTTTATAGCCACCCGATTCGTTGTGACGTTTGGTACACCCAAAGCATTCCTACGGTATCCGGGAGTTGCACAATCTCATGGTCTAAGGAAAAGATACTTGACATTTGAAAAGCTTTAGCATACGAACTACACGATCTTTGTGCTAGGCTTAGGATTGGGTCTTGTCCATCACATCATTCTCCTAATGATGTGATCCCGTTATCAATGACATCCAATGTCCATGGTCGAAACCGTAACCATCTATTGATCAACGAGCTAGTCAACTAGAGGCTCACTAGGGACATGGTGTTGTCTATGTATCCACACATGTATTGCTGTTTTGGTCAATACAATTATAGCATGAATAATAAGCGATTATCATGAACAAGGAAATATAATAATAACTAATTTATTATTGCCTCTAGGGCATATTTCCAACAGTCTCCCACTTGCACTAGAGTCAATAATCTAGTTCACATCGCCATGTGATTAACATCGATAGGTCACATCGCCATGTGACCAACATCCAAAGAGTTTACTAGTGTCTTAAACTAGTTCACATCACCATGTGATTAAGTCTCAATGAGTTCGGGGTTTGATCATGTTTTGCTTGTGAGAGAGGTTTTAGTCAACGGTCTCAGAACATTCAGATCCGTATGTACTTCATAATTCTCTATGTCATATTGTAAATGTTGCTTCCACGCTCCACTTGAAGCTATTCCAAATGGTTGCTCCACTATCGTATCCGGTTTGCTACTCGAGTCACTCGGATAGGTGTTAAAGCTTGCATCGATGTAACCCTTTACATGAACTCTTTATCACCTCCATAATCGAGAAACATGTCCTTATTTATTCCAAGGAAAATTTTGACCGCTGTCCAATGATCCCCATTCCTAGATCATTCTTGTACCCCTTGTGACTCATGGCAAGGCACACATCAGTGAGGTACACAACATAGCATACTATAGAGCCTACGCCTAAAGCATAGGGGCGACCTTCGTCCTTTCTCTCTTTTCTGCCGTGGTCAAGCTTTAAGTCTTAACTTCATACCTTACATCTCGTGCAAGAACTCCTTCTTTGATGATCCATCTTGAACACCTTCAAGATCATGTCAAGGTATATGCTCATTTGAAAGTATTATTAAGCATTTTGATCTATCCTCATAGATCTCGATGCTCAATGTTCAAGTAGCTTAATCCAGGTTTTCTATTGAAAACATCTTTCAAATAACCCTATATGCTTTCAGAAATTCTACATCATTTCGATCATCAATATGTCAATAACATACACTCATCGAAATTCTATAGTGCTCCCACTCACTTCTTTGGAAATACAAGTTTCTCATAAACTTTGTATAAACCCAAAATCTTTGATCATCTCATCAAAGCGCACATTCCAACTCCGAGATGCTTACTCCGGTCCTTAGAAAGGATCGCTGGAGCCAGCATAACTTTTAGCATCCTTAGGATCGACAAAATTTTCTCGATTGTATCACATACAACCTTTCCTTACTAAAACTGGTAAGGAAACTCATTTTGACATCCATCGCCAGATTTCATAAATGCAGCTTATGCTAACATGATTCCGACGGACTTAAGCATCGCTACGGATGAGAAAATCTCATCGTAGTCAACTCCTTGAACTTGTGAAAACTCTTTGCCACAAGTCGAGCTTCATAGAAGGTGACATTACCGTCCATGTCCGTCTTCTTCTTAAAGACCCATTTATTTCAATGGCTTGCCGATCATCGGGCAAGTCCACCAAAGTCCATGTTATGATACATGGATCCTACTCGGATTTCATGGTTTCTAACCATTTGTCGGAATTTGGGCCCACCATCGCTTCTCCATAGCTCGAGGTTCATTGTTGTCTAGCAACATGACCTTCAAGACATGATTCTTGTACCACTCAAGTAGTACGCATCCTTGTCACCCCACGAGGTGCGTCGGTGACTTGATCCGAAACTTCATGATCACTATCATAAGCTTCTACTTCAATTGGTGTAGGTGCCACGGAACAACTTCACGTGCCCTGCTACACACTTGTTGAAGTGACGGTTCAATGACCTCATCAAGTCTCCACCATCCTCCCACTCAACTTTTCGAGACGAACTTTTCCTCGAGAAAGGACCCGATTCAAGAAACAATCCCTATTGCTTTCGGATCTGAATTAGGAGGTATACCCAACCGTTTTGGGTGTCCTATGAAGATGCATTTTGTCCGCTTTGGGTTCGAGCTTATCAACCTGAAACTTTTCCATATAAGCGTTGCAGCCCCAAACCTTTAAGAAATGACAACTTAGGTTTCTCTAAACCATAGTTCATACGGTGGTACCCTATTAAAGTGAGTGCGGTTGTCTCTAATGCCTAACCCATGAGCGATAGTGGTAATTCGATAAGAGATATCATGGTACGCACCATATCCAATAGAGTGCAACTATGATGTTGGACACACCATCACACTATGGTGTTCGAGGCGGTATTAATTGTGAAACAATTTGCACAATGTCTTAATTGTGTGCCAAAACTTCGTAACTCAGATATTCTATCCTCTTGTCACGAAGATCTTAAACTTCACTCTGAATTTACTTGAACCATTCAATAATTCAGACTTGTGTTTCATCAAGTAAATGTACTCAACATCTACTCGAATCATCGTGAAGTAAGAACATAACGATATTCCTCTGCATGCCTCATCACTCATTGGACTGCACACATCAAAATGTGTCACTTCAACAAGTTGCTATCTTGTTCCATCTTCTTTGAAACCGAGGCTTTTAGGTCATCTTGCCCATGTGGTATGATTTGCATGTCTCAAGTGATTCAAAATCAAGTGAGTCCAAACGATCCATCTGCATGGAGTTTCTTCATGCGTATACACCAATAGACATGGTTCGCATGTCTCAAACTTTTCAAAACGAGTGAGTCAAAGATCCATCAACATGGAGCTTCTTCATGCTTTTATGACTTACATGGCAGTGCCACAAGTAAGTGGTACTATCATTACTATCTTATATCTTTTGGCATGAAAATGTGTATCACTACGATCGAGATTCAATAAACCATTCCTTTAGGTGCAAGACCATTGAAGGTATTATTCAAATAAATAGAGTAACCATTATTCTCCTTAAATGAATAACCGTATTGCGATAGACATAATCCAATCATGTCTATGCTCAGCATAAACACCAAAAAACAATTATTTAGGTTTAACATCAATCTCGATGGTAGAGGGAGCGTGCGATGCTTGATCACATCAACCTTGGAAACACTTCCAACACATATCGTCACTCATCTTTAGCTAGTCTCCGTTTATTCCGTAGCTCTTTTATTTGAGTTACCAACACTTAGCAACCGAACGGTATCTTAATACCCTGGTGCTACTAGGAGTACTAGTAAAGAACACATTAACATAATGTATATCAATATACTTCTATCGACCTTGCCAGCCTTCTTATCTACCAAGTATCTAGGGTAATTCTGCCCGGTGTCTATTCCCTTATTACGAAGCACTTAGTCTCGGGTTTGGGATCAACCTTGGGTTTCTTCACTAGAGCAGCAACTGTTTTGCCGTTTCATGAAGTATCCCTTCTTGCCCTTGCCCTTCTTGAAACTAGTGGTTTCAACCATCAACAATTGATGCTCCTTCTTGATTTCTACTTTCGCGATGTCAAACAACGCGAATACCTCAAGGATCATCATCTCTATCCTTGATATGTTATAGTTCATCACGAAGCTCTAGCAGCTTGGTGGCAATGACTTTTGAAGAAACATCACTATCTCCACTGGAAGTTTAACTCCCACTCGATTCAAGTGATTGTTGCACTCGAGACAATCGAGCACAAACTCAACGATTGAGCTTTTCTCTCTTAGTTTGCAGGCTAAGAAAATCGTCGGAGGCCTTATACCTCTTGACGTGGGCACGAGCTTGAAATCCCATTTTCAGCCCTCGAAACATCTCATATGTTCCGCGACGTTTCGAAAACGTCTTTGGTGCCTCTACTCTAAACCGTTCAACTGAACTATCACGTAGTTATCAAAACTTGTATGTCCGATGTTCGAAACATCCACAAACGACGTTTGGGGTTTAGCACACTGAGCGGTGCATTAAGGACATAAGCTTTCTACTGTCCGCATAATCGCTACTTTCAACTTTCAACTATATTTTCTCTAGGAACATATCTAAACAGTGGAACTAAAGCGCGAGCTTTCGACATAATTTGCAAAAGGTCTTTTGACTATGTTCAGGATAATTAAGTTCATCTTATGAACTCCCACTCAGATAGACATCCCTCTGGTCATCTAAGTGATTACATGATCCGAATCAACTAGGCCGTGTCCGATCAACACGTGAGACGGACTAGTCATCATCGGTGAACATCTTCATGTTGATCGTATCTACCATCGACTCATGCTCGACCTTTCGGTCTCCGTGTTCCGAGGCCATGTCGTACATGCTAGGCTCGTCAAGTTAACCCTAAGTGTATTGCGTGTGTAAATCTGTCTTACACCCGTTGTATGTGAACGTAAGAATCCATCACACCCGATCAACACGTGGTGCTTAGAAGCGACTTAACTGTAGCAGCGGTGCGAGTTAGGGAGAACACTTCTTGAAATTTGTGTAAGGATCATCTTATTTACTACCGTCGTTCTAAGTAAACAAGATGCATAAACATAATAAACATCACATGCAATTATATAGTGACATGATATGGCCAATATCATTTTGCTCCTTTGATCTCCATCTTCGGGCTCCATGATCATCATCGTCACCGCATGACACCATGATCTCCATCATCATGATCTCCATCATCGTGTCTTCATGAAGTTGTCTCGCCAACTATTACTTCTACTACTATGGCTACGGTTAGCAATAAATTAAAGTAATTACATGGCGTTGTTGAATGACACGCAGGTCATACAATAAATAAAGACAACTCCTATGGCTCCTGCCGGTTGTCATACTCATCGACATGCAAGTCGTGAATCCTATTACAAGAACATGATCAATCTCATACATCACATATCATTCATCACATTCTTCTTGGCCATATCACATCACATAGCATACCCCTGCAAAAACAAGTTAGGCGTCCTCTAATTGTTGTTTGCATGTTTTACGTGGCTGCTATGGGTTTCTAGCAAGAACGTTTCTTACCTACATAAAACCACAACGTGATATGCCAATTGCTATTTACCCTTCATAAGGACCCTTTTCATCGAATCCGTTCCGACTAAAGTGGGAGGCGGCACCGCTAGCCACCTTATGCACCAAGTGCATGTCGTTCGGTGGAACCTGTCTCACGTAAGATACGTGTAAGGTCGGTCCGGCCGCTTCATCCCACAATACCGTCGAAACAAGATTGGACTAGTAACGGCAAGCATATTGAACAAAATCAACGCCCACAACTACTTTGTGTTCTACTCGTGCAAAGAATCTCGCAATAGACCTAGCTCATGATGCCCTTTGTTGAACGCGTGGCGAAATTCAAAATTTTCCACGTGTCACCAAGATCTATCTATGGAGAAACTAGCAACGAGGGAAGGAGAGTGCATCTACATACCCTTGTAGATCGTTAAGCGGAAGCGTTCATGTGAACGGGGTTGAAGGAGTCGACTGCGTCGTGATTCAAATCACCGGAGATCCTAGTGCCGAACGGACGGCACCTCCGCGTTCAACACACGTACAGCCGGTGGCGTCTCCCATGCCTTGATCCAGCAAGGAGAGAGGGAGAGGTTGAGGAAGACTCCATCCAACAGCAGCACAGGCGTGGTGGTGGTGGAGGCGTGGCAATCCGCAGGCTTCGCCAAGCACCAAGGAGAGGAGGAAGAAGAGATGCAGGCTGCACCAACGAGAGGAGAAGTTCTCATGTCTTATGGGCAGCCCAGGCCTCTATTTATATAGGGAGAGGAGGAGGGCGCCCCTCTAGGGTTCCCACCCCTAGGGGCGGCAGCCCTAGATGGGAAACAAGGGGCGGCCAAGGGGGGAGAGGAGGCGCCCCTAGGGTGGGCCTTAGGGCCCATCTAAGCCTAGGGTTTCCCTTCTCCCTTTTTTTCTCTTAGCTGCCCTTGGGCCCTTGTGGAGGCGCACCAGCCCACTTAGGGGCTGGTCCTCACCACACTTGGCCCAAGCAAGCCTCCGGGGTTGGTGGCCCCACTTGGTGGACCCCCGGGACCCTCCCGGTGGTCCCGGTACATTACCGAAATCGCCCGAAACTTTTCCGGTGACCAAAACAGGACTTCCCATATATAAATCTTTACCTCCGGACCATTCCGGAACTCCTCGTGACGTCCGGGATCTCATCGGGACTCAACAACATTCGGTAACCACATACAAGCTTCCTTTATAACCCTAGCGCGTCCGAACCTTAGTGTGTAGACCCTACGGGTTCGGAGACATGCGACATGACCGAGACGTTCTCGGTCAATAACCAACAGCGGGATCTGGATACCCATGTTTGCTCCCACATGTTCCACGATGATCTCATCGGATGAACCACGATGTCAAGGACTCAATCGATCCCGTATACAATTCCCTTTGTCTAGCGGTATTGTACTTGCCCGAGATTCGATCGTCGGTATACCGATACCTTGTTCAATCTCGTTACCGGCAAGTCTCTTTACTCGTTCCAGAACACATCATCCCGTGATCAACCCCTTGGTCACATTGTGCACATTATGATGATGTCCTACCGAGTGGGCCAGAGATACCTCTCCGTTTACACGGAGTGACAAATCCCAGCCTTGATTCGTGCCAACCAGCAGACACTTTCGGAGATACCGTAATGCACCTTTATAGCCACCCATTCGTTGCCAGACGTTTGGTACACCCAAAGCATTCCTACGGTATCCGGGAGTTGCACAATCTCATGGTCTAAGGAAAAGATACTTGACATTTGAAAAGCTTTAGCATACAAACTACACGATCTTTTTGCTAGGCTTAGGATTGGGTCTTGTCCATCACATCATTCTCCTAATGATGTGATCCCGTTATCAATGACATCCAATGTCCATGGTCAGGAAACCGTAACCATCTATTGATCAACGAGCTAGTCAACTAGAGGCTCACTAGGGACATGGTGTTGTCTATGTATCCACACATGTATTGCTGTTTTCGGTCAATACAATTATAGCATGAATAATAAACGATTATCATGAACAAGGAAATATAATAATAACTAATTTATTATTGCCTCTAGGGCATATTTCCAACAGTCTCCCACTTGCACTAGAGTCAATAATCTAGTTCACATCGCCATGTGATTAACACTGATAGGTCACATCGCCATGTGACCAACATCCAAAGAGTTTACTAGTGTCTTAAACTAGTTCACATCACCATGTGATTAAGTCTCAATGAGTTCGGGGTTTGATCATGTTTTGCTTGTGAGAGAGGTTTTAGTCAACGATTCTGAACATTCAGATCCGTATGTACTTCGCAATTCTCTATGTCATATTGTAAATGTTGCTTCCACGCTCCACTTGAAGCTATTCCAAATGGTTGCTCCACTATCATGATCCGGTTTGCTACTCGAGTCACTCGGATAGGTGTTAAAGCTTGCATCGATGTAACCCTTTACGCCAACTCTTTATCACCTCCATAATCGAGAAACATGTCCTTGTTTATTCCAAGGAAAATTTTGACCGCTGTCCAATGATCCCCATTCCTAGATCATTCTTGTACCCCTTGGTGACTCATGGCAAGGCACACATCCAGTGAGGTACACAACATAGCATACTATAGAGCCTACGCCTAAAGCATAGGGGCGACCTTCGTCCTTTCTCTCTTTTCTGCCGTGGTCGAGCTTTAAGTCTTAACTTCATACCTTACATCTCGTGCAAGAACTCCTTCTTTGATGATCCATCTTGAACACCTTCAAGATCATGTCAAGGTATATGCTCATTTGAAAGTATTATTAAGCATTTTGATCTATCCTCATAGATCTCGATGCTCAATGTTCAAGTAGCTTAATCCAGGTTTTCTATTGAAAACATCTTTCAAATAACCGTATATGCTTTCCAGAAATTCTACATCATTTCGATCATCAATATGTCAATAACATACACTCATCGAGAAATTCTATAGTGCTCCCACTCACTTCTTTGGAAATACAAGTTTCTCATAAACTTTGTATAAACCCAAAATCTTTGATCATCTCATCAAAGCGCACATTCCAACTCCGAGATGCTTACTCCGGTCCTTAGAAAGGATCATTTGAGCCAGCATAACTTTTAGCATCCTTAGGATCGACAAAATTTTCTGATTGTATCACATACAACCTTTCCTTCTGGCGGTAAGGAAACTCATTTTGACATCCATCCGCCAGATTTCATAAATGCAGCTTATGCTAACATGATTCCGACGGACTTAAGCATCGCTACGGATGAGAAAATCTCATCGTAGTCAACTCCTTGAACTTGTGAAAAACTCTTTGCCACAAGTCGAGCTTCATAGAAGGTGACATTACCGTCCATGTCCGTCTTCTTCTTAAAGACCCATTTATTTCAATGGCTTGCCGATCATCGGGCAAGTCCACCAAAGTCCATGTTATGATACATGGATCCTACCTCGGATTTCATGGTTTCTAACCATTTGTCGGAATTTGGGCCCACCATCGCTTCTCCATAGCTCGAGGTTCATTGTTGTCTAGCAACATGACCTTCAAGACATGATTATTGTACCACTCAAGTAGTACGCATCCTTGTCACCCCACGAGGTACGTCGGTGACTTGATCCAAACTTCATGATCACTATCATAAGCTTCTACTTCAATTGGTGTAGGTGCCACGGAACAACTTCCCGTGCCCTGCTACACACTTGTTGAAGTGACGGTTCAATAACCTCATCAAGTCTCCACCATCCTCCCACTCAACTTTTCGAGACGAACTTTTCCTCGAGAAAGGACCCGATTCAAGAAACAATCCCTATTGCTTTCGGATCTGAATTAGGAGGTATACCCAACCGTTTTGGGTGTCCTATGAAGATGCATTTTGTCCGCTTTGGGTTCGAGCTTATCAACTGAAACTTTTCCACATAAGCGTTGCAGCCCCAAACCTTTAAGAAATGACAGCTTAGGTTTCTCTAAACCATAGTTCATACGGTGGTACCCTATTAAAGTGAGTGCGGTTGTCTCTAATGCCTAACCCATGAACGATAGTGGTAATTCGATAAGAGATATCATGGTACGCACCATATCCGATAGAGTGCAACTATGATGTTCGGACACACCATCACACTATGGTGTTCCAGCGGTATTAATTGTGAAACAATTTGCACAATGTCTTAATTGTGTGCCAAAACTCAGAACTCAGATATTCTATCCTCTTGTCACGAAGATCTTAAACTTCACTCTGAATTTACTTGAACCATTCAATAATTCAGACTTGTGTTTCATCAAGTAAATGTACTCAACATCTACTCGAATCATTTGTGAAGTAAGAACATAACGATATTCATTGCATGCCTCATCACTCATTGGACTGCACACATCAAAATGTGTCACTTCAACAAGTTGCTATCTTGTTCCATCTTATCAAACCGAGGCTTTTCACCATCTTGCCCATGTGGTATGATTTGCATGTCTCAAGTGATTCAAAATCAAGTGAGTCCAAACGATCCATCCGCATGGAGTTTCTTCATGCGATACACCAATAGACATGGTTAGCATGTCTCAAACTTTTCAAAAACGAGTGAGTCCAAAGATCCATCAACATGGAGCTTCTTCATGCGCTTTTATGACTTACATGGCAGTGCCACAAGTAAGTGGTACTATCATTACTATCTTATATCTTTTGGCATGAAAATGTGTATCACTACGATCGAGATTCAATAAACCATTCCTTTAGGTGCAAGACCATTGAAGGTATTATTCAAATAAATAGAGTAACCATTATTCTCCTTAAATGAATAACGTATTGCGATAGACATAATCCAATCATGTCTATGCTCAACATAAACACCAAAAACAATTATTTAGGTTTAACATCAATCTCGATGGTAGAGGGAGCGTGCGATGCTTGATCACATCAACCTTGGAAACACTTCCAACACATATCGTCACTCATCTTTAGCTAGTCTCCGCTTATTCCGTAGCTCTTTTATTTCGAGTTACCAACACTTAGCAACCGAACGGTATCTTAATACCCGGTGCTACCAGGAGTACTAGTAAAGAACACATTAACATAATGTATATCCAATATACTTCTATCGACCTTGCCAGCCTTCTTATCTACCAAGTATCTAGGGTAATTCTGCTCCAAAGGTGTCATTCCCTTATTACGAAGCACTTAGTCTCGGGTTTGGGATCAACCTTGGGTTTCTTCACTAGAGCAGCAACTGTTTTGCCGCTTCATGAAGTATCCCTTCTTGCCCTTGCCCTTCTTGAAACTAGTGGTTTCAACCATCAACAATTGATGCTCCTTCTTGATTTCTACTTTCGCGATGTCAAACAACGCGAATACCTCAAGGATCATCATCTCTATCCTTGATATGTTATAGTTCATCACGAAGCTCTAGCAGCTTGGTGGCAATGACTTTTGAAGAAACATCACTATCTCCACTGGAAGTTTAACTCCCACTCGATTCAAGTGATCGTTGCACTCAGACAATCTGAGCACAAACTCAACGATTGAGCTTTTCTCTCTTAGTTTGCAGGCTAAGAAAATCGTCGGAGGCCTTATACCTCTTGACGTGGGCACGAGCTTGAAATCCCATTTTCAGCCCTCGAAACATCTCATATGTTCCGCGACGTTTCGAAAACGCTTTGGTGCCTCTACTCTAAACCGCTCAACCGAACTATCACGTAGTTATCAAAACTTGTATGTCCGATGTTCAAACATCCACAAACGACGCTTGGGGTTTAGCACCTTGAGCGGTGCATTAAGGACATAAGCTTTCACTGTCCGCATAATCGCTACTTTCAACTTTCAACTATATTTTCTCTAGGAACATATCTAAACAGTGGAACTAAAGCGCGAGCTTCGACATAATTTGCAAAAGGTCTTTTGACTATGTTCAGATAATTAAGTTCATCTTATGAACTCCCACTCAGATAGACATCCCTCCTGGTCATCTAAGTGATTACATGATCCGAATCAACTAGGCCGTGTCCGATCAACACGTGAGACGGACTAGTCATCATCGTGAACATCTTCATGTTGATCGATCTACCATACGACTCATGCTCGACCTTTCGGTCTCCGTGTTCCGAGGCCATGTCTGTACATGCTAGGCTCGTCAAGTTAACCCTAAGTGTATTGCGTGTGTAAATCTGTCTTACACCCCTGTATGTGAACGTAAGAATCCATCACACCCGATCAACACGTGGTGCTTAGAAGCTTACTTAACTGAAGCAACAGCGGTGCACGCTTAGGGAGAACACTTCTTGAAATTTTGTAAGGGATCATCTTATTTACTACCGTCGTTCTAAGTAAACAAGATGCATAAACATAATAAACATCACATGCAATTATATAGTGACATGATATGGCCAATATCATTTTGCTCCTTTTGATCTCCATCTTCGGGGCTCCATGATCATCATCGTCACCGGCATGACACCATGATCTCCATCATCATGATCTCCATCATCGTGTCTTCATGAAGTTGTCTCGCCAACTATTACTTCTACTACTATGGCTACCGGTTAGCAATAAAGTAAAGTAATTACATGGCGTTGTTGAATGACACGCAGGTCATACAATAAATAAAGACAACTCCTATGGCTCCTGCCGGTTGTCATACTCATCGACATGCAAGTCGTGAATCCTATTACAAGAACATGATCAATCTCATACATCACATATCATTCATCACATTCTTCTTGGCCATATCACATCACATAGCATACCCTCGCAAAAACAAGTTAGACGCCCTCTAATTGTTGTTTGCATGTTTTACGTGGCTGCTATGGGTTTCTAGCAAGAACGTTTCTTACCTACGCAAAACCACAACGTGATATGCCAATTGCTATTTACCCTTCATAAGGACCCTTTTCATCGAATCCGTTCCGACTAAAGTGGAGAGCGGCACCGCTAGCCACCTTATGCACCAAGTGCATGTCATCGGTGGAACTCGTCTCACGAAGAGCGTGTAAGGTCGGTCCGGCCGCTTCATCCCACAATACCGTCAAACAAGATTGACTAGTAACGGCAAGCATATTGAACAAAATCAACGCCCACAACTACTTTGTGTTCTACTGCAAAGAATCTACGCAATAGACCTAGCTCATGATGCCATTGTTGGGGAACGTGGCAGAAATTGAAAATTTTCCCACGTGTCACCAAGATCTATCTATGGAGAAACTAGCAACGAGGGAAGGAGAGTGCATCTACATACCCTTGTAGATCGTTAAGCGAAGCGTTCATGTGAACGGGTTGAAGGAGTCGCTTGGCTAAACCCTCTCGCCAAAATGGTTTCATATTTTTGGAGGCTATTCTGATTTTGCACCAAGCCATAAGTATTTGCATTGGGGCAATTTAAACCCTATAAATAATTTAAATGCCCAAATAATCTTGAAGGTATTTTTAGGCTGTTGAGAATATTTTCAAATGTGCCTCATAATATTTTCAGGTTTTTCATAAATGGGATAGTATTTTTACTATTTCAAAACACAGAACAGAAACAAATAAAAACAAAAAAAACAGGAAAAGCAGAGAGGAGAGAAACCTTACCTGGACTTACCCCTCCAGCCCACCTGCGCAGCCCACCTAACCGGCCCAGCCCACCACCGCCACCTCCCCGTGTGGTCTTCTTCCTCCTGCCGGGGAGGGACAGGCAGTGCGTGGCGGCCTTGCGCACGACGCCTGCCACCTCCTGCCAGCCACGACCCGACCCCTCCCGGGCGTGCCACGGAGGCGCCGCGCTCCTCTCACTTTCCCTCCTCTCCTGGACCTCCTCCCTCTCTGCTCTCTCTCTCTCCCTTTCTCGCGACGAGCGGGCTCGTCGCCGCCCGACTACAAATCCACCATGCCACCAGCCCTCCCATGCGGTTGTGCTCTAGTGCTCCGCCTCGGCGCCTGCATCATCCTCGCGAGCCACGCAACCCGGCGCATCGAATCGCCGCCATCGGCGTCGTCTTCCACCCGGCCGTCGAGATCGCGCGGCAACGCTTCATCGCCGTCCGTCTTCCATGAGCCAGCGAAGCACGCCCGTCGACCGCCGTGAGCTCCCTCTGTTTCCTCTCCTTCCTCGTGCTCGATTTGCACTTCAGCCCCCGGAGCGCGCCCGTAGCTCCGGCCCGCCGTCGTCGTGGTTGCGTCGCCACGAACCACCCACTGCCGAGCACGACCATGATCACAAGCGCCTCGCGCTGGTTCCGTATGAAACCTAAGGCGCGACTCTCGTGGCCGAATCGCCCGTCCGTGACGCGCCGCTTGTGCAGGTGGTCCGGCGACTAACCCGGCGGCGGCGGCGTGGACCGTCACTAACACTAATGAAGGAGCTAACCAACCCCACGGGCCAGCGATGCGTGGGCCCCGCCCTAGTTAATCAGTTTTGTTTCTATTTAGGTTAGTTTAAACCCAGCGGGACCCACATGCTGAGTTGACCTCCCGGCGTGGTGGTTGGCCCAGGCCCCACGTCGTGACCTAACCAACACCGTGACAGCGACCGGTGGGACCCCTGGTCAGGTTTGACCCGAGCAGCCCTGTTGACTCTGCGGCGTCACCACTGCGCGTAATCTTGGCGCCAATTAACAATTTTACGGATTTAAAATAAATCCAGGAAATTTCGAAAATAATCAAAACTTCTAAAATTCATAGTAATTCAACCGTAACTCAGAATCAAATAATTTATATATGAAAAATTATCAGAAAAATCCAATCTATCCATCTCATGCATGATTGAACAAGTTAACCTCACTGAATAGGATGAATCATGATTAGGGCAACTTATGAACTAGCATTTGGAGTTTGAGTTTAACCTTGTTTGAATTCCACTTCAATTAACTTGGCTTACTGCTGCATTAGCTCAAAACACCAGCATATTGCCATGTAATTATCATGCATCATATTGTTGCATCACATTGATTGTGTTCTTTCTTGTTTGCCGGTAATTGTCCCCTCTCGGTGAGCGGCGTCATCGATGATGAATTCGATGACACCGATGAAGAACTATATTATCTTGAAGTGCCGGGCAAGCAAAACCCCTTGTTCATTCGATATAATCCCACTCTCGCTCCTGCTCTATTTTCTGCATTAGGACAACAACGACTCATGTGTTACTTGCATGTAGCTGAACCCCTTTATCCTCTGCATGACTGTCATTCCACACTAATTAGATGAAACCCACTAGCATGAGTAAGAGTTGCTTGAGCCATGTTGTGCCTACTCATTCATGCTTGTTTGTCATGCCTGCTACTGCTTAGAGTTGAGTCAGGTCTAATTCATCGGGGATGAATCGGAGGTGTGTGAACATGTCCTACTGTGTGTGAGCTAAGTGTGTGAACATGATTTGGTAAAGGTAGCGGTGAGAGGCCGTGTAGGAGTACATGGTGGGTTGTCTCATTGCAGCCGTCCTCAGGAACTGAGTTCTATGTTTGTGATCCATGAAACAGTTACTACCACACATTGGGATCCTTAATTGACTCTCTCGGCTTCTTAACCACCCTTGTCCTCTGTCCAGGAGTTGCAACTAGTTTACGGTGTTTGTAGGATATGTGTTGGAGGCGTGCGTGGCGCTGACCCTAGGAGTGGGCTATGATGCGGTAGATACACCGTGGCCGGTGTGCGAATGCCCGTTTGGTATCTCGGGAACCCTGCACACATCGTTCGGGGCCGTTAGTGGAAACCTCGGCGGACTCCTGCGGATGGAACCGAATAGGCGATAAACCTGGACTAGGGACTTGAGTGTTTAGGTAGGCCGTGGCCGACACCACGTTGGGCTTACGCTTGAAGGTTGCCGAGTACATGGCGTGTAAGCGGTAAGTGGTGAGCGTGTGTGAAGAAGTACACCCTGCGAGGTTAATATGATCTATTCAAATAGCCGTGTCCATGTAAAGGACTTACGGGTTGCCTATAACAGTTCATAGACAAGTGAAAGTGGATACTCTAAAATCATAAGATAGCGTGGGTGCTATGGATGGCGTTCTCGTGGGAGGCGGGAGCGGATCCATAGTGGTGTATTGATATGGTGAATATGTGGACTTGTGTGCGCCACCTCAAAGAGTTACTTGCGTCGTAGTTCAGGATAGCCACCGAGTCAAAGCTGGCTTGCTGCGGTCAAACTCCACCACCCCTTTGTTGATCTTGATGCATATGTAGTTAGTTCGATGTAAGTCTTGCTGAGTACATTTGTACTCACGTTTGCTTATTTTATGTTTTGCGAGAGCGTCGCCGTCTCGCTAGTAGTTCCGTGTGGACTTTGACGTTTAGCTTGATACCTCATCTACGACCTTGTGCCCTCGGCAGGATCTGGTAGATAGTCAGGCTTCTCAGCCTTTTTCATTTGTAGATGTCTGTACTCAGACATGTTAAGTTTCCGCTTGTGCTTTGACTTGTATGCTCTGAGTGTTGGGTCATGAGACCCATGTTTGTAATATCTCGCTCCTCGGAGCCTAATGAATAAATATTTGAGTCGTAGAGTTATGTTGTGATGCCATGTTGTATTTACACATATTGAGCATATTGTGTGTATGTTTGAAATGCTTAGTATGTGTGGGATCCGACAATCTAGTTGTTTATCCTTGGCAGCCTCTCATATGGGGAAATGTAGTCTAGTGCTTCCTGAGCGATAGTAGTCCGCTACAGCCCGGTTCACGAGTCCTGCTAGCCCAAAGACTACTGCTTTGGACACTTGGTGGCCGGCATGTGTTTCGCCGTTCCTATGTCCGTCCTTCGGGAAATGTCACGGTGATATCCGGAGTCCTACCTAGCCTGCTACAGCCCGGGTTACGGAGTCCTGTTAGCCATGCTACAGCCGGATTCATCGTTGATGACCGACATGCTCGATGTGATTCATGTATGCCTGTCCCCATGGGTTAGTGCCGCCTTGGGTTCATGACTAGCCATGTTGGCCCAGGTTCTTTGTCATATGGATGCTAGCGACACTATCATATACGTGAGCCAAAAGGCGCAAACGGTCCCGGGCCATGGTAAGGCGACACCCGTGGGAATACCGTGCGTGAGGCCGCAATGTGATATGAGGTGTTACCGGCTAGGTCGATGTGACTTGGAATCGGTGTCCTGACAGCGTTGGTATCAGAGCCTGACTGCCTGTAGGATTACCAAGCCAAACTGGTCGAAGTTGTGTCTAGAAATGCTTTAGTTATATAAGGGAATTGATTGTGGAAGGGAATGTAAGGCTCTTTTTACTCCTTATACCTCATGGCCTTCTGATCTGAGTCAACCTCTTCTCTTCTACGGGGTTAAGAACTAGGCTTCTCATCTATCTATCGAGGATGACGTGTTACTAATCCATAGACCTTTAAGATTGTTGGTTTTAAGCCCGATTCAGTACCTACTATTTACGTATGATAGCTGTTGATTTGGAACCTTGATATGATGTTGTTGAGTGGCTATGCCACCATTTTGCAGATGTCTCAAATCATTTTGAGTATTTACAGCCGTTATCTTTGTCGAGTCATCCCATGTCTCTAAATAGTCCGATGCATTTGCAAATCCTTTCCTTCCGTTCGATGTCCTTTTGGTCGAATAAGCACACTAATCCGTAAGTTGAGGTACTTTGTTGCCTCGGCATAGATGTTGGAGCTATTATTATGACCCTAGGTGTTTAGGAAGTCACCTAGCAATTTAGCAATGCTTTTGTATCCCAGTGTGATGATTCGGCCATTATTCTTGAAAGCATCCGTGATGTTATTAGTTAGTAGGCATTCTACTCACGGGTTCTTGAACCCGAGATTCACCCTACTTCATGTTGTTAGTATTTGCTAGTTCCTTTAGGATATTAGTAACCTTATGACATATCCTCGAGGTCCGTGGTATTTCCTTCTTCCAAATACTATGAACTAGTTATGGTAGAAGTTCTTTCGAACCAAAGGATCACAATCAGAGTGCTCTCGATGAGTTCTCCATCCATAATTGTGAATCTGCCAGTTCTACCTTCTCTGCATGGATTATCCGGAAGAAAAGTTGAGCTTTGCTCGATATACTAATCCATGCCTCCACAACTTGAAAAGTTATATGTTCCTTGAGTTGTCCCTCTTTAGTTATATTCTGACTCTCGTCTATCAATTGATAGTCAAGGGTATGTGTGCGATCGTGTTTATCGATGCCTATTATCCTTGTGGTCCGTCAAGCCATTCTATTTCGGAATGACTAGGAGAAACAAACTCCAGTACCTCATCCATTTCTAGGATTGGGTCAAAGTAGTTGTATCCCGCAGATCAAAATGCCAATTAAGCTTTGTTCTGTCTACCTTGGAGTATTACCCCCTTTATGTCAGAATTTTCATGAGAACTGCACCAACTCTCATGAATTCTTGACGTAGTGATACTTCTCACCATCATCATTCATTCCTCGGTCCCGTGTTGTTGAAACCGGAATGCCGACAAGTGAACTGTGATGTGTGAAATCTATACTCCTAGTAACTCCGTTGCTCGGTAGTTAATGGACAATATTCTCATTCTTAGCGTGTTGATTATTGAATCATCACCCTAAGGTTGATCGTGCCACCTAGTCCATTTTCCTGGTGCACTCTTCGATCAATGAGTTAGGATTATTCAATCCTTTGCTTATTTGATCATATCGTCTTGCCCTCAAAAGCAAGATTGTTCTCGAGCTTAGTAACATACCGGTGGCTCGTGACTTTCCAAATATCTTCTTGGAAGTGCCACCAGGTTGTCGCCTGACCGCTATGTTAAGTTCGTGATCAAGTTGGTTTCTTGTAAACCACCCCTTCTCCAAGAATCCGTGTTGGATAACCCTGAGCTATTTGGTTAAGCTAAACAACAACTTGGAGAGTTGGAAGATGAAAGATTGTCCGACTTAGTTCACTTTAAGGGATATCTTTTTGAGTGTGTGTTGAAGAAAGATGATATCTTCATCGATTGGTCCTCTGATCAGTTGTTGGATCTATTGCCTTGTCAAAACCTTGACTTGAGTATGGGCTATCGTCAAGTCAAATTAGAACCAACGATGTTCGTAATGTTGTCTTACTCGTGGTTGATCCTGGGCATATACCATTACATCTTTTGGTCGACCAATGCTATCACCGTGTTCACATGATGGTGGAAGTCCAGTGATATGGAAATTCCGATGAGTTGTTGTTGAGCCCATCAGCAGCATTTTGTCTCCCCCATGATTCATGTTGAACATCAACCTAGTGTTGGAAATTTTGTAAGCAATGCCTTCATGCTCCGTTCATGAAGCCTATGCTTGGATGGAAGAAGTGACTTCCTCTAATTCATGTGCCTTTGGTGCAAGTTGCCGCCGTGGGTTTGAGAAAGGTTTGTTTTGTTTCCTCTGGAATCGTCCCAAGTCAGTCATGCATGTGCGAAGTATGCTATGGTTTGACAGGCTCGCAACCTTCACTCCATATGTGTTCCTAGCACACCAAGCCACTAACTGATTTGCTCAATGAGAAGGAGTCCCTTCATAAGAGCTAATCCGGACTTATGAAAAGACTTCGATATCCTCGTTGATGGTTCCCCACCTGAACTCGGTAGTGTTTTATTATAAGACTACTATGTGGTCATGCTTGTCTCGAACAACATGTTCACATGGTTGTAGCAGAACCCGCTCATGTTTTGGAGCTCACTACCATAGTCCATCTCCTGAGTATCTCGCAACATCATCTCGTCGAATTGTGTTGCAAACTCTCTTCTCAGACATGCTGTCTGAAATATCCGGTTTCCAACCAGATCTGAATCTCAGGCAGATATGATGGTTGGAACCTTCCCAACATTTGCATGTTGCTCCCAGCTTGCACCCCATCGTGCCAATTCTCCACGGGCTGTCCTTCCAGCAGTTGTTGTCCAATATCATCTTCAAAAGTGGACTTACCATGGGTCCCCTCCACCTCCGATGATAAGCAAAATCATCCATTGTGTTGTCTTCAACAAGGTAGTCCACATCATCTATTATGGTATGAGCATGCCATTCTTTCGAATTCGTTCACACAATCGTTTGTGATTGCCTTAGGCTGGTATAAAGAGTCTCAATGATTTCTAAATCAAAAGTAATTCTTTTTACTGCTTAAGGTAATAATTCCACCAGCCACTTTTCCCAAGGTGCCCCGTTACGGGATCATGGTAAATATTTCCTCGCCACCTTGACACCATCCACCATCCCTCTGAGCGTGGAATTGTTGCCCACCAATCAAACCCGTCGTTTGTCCTTCCATCCTCTCGATGTGTTTTATGTCTCAACTCGAGATGTTTCAACATCTCATTCCGTGAGTTGATCGTGAGTTGCTCGATCTTTAAGAAGATCGATTCCTGCAGAGTTCCTCTCTCGTCGTTGTCGTGTTGGATGAAGTTCTCGAAAGCAAAGGCGTCAAGATCAATATGAAGCAATGAATCAACATCTTGATAAGGACAGTTGGATCGTGAAGATCATGTTAGCTTGTGACCCCTTTGACTTCTTACCTGACATCTTGAATCTCGGGACGAGATTCTTGTTTAGTGGGGGTGAGCTGTCACAGCCCCAGAGCGGCCTTGCTTGACTTTGCTTGCTCATCATGTCATCATGTTTAAATTTCTAAGAAACTTGAAATGGGGATGTTGAAACCCTAGCACCAAATGAATTCAACTAGGTTCAAACTTAAAACTTTTAATAAACCCAAAATGCCCTTCATAAATGTTCACCATCTTTGCATCTGGCTAAACCCTCCGCCAAAATGGCCATTCGGATTTTTGCACCAAGCCATAAGTATTTGCATTTGGGCAATTTAAACCCTATAAATAATTTAAATGCCCAAATAATCTTGAAGGTATTTTAGGCTGTTGAGAATATTTTCAAATGTGCCTCCGAATATTTTCAGGTTTTTCATAAATGGAATAGTATTTTTACTATTTCAAAACACGAAACGAAACAAAAAAAAACAAAAAAAAACAGGAAAAGCAGAGAGGAGAGAAACCTTACCTGGACTTACCCCTCCAGCCCACCTGCGCAGCCCACCTGACCGGCCCAGCACTGCAGCTGGCCGGCCCAGCCCACCACCGCCACCTCCCCGTGTGGTCTTCTTCCTCTGCCGGGGAGGGACAGACAGTGCGTGGCGAGCGCGCCGACGCCTTTGCCTTGCCACCTCCTGCTTCAGCCGATGACCCCGACCCCTCCAGACGTGCCACGAAGGCGCCCGGCGCTCCTCTCGCTTTCCCTCCTCTCCTGGACCTCACTCCCTCTCGCTCTCTCTCTCTCCCTTTCTCGCCGAGCGGAGATCTTCGCCCGACACCGCCCACCGCTGCCACCAGCCCTCCCCGCCTAACGGTTGTGCTCTAGTGCTCCGCCTCGGCGCTTTGCATCATCCTCGCCGAGCCACGCAACCCGGGCACATCGAATCGCCGCCATCGCGTCGTCTTCCACCCGGCCGTCCGACATCGCGGCAATGCCCCATCGCCGTCCGTCTTCCCATGAGCCCGCGAGCACGCCCGTCGACCCGCCGTGAGCTCCTCCGTTTCCTCTCCTTCCTCGTGCTCGATTTCGCACTTCAGCCCCACGCCGAACGCCTCGTAGCTCGCCCCGCCATCGTCGTGGTTGCCGCCGCCACGGACGACCCCACGGCCAGCACAGCCATGATCTGAAGTGCCTCGTCGCTGGTTCCAGAAGCCTAAGCGCGAGCTCGTGGTCGAATCGCCGTCGTCCGGCGAGCCGCCGCCGCGCTATGAGGTCACCTGCGACTAACCCCTGCGGCCGCTGACGTGGACCCGTCATTAACACTAATGACGGGGCTAACCAACCCCCTAGGCCACTGATGCATGGGCCCCACGCCCTAGTTAATCCCAGTTTTGTTTCTATTTAGGTTAGTTTAAAACCCAGCGGGACCCACATGCCTGAGTTGACCCCGCTGACGTGGTCGTTGACTGGGCCCACACGTCAGCGACCCTAACCAGCACCGTGACACTGACCAGTGGAACCCCCTGGTCAGGTTTGACCCGAGGCAGCCCTGTTGACTCTGCTGACGTCACCCTGACGCAATGCTGACGCAATTAACAATTTTCTGGATTTAAAATAAATCCAGGAAATTTCAGAAAATAGTCAAAACTTCTAAAATTCATAGTAATTCAACCGTAACTCAGAATCAAATAATTTATATATGAAAAATTATCAGAAAAATCCAATCTATCCATCTATACCACTTTCATGCATGATTGAATAAGTTAAACTCACTGAATAGGATGAATCATGATTAGGGCAACTTATGAACTAGCATTTGGAGTTGGAGTTTAACCTTGTTTGAATTCCACTTCAATTAACTTGGCTTACTGCTGCATTAGCTCAAAACACCAGCATATTGCCATGTAATTATCATGCATCATATTGTTGCATCGCATTGATTGTGTTCTTTCTTGTTTGCCGGTAATTGTCCCCTCTCGGTAGACGACGTACCGACGATGAATTCGATGACACCGATGAAGAACTATATTATCTTCAGAAGTGCCAGGCAAGCAAAACCCCCTTGTTCATTCCGATATAATCCCACTCTCTCGCTCCTGCTCTATTTTACTGCATTAGGACAACAACGACTCATGTGTTACTTGCTGCGGTAGCTGAACCCCTTTATCCTCTGCATGACCTGTCATTCCACAGTAATTAGATGAAACCCACTAGCATGAGTAGGAGTTGCTTGAGCCATGTTGTGCCTACTCATTCATGCTTGTTTGTCATGCCTGCTACTGCTTAGAGTTGAGTCAGGTCTGATTCATCGGGGATGAATCGGAGGTGTGTGAACATGTCCTACTGTGTGTGAGCTAAGTGTGTGAACATGATTTGGTAAAGGTAGCGGTGAGAGGCCATGTAGGAGTACATGGTGGGTTGTCTCATTGCAGCCATCCTCGAACTGAGTTACGTGTTTGTGATCCATGAAGCAGTACCACACATTGGGATCCTTAATTGACTCTCTCGGCTTCTTAACCACCCTTGTCCTCTGTCCGGGAGTTGAAACTAGTTTCGGTGTTTGTAGGATATGTGTTGGAGGCCGTGCGAAGGCTGACCCTAGGGGTGGGCTATGATGCGGTAGATACACCGTGGCCGGTGCACGAATGCCCGTTGGTATCTCGGGAACCCTGCACACATCGTTCCTGGCCGTTAGTGGAAACCTCGGCGGACTCCTGCGGATGGAACCCGAATAGGCAATAAACCTGGACTAGGGACTTGAGTGTTTAGGTAGGCCATGGCCGACACCCACGTTGGGCTTCGCTTGAAGGTTGCGAGTACATGTCGTGTAAGCGGTAAGTGGTGAGCGTGTGTGAAGAAGTACACCCCTGCAGGTTAATATGATCTATTGAATAGCCGTGTCGCGGTAAAGGACTTCTAGGTTGCCTATAACAGTTCATAGACAAGTGAAAGTGGATACTCTAAAATGCGCAAGATAAGCGTGGGTGCTATGGATGGCGTTCTCGTGAGGGAGGCGGGGCGGATCCATAGTGGTGTATTGATATGGTGAATATGTGGACTTGTGCGCCACCTCAAAAGAGTTACTTGCAATCGTAGTTCGGGATAGCCACCGAGTCAAAGCTGGCTTGCTGCAGTCAAACTCCACCACCCCCTTTGTTGATACTGATGCATATGTAGTTAGTTCTGATGTAAGTCTTGCTGAATACATTTGTACTCACGTTTGCTTATCTTATGTTTTGCAGAGAGACGTCAGTCTCGCTAGTATTTCCGTGTGGATTTCGACGTTTAGCTTGATACCTCAGCTAGGACCTTGTGCCCTCGGCAGGATCTGGTAGATAGTCAGGCTTCTCAGCATTTTTCATTTGTAGATGTCTGTACTCAGACATGTTAAGTTTCCGCTTGTGCTTTGACTTGTATGCTCTGAGTGTTGGGTCATGAGACCCATGTTTGTAATATCTCGCTCCTCGGAGCCTAATGAATAAATATTTGAGTCGTAGAGTTATGTTGTGATGCCATGTTGTATTTACACATATTGAGCATATTGTGTGTATGTTTGAAATGCTTGGTATGTGTGGGATCCGACAATCTAGTTGTTTATCCTTGGCAGCCTCTCATATGGGGAAATGTAGTCTAGTGCTTCTGAGCGATAGTAGTCTGCTACTGCCCGGTTCACGGAGTCCTGCTAGCCCAAAGACTACTGCTTTGGACACTTGACAGGCGGCATGTGTTTCACTTCGTTCCTATGTCTGTCCCTTCGGGAAATGTCACGCGGTGATATCCGGAGTCCTGCCTAGCTTGCTACTACCTGGGGTTACCGGAGTCTGTTAGCCCGATGCTATAGCCCGGATTCATACGTTGATGACCGACATGTTCGATGTGATTCATGTATGCCTGTCCCCATGGGTTAGTGCCGCCTTGGGTTCACGACTAGCCATGTCGGCCCGGGTTCTTTGTCATATGGATGCTAGCGACACTATCATATACGTGAGCCAAAAGGCGCAAACGGTCCCGGCCCATGGTAAGGCGACACCCGTGGGAATACCGTGCGTGAGGCCGCAATGTGATATGAGGTGTTACCGGCTAGGTCGATGTGACTTGGAATCGGGGTCCTGACACTAATTAACCGTATTAGTTAACACTAGTCACTGACAGAGGGTCCCAGTTTATTAGTTTACTGGTTAACCAAAATAATTAGGCTAATTAGCAAAACCAGTGGACCCATGCGCAAGAGTTGACCGCGCTGACGTGGCAGTTGACCGGACCCACCTGTCTGTGGGACTAACCAGCTTGAGTCACTGACGTGTGGACCACACACGTCAGGTTTGACCTGGTCAACCACGGTTGACCTGCTGACGCAATGTTGTTGTCATGATGACACAGTAAGGAATTTCTGGATTTAAAATAATTCAGGAAATTCCAGAAAATAGTGCTAACTTCTAAAATTCATAGAAAATAATCTATAACTCCAATGGAAATAAGTTATATATGAAAAATGATCAGAAAAATATGAAGAATCTGTTTATGCCATGATCATGCATGTTTGAACAAGTTAACCTCACTGAATATGACAAATGATGATTAGGGCAATTTATGAAATAACATTTGGAGTTGGAATTTGTTCTTGTTCGAGTTCCACTTCAATTAACTTGGCTAGATATTGCATTAGGTGAATTCAGTACCTTAACATGACATGTCATTCATGTGAATGTGCATTGCATTGATTGTGTTCTTCCTTGTTTACGGTGTTTGTCCCTCTCGAGAAGCTTGACGCATCGACGATGAGTTCGATGACACCGATGAAGAACTATAATATCTTCAAAAGTGCCAGGCAAGCAAAACCCCCTTGTTCATTCCGATACAATCCCACTCTCTCGCTCCTGCTCTATTTTCTTGCATTAGGACAACAACGACTCATGTGTTACTTGCTGCGGTAGCTGAACCCTTTATTATCCTCTGCATGACCTGTCATTCCACAAGAATTAGATGAAACCCACTAGCATGAGTAGGAGTTGTTTGAGCCCTGATGTGCCTACTCATTCATGCTTGTTTGTCATGCCTGCTACTGCTTAGAGTTGAGTCAGGTCTGATTCATCGGGAATGAATCGGAGGTGTATCAACATGTCCTACTGTTGTGAGCTAAGTGTGTGAACACGATTTGGTAAAGGTAGCGGTGAGAGGCCATGTAGGAGTACATGGTGGGTTGTCTCATTGCAGCCGTCCTCAGAACTGAGTTACGTGTTTGTGATCCATGAACAGTTACTACCACACATTGGGTTCCGTAACTCGACCCTCTCGACTTATTAATCAACTTGATCTCTGTCCAGGAGTTGCAACTAGTTTCTGGTGTTTGTAGGTAGTGTTAGTAGTCTACCAAGTGGCACCTGGTACAGGTGGGCTTGGGACAGACTAGGCACCGTGGCACGGTGTACCAAGCGTAGATCCACCCGTCGAGGTGGGCTTGGGAACCCTGCACACATCGTTTGGGGCCGTGGCGACACACCGGCGGATCTCCTGCGGATGGAACCCGAATAGGCGATAAACCTGGACTAGAGACTTGTGTGGTTAGTCGGTCGTGGCCGACTCCCTCGCCCGGCTTCCGCTTGAAGGTTGACGAGGTACATGACGTGTACTGTATGCGTTAAGTGGCGAGGCGTGTGTGAAGAAGTACACCCCTGCAGGGTTATCATTATCTATTCGAATAGCCGAATTCCTCGGATATGGAAACTTGGACCCCTTGCATAGTTCATAGACAAGTGAAAGTGGATACTCTAAAATGCGCAAGATAAGCGTGAGTGCTATGGATGGCGTTCTCGTAGGGAGACGGGGCGGATCCATAGTGGTGTATTGATATGGTGAATATGTGGACTCGTGCGCCACCTCAAAGAGTTACTTGCGATCGTAGTTCGGGATAGCCACCGAGTCAAAGCTGGCTTGCTGCGGTTAAACTCCACCACCCCTTGTTGATAATGATGCATATGTAGTTAGTTTCGATGTAAGTCTTGCTGAGTACAATTGTACTCACGTTTGCCTATTTTATGTTTTTGCGAGAGAGACTTCAGTCTCGCTAGTAGTTCAGCGTGGACTTGATGTTTAGCTTGTTACCTCAGCTACGATCTTGTGCCCTCGGCAGATCGGTAGATAGTCGCTTCTCAGCCTTTTTCATTTGTAGATGTCTCGTACTCGGACATGTTAAGCTTCCGCTTGTGCTTTGACTTGTATGCTCGAGTGTTGGGTCATGAGACCCATGTTTGTAATATCTCGCTCCTCGAGCCTAATGAATAAATATTTGAGTCGAGAGTTATGTTGTGATGCCATGTTGTATTTACACATATTGAGCATATTGTGTGTATGTTTGAAATGCATGGTATGTGTGGGATCCGACAATCTAGTTGTTTATCCTTGGCAGCCTCTCATATGGGGAAATGTAGTCTAGTGCTTCTGAGCGATAGTAGTCCGCTTCTGCCCGGTTCACGAGTCCTGCTAGCCCAAAGACTACTGCTCGACACTTGATTGGCCGGCATGTGTTTCACTTCATTCCTGTGTACGTCCCTTCGGGAAATGTCACGCGGTGACATCCGGAGTCCTGCCTAGCCTGCTACAGCCGGGTTACCGGAGTCTGTTAGTCCATGCTACTACAGCCCGGATTCACACGCTGGCGATCGACATGCTCGATGTGATTCATGTATGCCTGTCCCCATGGGTTAGTGCCGCTTTGGGTTCACGACTAGCCATGTCGGCCCGGTTCTCATCATATGGATGCTAGCGACACTATCATATACGTGAGCCAAAAGGCGCCAAATGGTCCCGGGCCATGGTAAGGCGACACCGTGGGAATACCGTGCGTGAGGCCGCAAAAGTGATATGCGGTGTTACCGGCTAGATCGATGTGACTTGGAATCGGGTCTGACAATCACTACGATCGAGATTCAATAAACCATTAACCTTGGGTGTACGACCACGAAGGTTTTATTCATGTTGTCGGATTTGGGTTCCGCGGACCCTTGAGGTTCGAACAACTGGGGTGCGGCGGAGATCCAACCCTCCACCGCCTCGTACCTCGCCAATCGCAGGGACCTAAACTACTAAATGAACAGCACAAGAGACACAAGTTTTATACTAGTTCGGGCCACCGTTGTGGTGTAATACCCTACTCTAGTTTGTGGCGTGGTGGATTGCCTCTTGGGCCGATGAGGAATAAGATAGGAAGAACAGCCTCGCGAGGGTCTGTTCTTGGTGGGTGTGATGAACTGCTAGGTGGTGTTCCGTTGCTCTAGCTTGAGGATCGGGTCTCTATCTCTCTCTCTGGATTCCAAATGCCAGATCTCTCTCCTTTCAATCCCCCTGCTCTGAGTGTGGCTACTCCTATTTATAGGCGAAGGCCCTGGGCCTCTTCCCAAATATTGAGCGGGAAGGGCGCCAACAATTGGCCATTTTGAAGGGGAACAGCGGGTACACTTATCCTGACTAAAGTTGGTCCTCGCCTGCCAAAGGCTCTGGTGATGACGCCTGCTTGGGCTCCACGATGACTCCCTTCTAGCCGTTGGGCTGGTATTGGTCTTGTTGCACCGAAACGGATGCCTTCACTTGATGCTCTCGCCTGCGCTTGCTCCCTTTGCACCAAAGGGGAAAGGAGGACGCTGCTGTTGGGGAACGTAGTAGAAATTGAAAATTTTCCTACGTGTCACCAAGATCTATCTATGGAGAAACTAGCAACGAGGGAAGGAGAGTGCATCTACATACCCTTGTAGATCGTTAAGCGGAAGCGTTCATGTGAACGGGGTTGAAGGAGTCGTGCTCGTCGTGATTCAAATCACCGGAGATCCTAGTGCGAGCGGACGGCACCTCCGCGTTCAACACACGTACAGCCGGTGGCGTCTCCCATGCCTTGATCCAGCAAGGAGAGAGGGAGAGGTTGAGAAGACTCCATCCAACAGCAGCACTGTGGCGTGGTGGTGGTGGAGGCGTGGCAATCCAGCAGGCTTCGCCAAGCACCAAGGGAGAGGAGGAAGAAGAGATGCGGGGCTGCACCAACGAGAGGAGAAGTTCTCATGTCTTATGGGCAGCCCAGGCCTCTATTTATATAGGGAGAGGAGGAGGTGCGCCCCTCTAGGGTTCCCACCCCTAGGGGGCGGCAGCCCTAGATGGGAAACAAGGCGGCCAAGAGGGGAGAGAGGAGGCGCCCCTAGGGTGGGCCTTAG
This sequence comes from Aegilops longissima, assembly GCA_021605205.1. NCBI lineage: Eukaryota > Viridiplantae > Streptophyta > Magnoliopsida > Poales > Poaceae > Aegilops > Aegilops longissima. The sequence continues at coordinate 472,900,324 of CM038679.1, read as the reverse complement.
GGCCCATCTAAGCCTAGGGTTTCCCTTCTCCTTTTTTTTTTCTCTTAGCTGCCTTGGGCCCTTGTGGGGCGCACCAGCCCACTTAGGGGCTGGTCCTCACCACACTTGGCCCAAGCAAGCCTTCGGGGTTGGTGGCCCCACTTGGTGGACCCAGGACCCTCCGGTGGTCCCAGACATTACCGAAATCGCCCAAACTTTTCGGTGACCAAAACAGGAATTCCATATATAAATCTTTACCTCCGGACCATTCCGGAACTCCTCGTGACGTCCGGGATCTCATCCGGGACTCGAACAACATTCGGTAACCACATACAAGCTTCCTTTATAACCCTAAGCGTCACCGAACCTTAAGTGTGTAGACCCTACGGGTTCGGGAGACATCTGAACATGACCGAGGCGTTCTCGGTCAATAACCAACAGCGGGATCTGGATACCCATGTTTGCTCCCACATGTTCCACGATGATCTCATCGGATGAACCACGATGTCAAGGACTCAATCGATCCGTATACAATTCCCTTTGTCTAGCGGTATTGTACTTTGCGAGATTCGATCGTCGGTATACCGATACCTTGTTCAATCTCGTTACGGCAAGTCTCTTTACTCGTTCGTAACACATCATCCGTGATCAACCCCTTGGTCACATTGTGCACATTATGATGATGTCCTACCGAGTGGGCCCAGAGATACCTCTCCGTTTACGGAGTGACAAATCCAGTCTTGATTCGTGCCAACCCCAGACACTTTCGGAGATACCTGTAATGCACCTTTATAGCCACCCAGTTACGTTGTGACGTTTGGTACACCCAAAGCATTCCTACGGTATCCGGGAGTTGCACAATCTCATGGTCTAAGGAAAAGATACTTGACATTTGAAAAGCTTTAGCATACGAACTACGATCTTTGTGCTAGGCTTAGGATTGGGTCTTGTCCATCACATCATTCTCCTAATGATGTGATCCCGTTATCAATGACATCCAATGTCCATGGTCAGGAAACCGTAACCATCTATTGATCAACGAGCTAGTCAACTAGAGGCTTACTAGGGACATGGTGTTGTCTATGTATCCACACATGTATTGCTGTTTTCTATCAATACAATTATAGCATGAATAATAAGCGATTATCATGAACAAGGAAATATAATAATAACTAATTTATTATTGCCTCTAGGGCATATTTCCAACAGTCTCCCACTTGCACTAGAGTCAATAATCTAGTTCACATCGCCATGTGATTAACAGCGATAGGTCACATCGCCATGTGACCAACATCCAAAGAGTTTACTAGTGTCTTAAACTAGTTCACATCACCATGTGATTAAGTCTCAATGAGTTACGGGTTTGATCATGTTTTGCTTGTGAGAGAGGTTTTAGTCAGCGGGGTCTGAACATTCAGATCCGTATGTACTTCGCAATTCTCTATGTCATATTGTAAATGTTGCTTCCACGCTCCACTTGAAGCTATTCCAAATGGTTGCTCCACTATCGTATCCGGTTTGCTACTCAGAGTCACTCGGATAGGTGTTAAAGCTTGCATCGATGTAACCCTTTACGCCGAACTCTTTATCACCTCCATAATCGAGAAACATGTCCTTGTTTATTCCAAGGAAAATTTTGACCGCTGTCCAATGATCCCCATTCCTAGATCATTCTTGTACCCTTGACTGACTCATGGCAAGGCACACATCTGGTGAGGTACACAACATAGCATACTATAGAGCCTACGCCTAAAGCATAGGGGACGACCTTCGTCCTTTCTCTCTTTTCTGCCGTGGTCAAGCTTTAAGTCTTAACTTCATACCTTACATCTCAGGCAAGAACTCCTTCTTTGACTGATCCATCTTGAACACCTTCAAGATCATGTCAAGGTATATGCTCATTTGAAAGTATTATTAAGCATTTTGATCTATCCTCATAGATCTTGATGCTCAATGTTCAAGTAGCTTAATCCAGGTTTTCTATTGAAAACATCTTTCAAATAACCCTATATGCTTTCCAGAAATTCTACATCATTTCGATCATCAATATGTCAATAACATATACTCATCGAAATTCTATAGTGCTCCCACTCACTTCTTTGGAAATACAAGTTTCTCATAAACTTTGTATAAACCCAAAATCTTTGATCATCTCATCAAAGCGCACATTCCAACTCCGAGATGCTTACTCCGGTCCTTAGAAAGGATCATTTGGAGCCAGCATAACTTTTAGCATCCTTAGGATCGACAAAATTTTCTGATTGTATCACATACAACCTTTCCCTTACGAAAACTGGTAAGGAAACTCATTTTGACATCCATCGCCAGATTTCATAAATGCAGCTTATGCTAACATGATTCCGACGGACTTAAGCATCGCTACGGATGAGAAAATCTCATCGTAGTCAACTCCTTGAACTTGTGAAAACTCTTTGCCACAAGTCGAGCTTCATAGAAGGTGACATTACCGTCCATGTCCGTCTTCTTCTTAAAGATCCATTTATTTCAATGGCTTGCCGATCATCGGGCAAGTCCACCAAAGTCCATGTTATGATACATGGATCCTACTCGGATTTCATGGTTTCTAACCATTTGTCGGAATTTGGGCCCACCATCGCTTCTCCATAGCTCGTAGGTTCATTGTTGTCTAGCAACATGACCTTCAAGACATGATTCTTGTACCACTCAAGTAGTACGCATCCTTGTCACCCTACGAGGTGCGTCGGTGACTTGATCCGAAACTTCATGATCACTATCATAAGCTTCTACTTCAATTGGTGTAGGTGCCACAGGAACAACTTCCTGTGCCCTGCTACACACTTGTTGAAGTGACGGTTCAATGACCTCATCAAGTCTCCACCATCCTCCCACTCAACTTTTCGAGACGAACTTTTCCTCGAGAAAGGACCCGATTCAAGAAACAATCCCTATTGCTTTCGGATCTGAATTAGGAGGTATACCCAACCGTTTTGGGTGTCCTATGAAGATGCATTTTGTCCGCTTTGGGTTCGAGCTTATCAACCTGAAACTTTTCCATATAAGCGTTGCAGCCCCAAACCTTTAAGAAATGACAGCTTAGGTTTCTCTAAACCATAGTTCATACGGTGGTACCCTATTAAAGTGAGTGCGGTTGTCTCTAATGCCTAACCCATGAACGATAGTGGTAATTCGATAAGAGATATCATGGTACGCACCATATCCGATAGAGTGCAACTATGATGTTCGGACACACCATCACACTATGGTGTTCAGCGGTATTAATTGTGAAACAATTTGCACAATGTCTTAATTGTGTGCCAAAACTTCGATAATCTCTATGATCAATCATAGATATTCTATCCTCTTGTCACGAAGATCTTAAACTTCACTCTGAAATTACTTGAACCATTCAATAATTCAGACTTGTGTTTCATCAAGTAAATGTACTCAACATCTACTCGAATCATCGTGAAGTAAGAACATAACGATATTCTTTGCATGCCTCATCACTCATTGGACTGCACACATCAAAATGTGTCACTTCAACAAGTTGCTATCTTGTTCCATCTTCTTTGAAACCGAGGCTTTTAGGTCATCTTGCCCATGTGGTATGATTTGCATGTCTCAAGTGATTCAAAATCAAGTGAGTCCAAGCGATCCATCTGCATGGAGTTTCTTCATGCGTATACACCAATAGACATGGTTCGCATGTCTCAAACTTTTCAAAAGCGAGTGAGTCAAAGATCCATCAACATGGAGCTTCTTCATGCGTTTATGACTTATATGGCACATGGTGCCACAAGTAAGTGGTACTATCATTACTATCTTATATCTTTTGGCATGAAAATGTGTATCACTACGATCGAGATTCAATAAACCATTCCTTTAGGTGCAAGACCATTGAAGGTATTATTCAAATAAATAGAGTAACCATTATTCTCCTTAAATGAATAACCGTATTGCGATAGACATAATCCAATCATGTCTATGCTCAGCATAAACACCAAAAACAATTATTTAGGTTTAACATCAATCTCGATGGTAGAGGGGCGTGCGATGCTTGATCACATCAACCTTGGAAACACTTCCAACACATATCGTCACTCATCTTTAGCTAGTCTCCGTTTATTCCGTAGCTCTTTTATTTGAGTTACTAACACTTAGCAACCGAACCGGTATCTTAATACCCTGGTGCTACCAGGAGTACTAGTAAAGAACACATTAACATAATGTATATCCAATATACTTCTATCGACCTTGCCAGCCTTCTTATCTACCAAGTATCTAGGGTAATTCTGCTCCAGTGTCTATTCCCCTTATTACAGAAGCACTTAGTCTCGGGTTTGGGATCAACCTTGGGTTTCTTCACTAGAGCAGCAACTGTTTTGCCGTTTCATGAAGTATCCCTTCTTGCCCTTGCCCTTCTTGAAACTAGTGGTTTCAACCATCAACAATTGATGCTCCTTCTTGATTTCTACTTTCGCGATGTCAAACAACGCGAATACCTCAAGGATCATCATCTCTATCCTTGATATGTTATAGTTCATCACGAAGCTCTAGCAGCTTGGTGGCAATGACTTTGAAGAAACATCACTATCTCATCGGAAGTTTAACTCCCACTCGATTCAAGTGATTGTTGCACTTTCGGACAATCGAGCACAAACTCAACGATTGAGCTTTTCTCTCTTAGTTTGCAGGCTAAGAAAATCGTCGGAGGCCTTATACCTCTTGGCGTGGGCACGAGCTTGAAATCCCAATTTCAGCCCTCGAAACATCTCATATGTTCATGACGTTTCAAAACGTCTTTGGTGCCTCTACTCTAAACCGTTCAACTGAACTATCACGTAGTTATCAAAACTTGTATGTCCGATGTTGAAACATCCACAAGCGGCGTTTGGGGTTTAGCACACTGGCGGTGCATTAAGGACATAAGCTTTCTCTGTCCGCATAATCGCTACTTTCAACTTTCAACTATATTTTCTCTAGGAACATATCTAAGCAGTGGAACTAAAGCGCGAGCTTTCGACATAATTTGCAAAAGGTCTTTTGACTATGTTCAGGATAATTAAGTTCATCTTATGAACTCCCACTCAGATAGACATCCCTCTGGTCATCTAAGTGATTACATGATCCGAATCAACTAGGCCGTGTCCGATCAACACGTGAGACGGACTAGTCATCATCGGTGAACATCTTCATGTTGATCGTATCTACCATCGACTCATGCTCGACCTTCGGTCTCCGTGTTCGAGGCCATGTATGCGTACATGCTAGGCTCGTCAAGTTAACCCTAAGTGTATTGCGTGTGTAAATCTGTCTTACACCCGTTGTATGTGAGCGTAAGAATCCATCACACCCGATCAACACGTGGTGCTTAGAAGCGACGAACTGTAGCAGCGGTGCACGTTAGGGAGAACACTTCTTGAAATTTGTGTAAGGATCATCTTATTTACTACCGTCGTTCTAAGTAAACAAGATGCATAAACATAATAAACATCACATGCAATTATATAGTGACATGATATGGCCAATATCATTTTGCTCCTTTGATCTCCATCTTGGGGCTCCATGATCATCATCGTCACCGGCATGACACCATGATCTCCATCATCATGATCTCCATCATCGTGTCTTCATGAAGTTGTCTCGCCAACTATTACTTCTACTACTATGGCTACGGTTAGCAATAAATTAAAGTAATTACATGGCGTTGTTGAATGACACGCAGGTCATACAATAAATAAAGACAACTCCTATGGCTCTGCGGTTGTCATACTCATCGACATGCAAGTCGTGAATCCTATTACAAGAACATGATCAATCTCATACATCACATATCATTCATCACATTCTTCTTGGCCATATCACATCACATAGCATACCTGCAAAAACAAGTTAGGCGTCCTCTAATTGTTGTTTGCATGTTTTACGTGGCTGCTATGGGTTTCTAGCAAAACGTTTCTTACCTACGCAAAACCACAGCGTGATATGCCAATTGCTATTTACCCTTCATAAGGACCCTTTTCATCGAATCCGTTCCGACTAAAGTGGGAGGCGGCACCCGCTAGCCACCTTATGCACCAAGTGCATGTCGGTCGGTGGAACCTGTCTCACGTGAAATGCGTGTAAGGTCGGTCCGGGCGCTTCATCCCACAATACCGTCGAAACAAGATTGGACTAGTAACGGCAAGCATATTGAACAAAATCAACGCCCACAACTACTTTGTGTTCTACTCGTGCAAAGAATCTACGCAATAGACCTAGCTCATGATGCCTTTGTTGGGGAGCGTGGCAGAAATTCAAAATTTTCCTCGTGTCACCAAGATCTATCTATGGAGAAACTAGCAGCGAGGGAAGGAGAGTGCATCTACATACCCTTGTAGATCGTTAAGCGGAAGCGTTCATGTGAACAGGGTTGAAGGAGTCGTACTCGTCGTGATTCAAATCACCGGAGATCCTAGTGCGAGCAGACGGCACCTCCGCGTTCAACACACGTACAGCCGGTGGCGTCTCCCATGCCTTGATCCAGCAAGGAGAGAGGGAGAGGTTGAGAAGACTCCATCCAACAGCAGCACAGCGGCGTGGTGGTGGTGGAGGGCGTGGCAATCCCAGCAGGCTTCGCCAAGCACCAAGGGAGAGGAGGAAGAAGAGATGCGGGGCTGCACCGCGAGAGGAGAAGTTCTCATGTCTTATGGGCAGCCCTGGCCTCTATTTATATAGGGAGAGGGAGGAGGTGCGCCCCTCTAGGGTTCCCACCCCTAGGGGGCGGCAGCCTAGATGGGAAACAAGGGGCGGCCAAGGGGAGAGAGGGCGCCCCTAGGGTGGGCCTTAGGGCCCATCTAAGCCTAGGGTTTCCCCTTCTCCCTTTTTTCTCTTAGCTGCCCCTTGGGCCCTTGTGGGAGGCGCACCAGCCCACTTAGGGCTGGTCCCTCACCACACTTGGCCCAAGCAAGCCTCCGGGGTTGGTGGCCCCACTTGGTGGACCCCCGGGACCCTCCCGGTGGTCCCGGTACATTACCGAAATCGCCCGAAACTTTTCCGGTGACCAAAACAGGACTTCCCATATATAAATCTTTACCTCCGGACCATTCCGGAACTCCTCGTGACGTCCGGGATCTCATCCGGGACTCCGAACAACATTCGGTAACCACATACAAGCTTCCTTTATAACCCTAGCGTCACCGAACCTTAAGTGTGTAGACCCTACGGGTTCGGGAGACATGCAGACATGACCGAGACGTTCTCCGGTCAATAACCAACAGCGGGATCTGGATACCCATGTTTGCTCCCACATGTTCCACGATGATCTCATCGGATGAACCACGATGTCAAGGACTCAATCGATCCCGTATACAATTCCCTTTGTCTAGCGGTATTGTACTTGCCCGAGATTCGATCGTCGGTATACCGATACCTTGTTCAATCTCGTTACGGCAAGTCTCTTTACTCGTTCCGTAACACATCATCCGTGATCAACCCCTTGGTCACATTGTGCACATTATGATGATGTCCTACCGAGTGGCCCAGAGATACCTCTCCGTTTACGGAGTGACAAATCCGATCTTGATTCGTGCCAACCCAATGACACTTTCGGAGATACTGTAATGCACCTTTATAGCCACCCGATTCGTTGTGACGTTTGGTACACCAAAGCATTCCTACGGTATCCGGAGTTGCACAATCTCATGGTCTAAGGAAAAGATACTTGACATTTGAAAAGCTTTAGCATCTGAACTACGATCTTTGTGCTAGGCTTAGGATTGGGTCTTGTCCATCACATCATTCTCCTAATGATGTGATCCGTTATCAATGACATCCAATGTCCATGGTCAGGAAACCGTAACCATCTATTGATCAACGAGCTAGTCAACTAGAGGCTTACTAGGGACATGGTGTTGTCTATGTATCCACACATGTATTGCTGTTTTCGGTCAATACAATTATAGCATGAATAATAAGCGATTATCATGAACAAGGAAATATAATAATAACTAATTTATTATTGCCTCTAGGGCATATTTCCAACAGTCTCCCACTTGCACTAGAGTCAATAATCTAGTTCACATCGCCATGTGATTAACAACGATAGGTCACATCGCCATGTGACCAACATCCAAAGAGTTTACTAGTGTCTTAAACTAGTTCACATCACCATGTGATTAAGTCTCAATGAGTTCGGGGTTTGATCATGTTTTGCTTGTGAGAGAGGTTTTAGTCAGCGGTCTGAACATTCAGATCCGTATGTACTTCATAATTCTCTATGTCATATTGTAAATGTTGCTTCCACGCTCCACTTGAAGCTATTCCAAATGGTTGCTCCACTATCGTATCCGGTTTGCTACTCGAGTCACTTTCGGATAGGTGTTAAAGCTTGCATCGATGTAACCCTTTACGCCGAACTCTTTATCACCTCCATAATCGAGAAACATGTCCTTGTTTATTCCAAGGAAAATTTTGACCGCTGTCCAATGATCCCCATTCCTAGATCATTCTTGTACCCCTGAGTGACTCATGGCAAGGCACACATCGGTGAGGTACACAACATAGCATACTATAGAGCCTACGCCTAAAGCATAGGGGACGACCTTCGTCCTTTCTCTCTTTTCTGCCGTGGTCGAGCTTTAAGTCTTAACTTCATACCTTACATCTCAGGCAAGAACTCCTTCTTTGGTGATCCATCTTGAACACCTTCAAGATCATGTCAAGGTATATGCTCATTTGAAAGTATTATTAAGCATTTTGATCTATCCTCATAGATCTCGATGCTCAATGTTCAAGTAGCTTAATCCAGGTTTTCTATTGAAAACATCTTTCAAATAACCCTATATGCTTTCCAGAAATTCTACATCATTTCGATCATCAATATGTCAATAACATACACTCATCGAAATTCTATAGTGCTCCCACTCACTTCTTTGGAAATACAAGTTTCTCATAAACTTTGTATAAACCCAAAATCTTTGATCATCTCATCAAAGCGCACATTCCAACTCCGAGATGCTTACTCCGGTCCTTAGAAAGGATCATTGGAGCCAGCATAACTTTTAGCATCCTTAGGATCGACAAAATTTTCTGATTGTATCACATACAACCTTTCCTTACTGGCTGGTAAGGAAACTCATTTTGACATCCATCGCCAGATTTCATAAATGCAGCTTATGCTAACATGATTCCGACGGACTTAAGCATCGCTACGGATGAGAAAATCTCATCGTAGTCAACTCCTTGAACTTGTGAAAAACTCTTTGCCACAAGTCGAGCTTCATAGAAGGTGACATTACCGTCCATGTCCGTCTTCTTCTTAAAGACCCATTTATTTCAATGGCTTGCCGATCATCGGGCAAGTCCACCAAAGTCCATGTTATGATACATGGATCCTACCTCGGATTTCATGGTTTCTAACCATTTGTCGGAATTTGGGCCCACCATCGCTTCTCCATAGCTCGTAGGTTCATTGTTGTCTAGCAACATGACCTTCAAGACATGATTCTTGTACCACTCAAGTAGTACGCATCCTTGTCACCCCACGAGGTGCGTCGGTGACTTGATCCGAAACTTCATGATCACTATCATAAGCTTCTACTTCAATTGGTGTAGGTGCCACGGAACAACTTCACTGTGCCTGCTACACACTTGTTGAAGTGACGGTTCAATGACCTCATCAAGTCTCCACCATCCTCCCACTCAACTTTTCGAGACGAACTTTTCCTCGAGAAAGGACCCGATTCAAGAAACAATCCCTATTGCTTTCGGATCTGAATTAGGAGGTATACCCAACCGTTTTGGGTGTCCTATGAAGATGCATTTTGTCCGCTTTGGGTTCGAGCTTATCAACCTGAAACTTTTCCATATAAGCGTTGCAGCCCCAAACCTTTAAGAAATGACAACTTAGGTTTCTCTAAACCATAGTTCATACGGTGGTACCCTATTAAAGTGAGTGCGGTTGTCTCTAATGCCTAACCCATGAGCGATAGTGGTAATTCGATAAGAGATATCATGGTACGCACCATATCCGATAGAGTGCAACTATGATGTTCGGACACACCATCACACTATGGTGTTCCAGGCGGTATTAATTGTGAAACAATTTGCGCAATGTCTTAATTGTGTGCCAAAACTCGTAACTCAGATATTCTATCCTCTTGTCACGAAGATCTTAAACTTCACTCTGAATTTACTTGAACCATTCAATAATTCAGACTTGTGTTTCATCAAGTAAATGTACTCAACATCTACTCGAATCATTTGTGAAGTAAGAACATGACGATATTCACTGCATGCCTCATCACTCATTGGACTGCACACATCAAAATGTGTCACTTCAACAAGTTGCTATCTTGTTCCATCTTACTGAAACCGAGGCTTTTCAGTCATCTTGCCCATGTGGTATGATTTGCATGTCTCAAGTGATTCAAAATCAAGTGAGTCCAAGCGATCCATCGCATGGAGTTTCTTCATGCGTATACACCAATAGACATGGTTAGCATGTCTCAAACTTTTCAAAACGAGTGAGTCCAAAGATCCATCAACATGGAGCTTCTTCATGTTTTTATGACTTACATGGCAGTGCCACAAGTAAGTGGTACTATCATTACTATCTTATATCTTTTGGCATGAAAATGTGTATCACTACGATCGAGATTCAATAAACCATTCCTTTAGGTGCAAGACCATTGAAGGTATTATTCAAATAAATAGAGTAACCATTATTCTCCTTAAATGAATAACCGTATTGCGATAGACATAATCCAATCATGTCTATGCTCAGCATAAACACCAAAAACAATTATTTAGGTTTAACATCAATCTCGATGGTAGAGGGGCGTGCGATGCTTGATCACATCAACCTTGGAAACACTTCCAACACATATCGTCACTCATCTTTAGCTAGTCTCCGTTTATTCCGTAGCTCTTTTATTTGAGTTACCAACACTTAGCAACCGAACGGTATCTTAATACCCTGGTGCTACTAGGAGTACTAGTAAAGAACACATTAACATAATGTATATCAATATACTTCTATCGACCTTGCCAGCCTTCTTATCTACCAAGTATCTAGGGTAATTCTGCTCCGATGTCTATTCCCTTATTACAGAAGCACTTAGTCTCGGGTTTGGGATCAACCTTGGGTTTCTTCACTAGAGCAGCAACTGTTTTGCCGTTTCATGAAGTATCCCTTCTTGCCCTTGCCCTTCTTGAAACTAGTGGTTTCAACCATCAACAATTGATGCTCCTTCTTGATTTCTACTTTCGCGATGTCAAACAACGCGAATACCTCAAGGATCATCATCTCTATCCTTGATATGTTATAGTTCATCACGAAGCTCTAGCAGCTTGGTGGCAATGACTTTTGAAGAAACATCACTATCTCCACTGGAAGTTTAACTCCCACTCGATTCAAGTGATCGTTGCACTCAGACAATCTGAGCACAAACTCAACGATTGAGCTTTTCTCTCTTAGTTTGCAGGCTAAGAAAATCGTCGGAGGCCTTATACCTCTTGGCGTGGGCACGAGCTTGAAATCCCATTTTCAGCCCTCGAAACATCTCATATGTTCATGACGTTTCAAAACGTCTTTGGTGCCTCTACTCTAAACCGTTCAACTGAACTATCACGTAGTTATCAAAACTTGTATGTCCGATGTTGAAACATCCACAAGCGGCGTTTGGGGTTTAGCACCTTGGCGGTGCATTAAGGACATAAGCTTTCTCTGTCCGCATAATCGCTACTTTCAACTTTCAACTATATTTTCTCTAGGAACATATCTAAGCAGTGGAACTAAAGCGCGAGCTTTCGACATAATTTGCAAAAGGTCTTTTGACTATGTTCAGGATAATTAAGTTCATCTTATGAACTCCCACTCAGATAGACATCCCTCGGTCATCTAAGTGATTACATGATCCGAATCAACTAGGCCGTGTCCGATCAACACGTGAGACGGACTAGTCATCATCGGTGAACATCTTCATGTTGATCGTATCTACCATATCGACTCATGCTCGACCTTTCGGTCTCCGTGTTCGAGGCCATGTATGCGTACATGCTAGGCTCGTCAAGTTAACCCTAAGTGTATTGCGTGTGTAAATCTGTCTTACACCCGTTGTATGTGAACGTAAGAATCCATCACACCCGATCAACACGTGGTGCTTAGAAGCGACGAACTGTAGCAGCGGTGCACGTTAGGGAGAACACTTCTTGAAATTTGTGTAAGGATCATCTTATTTACTACCGTCGTTCTAAGTAAACAAGATGCATAAACATAATAAACATCACATGCAATTATATAGTGACATGATATGGCCAATATCATTTTGCTCCTTTGATCTCCATCTTGGGGCTCCATGATCATCATCGTCACCGGCATGACACCATGATCTCCATCATCATGATCTCCATCATCGTGTCTTCATGAAGTTGTCTCGCCAACTATTACTTCTACTACTATGGCTACGGTTAGCAATAAAGTAAAGTAATTACATGGCGTTGTTGAATGACACGCAGGTCATACAATAAATAAAGACAACTCCTATGGCTCCTGCGGTTGTCATACTCATCGACATGCAAGTCGTGAATCCTATTACAAGAACATGATCAATCTCATACATCACATATCATTCATCACATTCTTCTTGGCCATATCACATCACATAGCATACCCTGCAAAAACAAGTTAGGCGTCCTCTAATTGTTGTTTGCATGTTTTACGTGGCTGCTATGGGTTTCTAGCAAAACGTTTCTTACCTACGCAAAACCACAACGTGATATGCCAATTGCTATTTACCCTTCATAAGGACCCTTTTCATCGAATCCGTTCCGACTAAAGTGGGAGGCGGCACCCGCTAGCCACCTTATGCACCAAGTGCATGTCATCGGTGGAACCTGTCTCACGTGAAATGCGTGTAAGGTCGGTCCGGGCGCTTCATCCCACAATACCGTCGAAACAAGATTGGACTAGTAACGGCAAGCATATTGAACAAAATCAACGCCCACAACTACTTTGTGTTCTACTCGTGCAAAGAATCTACGCAATAGACCTAGCTCATGATGCCCTTTGTTGGGGAGCGTGGCAGAAATTGAAAATTTTCCTCGTGTCACCAAGATCTATCTATGGAGAAACTAGCGAGGGAAGGAGAGTGCATCTACATACCCTTGTAGATCGTTAAGCGGAAGCGTTCATGTGAACAGGGTTGAAGGAGTCGACTCGTCGTGATTCAAATCACCGGAGATCCTAGTGCGAGCAGACGGCACCTCCGCGTTCAACACACGTACAGCCGGTGGCGTCTCCCATGCCTTGATCCAGCAAGGAGAGAGGAGAGGTTGAGAAGACTCCATCCAACAGCAGCACAACGGCGTGGTGGTGGTGGAGGAGCGTGGCAATCCCGCAGGGCTTCGCCAAGCACCAAGGGAGAGGAGGAAGAAGAGATGCAGGGCTGCACCAACGAGAGGAGAAGTTCTCATGTCTTATGGGCAGCCCCAGGCCTCTATTTATATAGGGGAGAGGGAGGAGGGTGCGCCCCCTCTAGGGTTCCCACCCCTAGGGGGGCGGCAGCCCTAGATGGGAAACAAGGGGCGGCCAAGAGGGGAGAGAGGCGCCCCTAGGGTGGGCCTTAGGGCCCATCTAAGCCTAGGGTTTCCCCTTCTCCCTTTTTTTTTCTCTTAGCTGCCCCTTGGGCCCTTGTGGGAGGCGCACCAGCCCACTTAGGGGCTGGTCCCTCACCACACTTGGCCCAAGCAAGCCTCCGGGGTTGGTGGCCCCACTTGGTGGACCCCCGGGACCCTCCCGGTGGTCCCGGTACATTACCGAAATCGCCCGAAACTTTTCCGGTGACCAAAACAGGACTTCCCATATATAAATCTTTACCTCCGGACCATTTCGGAACTCCTCGTGATGTCCAGGGATCTCATCCGGACTCGAACAACATTCGGTAACCACATACAAGCTTCCTTTATAACCCTAGCGTCACCGAACCTTAAGTGTGTAGACCCTACGGGTTCGGAGACATGCGAACATGACCGAGGCGTTCTCGGTCAATAACCAACAGCGGGATCTGGATACCCATGTTTGCTCCCACATGTTCCACGATGATCTCATCGGATGAACCACGATGTCAAGGACTCAATCGATCCGTATACAATTCCCTTTGTCTAGCGGTATTGTACTTGCCCGAGATTCGATCGTCGGTATACCGATACCTTGTTCAATCTCGTTACCGGCAAGTCTCTTTACTCGTTCCGTAACACATCATCCGTGATCAACCCCTTGGTCACATTGTGCACATTATGATGATGTCCTACCGAGTGGGCCAGAGATACCTCTCCGTTTACGGAGTGACAAATCCCGATCTTGATTCGTGCCAACCAATGAGACACTTTCGGAGATACCTGTAATGCACCTTTATAGCCACCCGTTAGGTTGTGACGTTTGGTACACCCAAAGCATTCCTACGGTATCCGGAGTTGCACAATCTCATGGTCTAAGGAAAAGATACTTGACATTTGAAAAGCTTTAGCATACAAACTACGATCTTTTGCTAGGCTTAGGATTGGGTCTTGTCCATCACATCATTCTCCTAATGATGTGATCCGTTATCAATGACATCCAATGTCCATGGTCAGGAAACCGTAACCATCTATTGATCAACGAGCTAGTCAACTAGAGGCTCACTAGGGACATGGTGTTGTCTATGTATCCACACATGTATTGCTGTTTTCTATCAATACAATTATAGCATGAATAATAAACGATTATCATGAACAAGGAAATATAATAATAACTAATTTATTATTGCCTCTAGGGCATATTTCCAACAGTCTCCCACTTGCACTAGAGTCAATAATCTAGTTCACATCGCCATGTGATTAACACTGATAGGTCACATCGCCATGTGACCAACATCCAAAGAGTTTACTAGTGTATTAAACTAGTTCACATCACCATGTGATTAAGTCTCAATGAGTTCTGGGGTTTGATCATGTTTTGCTTGTGAGAGAGGTTTTAGTCAACGGGTCTGTAACATTCAGATCCGTATGTACTTCGCAATTCTCTATGTCATATTGTAAATGTTGCTTCCACGCTCCACTTGAAGCTATTCCAAATGGTTGCTCCACTATACGTATCCGGTTTGCTACTCAGAGTCACTCGGATAGGTGTTAAAGCTTGCATCGATGTAACCCTTTACACCGAACTCTTTATCACCTCCATAATCGAGAAACATGTCCTTGTTTATTCCAAGGAAAATTTTGACCGCTGTCCAATGATCCCCATTCCTAGATCATTCTTGTACCCCTTGACTGACTCATGGCAAGGCACACATCTGGTGAGGTACACAACATAGCATACTATAGAGCCTACGCCTAAAGCATAGGGGACGACCTTCGTCCTTTCTCTCTTTTCTGCCGTGGTCGAGCTTTAAGTCTTAACTTCATACCTTACATCTCAGGCAAGAACTCCTTCTTTGACTGATCCATCTTGAACACCTTCAAGATCATGTCAAGGTATATGCTCATTTGAAAGTATTATTAAGCATTTTGATCTATCCTCATAGATCTCGATGCTCAATGTTCAAGTAGCTTAATCCAGGTTTTCTATTGAAAAACATCTTTCAAATAACCGTATATGCTTTCCAGAAATTCTACATCATTTCTGATCATCAATATGTCAATAACATACACTCATCAGAAATTCTATAGTGCTCCCACTCACTTCTTTGGAAATACAAGTTTCTCATAAACTTTGTATAAACCCAAAATCTTTGATCATCTCATCAAAGCGCACATTCCAACTCCGAGATGCTTACTCCAGTCCTTAGAAAGGATCGCTGGAGCCAGCATAACTTTTAGCATCCTTAGGATCGACAAAATTTTCTGATTGTATCACATACAACCTTTCCTTCTAAAACTGGTAAGGAAACTCATTTTGACATCCATCGCAGATTTCATAAATGCAGCTTATGCTAACATGATTCCGACGGACTTAAGCATCGCTACGGATGAGAAAATCTCATCGTAGTCAACTCCTTGAACTTGTGAAAACTCTTTGCCACAAGTCGAGCTTCATAGAAGGTGACATTACCGTCCATGTCCGTCTTCTTCTTAAAGACCCATTTATTTCAATGGCTTGCCGATCATCGGGCAAGTCCACCAAAGTCCATGTTATGATACATGGATCCTACCTCGGATTTCATGGTTTCTAACCATTTGTCGGAATTTGGGCCCACCATCGCTTCTCCATAGCTCGTGGGTTCATTGTTGTCTAGCAACATGACCTTCAAGACATGATTCTTGTACCACTCAAGTAGTATCGCATCCTTGTCACCCCACGAGGTGCGTCGGTGACTTGATCGAAACTTCATGATCACTATCATAAGCTTCTACTTCAATTGGTGTAGGTGCCACGGAACAACTTCGTGTGCCTGCTACACACTTGTTGAAGTGACGGTTCAATAACCTCATCAAGTCTCCACCATCCTCCCACTCAACTTTTCGAGACGAACTTTTCCTCGAGAAAGGACCCGATTCAAGAAACAATCCCTATTGCTTTCGGATCTGAATTAGGAGGTATACCCAACCGTTTTGGGTGTCCTATGAAGATGCATTTTGTCCGCTTTGGGTTCGAGCTTATCAACCTGAAACTTTTCCATATAAGCGTTGCAGCCCCAAACCTTTAAGAAATGACAACTTAGGTTTCTCTAAACCATAGTTCATACGGTGGTACCCTATTAAAGTGAGTGCGGTTGTCTCTAATGCCTAACCCATGAACGATAGTGGTAATTCGATAAGAGATATCATGGTACGCACCATATCCGATAGAGTGCAACTATGATGTTCGGACACACCATCACACTATGGTGTTCGGCGGTATTAATTGTGAAACAATTTGCACAATGTCTTAATTGTGTGCCAAAACTTCGTAACTCAGATATTCTATCCTCTTGTCACGAAGATCTTAAACTTCACTCTGAATTTACTTGAACCATTCAATAATTCAGACTTGTGTTTCATCAAGTAAATGTACTCAACATCTACTCGAATCATCGTGAAGTAAGAACATAACGATATTCTTTGCATGCCTCATCACTCATTGGACTGCACACATCAAAATGTGTCACTTCAACAAGTTGCTATCTTGTTCCATCTTCTTTGAAACCGAGGCTTTTCGGTCATCTTGCCCATGTGGTATGATTTGCATGTCTCAAGTGATTCAAAATCAAGTGAGTCCAAGCGATCCATCTGCATGGAGTTTCTTCATGCGTATACACCAATAGACATGGTTAGCATGTCTCAAACTTTTCAAAAGCGAGTGAGTCCAAAGATCCATCAACATGGAGCTTCTTCATGCGTTTATGACTTACATGGCAGTGCCACAAGTAAGTGGTACTATCATTACTATCTTATATCTTTTGGCATGAAAATGTGTATCACTACGATCGAGATTCAATAAACCATTCCTTTAGGTGCAAGACCATTGAAGGTATTATTCAAATAAATAGAGTAACCATTATTCTCCTTAAATGAATAACCGTGTTGCGATAGACATAATCCAATCATGTCTATGCTCAGCGCAAACACCAAAAACAATTATTTAGGTTTAACATCAATCTCGATGGTAGAGGGGCGTGCGATGCTTGATCACATCAACCTTGGAAACACTTCCAACACATATCGTCGACTCATCTTTAGCTAGTCTCCGTTTATTCCGTAGCTCTTTTATTTGAGTTACCAACACTTAGCAACCGAACGGTATCTTAATACCCTGGTGCTACTAGGAGTACTAGTAAAGAACACATTAACATAATGTATATCAATATACTTCTATCGACCTTGCCACCTTCTTATCTACCAAGTATCTAGGGTAATTCTGCTCCAGTGTCTATTCCCCTTATTACAGAAGCACTTAGTCTCGGGTTTGGGATCAACCTTGGGTTTCTTCACTAGAGCAGCAACTGTTTTGCCGTTTCATGAAGTATCCCTTCTTGCCCTTGCCCTTCTTGAAACTAGTGGTTTCAACCATCAACAATTGATGCTCCTTCTTGATTTCTACTTTCGCGATGTCAAACAACGCGAATACCTCAAGGATCATCATCTCTATCCTTGATATGTTATAGTTCATCACGAAGCTCTAGCAGCTTGGTGGCAATGACTTTGAAGAAACATCACTATCTCCATCGGAAGTTTAACTCCACTCGATTCAAGTGATTGTTGCACTCGGACAATCTGAGCACAAACTCAACGATTGAGCTTTTCTCTCTTAGTTTGCAGGCTAAGAAAATCGTCGGAGGCCTTATACCTCTTGGCGTGGGCACAAGCTTGAAATCCCATTTCAGCCCTCGAAACATCTCATATGTTCATGACGTTTCAAAACGTCTTTGGTGCCTCTACTCTAAACCGTTCAAGCTGAACTATCACGTAGTTATCAAAACTTGTATGTCCGATGTTGAAACATCCACAAGCGGCGTTTGGGGTTTAGCACACTGGCGGTGCATTAAGGACATAAGCTTTCTCTGTCCGCATAATCGCTACTTTCAACTTTCAACTATATTTTCTCTAGGAACATATCTAAGCAGTGGAACTAAAGCGCGAGCTTTCGACATAATTTGCAAAAGGTCTTTTGACTATGTTCAGGATAATTAAGTTCATCTTATGAACTCCCACTCGAGATAGACATCCTCTCGGTCATCTAAGTGATTACATGATCCAAATCAACTAGGCCGTGTCCGATCAACACGTGAGACGGACTAGTCATCATCGGTGAACATCTTCATGTTGATCGTATCTACCATCGACTCATGCTCGACCTTTCGGTCTCCGTGTTCGAGGCCATGTCTGTACATGCTAGGCTCGTCAAGTTAACCCTAAGTGTATTGCGTGTGTAAATCTGTCTTACACCCGTTGTATGTGAGCGTAAGAATCCATCACACCCGATCAACACGTGGTGCTTAGAAGCGACGAACTGTAGCAGCGGTGCACGTTAGGGAGAACACTTCTTGAAATTTGTGTAAGGATCATCTTATTTACTACCGTCGTTCTAAGTAAACAAGATGCATAAACATAATAAACATCACATGCAATTATATAGTGACATGATATGGCCAATATCATTTTGCTCCTTTGATCTCCATCTTGGGGCTCCATGATCATCATCGTCACCGGCATGACACCATGATCTCCATCATCATGATCTCCATCATCGTGTCTTCATGAAGTTGTCTCGCCAACTATTACTTCTACTACTATGGCTACGGTTAGCAATAAAGTAAAGTAATTACATGGCGTTGTTGAATGACACGCAGGTCATACAATAAATAAAGACAACTCCTATGGCTCCTGCCGGTTGTCATACTCATCGACATGCAAGTCGTGAATCCTATTACAAGAACATGATCAATCTCATACATCACATATCATTCATCACATTCTTCTTGGCCATATCACATCACATAGCATACCTGCAAAAACAAGTTAGGCGTCCTCTAATTGTTGTTTGCATGTTTTACGTGGCTGCTATGGGTTTCTAGCAAAACGTTTCTTACCTCGCAAAACCACAACGTGATATGCCAATTGCTATTTACCCTTCATAAGGACCCTTTTCATCGAATCCGTTCCGACTAAAGTGGGAGGCGGCACCCGCTAGCCACCTTATGCACCAAGTGCATGTCGGTCGGTGGAACTTGTCTCACGAAAATGCGTGTAAGGTCGGTCCGGGCGCTTCATCCCACAATACCGTCGAAACAAGATTGGACTAGTAACGGCAAGCATATTGAACAAAATCAACGCCCACAACTACTTTGTGTTCTACTCGTGCAAAGAATCTACGCAATAGACCTAGCTCATGATGCCCTTTGTTGGGGAGCGTGGCAGAAATTGAAAATTTTCCTCGTGTCACCAAGATCTATCTATGGAGAAACTAGCAGCGAGGGAAGGAGAGTGCATCTACATACCCTTGTAGATCGTTAAGCGGAAGCGTTCATGTGAACGGGGTTGAAGGAGTCGTGCTCGTCGTGATTCAAATCACGGAGATCCTAGTGCGAGCGGACGGCACCTCCGCGTTCAACACACGTACAGCCGGTGGCGTCTCCCATGCCTTGATCCAGCAAGGAGAGAGGAGAGGTTGAGAAGACTCCATCCAACAGCAGCACAGCGGCGTGGTGGTGGTGGAGGCGTGGCAATCCCAGCAGAGGCCGCCAAGCACCAAGGAGAGGAGGAAGAAGAGATGCGAGGGCTGCACCAGCGAGAGGAGAAGTTCTCATGTCTTATGGGCAGCCCAGGCCTCTATTTATATAGGGGAGGGAGGAGGTGCGCCCCTCTGGGGTTCCCACCCCTAGGGGGCGGCAGCCCTAGATGGGAAACAAGGCGGCCAAGAGGGAGAGAGGAGGCGCCCCTAGGGTGGGCCTTAGGGCCCATCTAAGCCTAGGGTTTCCCCTTCTCCCTTTTTTCTCTTAGCTGCCCTTGGGCCCTTGTGGGGCGCACCAGCCCACTTAGGGGCTGGTCCTCACCACACTTGGCCCAAGCAAGCCTCCGGGTTGGTGGCCCCACTTGGTGGACCCGGGACCCTCCGGTGGTCCGGTACATTACCAAATCGCCGAAACTTTTTGGTGACCAAAACAGGACTTCCCATATATAAATCTTTACCTCCGGACCATTCCGGAACTCCTCGTGACGTCCGGGATCTCATCCGGGACTCCGAACAACATTCGGTAACCACATACAAGCTTCCTTTATAACCCTAGCGTCACCGAACCTTAAGTGTGTAGACCCTACGGGTTCGGGAGACATGCAGACATGACCGAGACGTTCTCCGGTCAATAACCAACAGCGGGATCTGGATACCCATGTTTGCTCCCACATGTTCCACGATGATCTCATCGGATGAACCACGATGTCAAGGACTCAATCGATCCGTATACAATTCCCTTTGTCTAGCGGTATTGTACTTGCCGAGATTCGATCGTCGGTATACCGATACCTTGTTCAATCTCGTTACGGCAAGTCTCTTTACTCGTTCCGTAACACATCATCCGTGATCAACCCCTTGGTCACATTGTGCACATTATGATGATGTCCTACCGAGTGGGCCCAGAGATACCTCTCCGTTTACGGAGTGACAAATCGATCTTGATTCGTGCCAACCCAGAGACACTTCGGAGATACCTGTAATGCACCTTTATAGCCACCCGATTCGTTGTGACGTTTGGTACACCAAAGCATTCCTACGGTATCCGGAGTTGCACAATCTCATGGTCTAAGGAAAAGATACTTGACATTTGAAAAGCTTTAGCATCTGAACTACGATCTTTGTGCTAGGCTTAGGATTGGGTCTTGTCCATCACATCATTCTCCTAATGATGTGATCCGTTATCAATGACATCCAATGTCCATGGTCAGAAACCGTAACCATCTATTGATCAACGAGATAGTCAACTAGAGGCTCACTAGGGACATGGTGTTGTCTATGTATCCACACATGTATTGCTGTTTTCGGTCAATACAATTATAGCATGAATAATAAACGATTATCATGAACAAGGAAATATAATAATAACTAATTTATTATTGCCTCTAGGGCATATTTCCAACAGCTGCGCGGGCTGGCGCCCGACTGGCGCCCTCGGTCGTCATGGCTTGCGTCATGGGCACCTCGCGAGGTACCCTGCCTTGAACTCTCCGCCTCCTCATGAGCCACTGACGAGGCCATGCACGAGAAGCTCCTCGTCGTCCGCCCCGCGAGGCTTGGCCCCTCGCGAGGGTCTTGAGCTTGCGTTGATGAAGATGGGCCGTCCTGGGCCTCCTTTGAGCCACGCCGCAGGCCACAGGCAGGCAAGTCTAGGGACCCCCGTTCCCAGAACACCGACAGTAGCCCCCGGGCCCACGGCGTGCCCGAACTTTGCCTAGCAGAGAGGCGTAAGGGCAAGTGCGAAGCGTCGCGGGCCCTAACAGCCTGCGGCCTTGGGCGCCGCGTGGCGGTTGATTGGACGCGTGCGCACTGCTTCCCCACGATGCCTCGGTAACCACCCGGATTCGACAAGTCCCTGCATGCAGAGTTGGTCATGATTACCGGTGATCATGGAGGCCGACTGTTGGCCCTCGTCGGCAATAAGTACGGAACGACGCGCGCCCTTCCAGCCTATCCTTCTGCTTCTCCTCTTCCTCGTCTCGTCTGGTTGCCATGGCTCTGATCCGCCGGTTCTCCAAGGAAGAGAAGGGAAAGGCTCCTCAAGAGGATCCTGACCTGCTCCCTCCAAGGAAGCGGCTTGCTCCCTGGTGTTAGGGCAGGAGCGCTCGCCAGGAGGCGCCCATGCCCTGGTGCGTGCGGCCGCCACCGGGGTTTCCTCTTCCCTCGTACGCGCAAATTGGTGGCCCTGAAGGAGGCGACGCCGGGCGCCACGAGCGGCACCGCCGACGACGCCGACGGGTCACGAAGGTGTGCGTCTTCCCCCCTGGAGTCCACGCCGAGGGCTCCTGCCGGGAGGTCGTGCTTCGCGTCGCCGCGCCTCCTAAGTCTTGGATTCGTCTTCCTTCTTTCTTCGCCTCCGTCGTCCGGCAGGGGGAACCCCTGGAACTCTGGCTGCAGCACGCCAGCTGCGGCACCCTCGCGACCGGGGCAGAGGTTGCGGTAGTTGCCCCGGGCGAGGTCTTCATGACTCGAGGCTGGGGCGAGGTCGCCCGGGTCTGCAGGACGAGGGGCGCCCTCACGATCCACCTGGAGTACAACGGTGCTTCGGTGGTGTCCTTCAAGGTCTTCGACGCGGAGGGTCGTCGGCTGGAGTGCTGCCCCGGGAGATGCGGTCGGGGCCCTGCTGCGGTGAGACGGAGGCCGACCGACCACTCCCTTGGCAGCTTCTCAGGCGATGAAGGCGCCGGAGGATCCAGCGACTCCGCCGAGCTCTTGGCGACGCGGAGACGGCGGCGACAGCTCTGAACCCCGAGCTGCGCGCTCCCGAGTAGGGCTGGCTCTTGGTCGTCGCCGCCTCGATCTGGATGGGGTTGGCTCGGACTGGGTGGCCCTTGTTGATGATGGCGTCTGCCGTGGTGGTCCCTGAGATAGGACTCTTTAGGATTCGCGTCTTTTGTTCCTACAAGGAGCCAAGAATGTACCCCGCGGGGGCTTGTAAGATGTTTGTAGCTTCGTTTGTCAATATAATCCTTATTGTGAGGCAGTGCGAGATGCTCATTCCGTTCTAGCTCAGTTTCTTCCTTTCGGACCTCGTGAGGGCTTGATGCTCTGCACCGACAGGTCCCAGTCCCAAGGCGGCCTCAGCCGTTGCTGGTATGCCAGGTCGCGATGCCGTGGTCAAGGCCAGGAGGTGAGCGGCCCGAGGTCCGGTAAGAGCCTCTGAGTCGCGATGCTCAGGGGGTCCCCCTTGGTGCTCAAGCAGCCATCATTCGGTGAGAAAGGAGAGCGAAGTTGCTAAGACGGGGTTGCATTGAGTGTGGGGATGGTGTTGCGATGACTAGTGTGTCCGGAGGGTGACTTATCTTCGAGGGTCAGGACAATGCTTCCTGGTGCGGCGCTAGGTCCGTGCCTTGGCTAGAGATTGCATGGCGAGGTCGTTTCGTGCTCCTTGGAGGGACCCCGCAGGTTCACCACAAAAGGAACAAGAGCTCGCCGTGGCGATCGTTAGTCCTGCCATTAGTTGCTTTGGAGAGGCGCGAGAGGCCTCGCGAGGTGCGTTGGGGCACCCGTGAGCCAGCGTGGGACTCACGAGGCCCTACCTCAAGGCGGGTTGCGCCTGGCTCTGGGCCTTATCTTGAGTGTGTTCCTGCAAAATTGGCGGATGCGGTGCTCTCGTCTTGGTCTGGCTCTCGGGCTGGTCTCGGCCGTCGTTGGCAAGCCAGTCGCGATGCCATGGACAAGACCAGAGGGTGAGGGCGGAGGCGGTAGGAGCCACGAGTCGCGATGCTCGGGCACCCCCTTTAACGCAAGCTAGGTCGATGCAACAACTCTCGTCCTCGGGTCCCGGCTCTCGGGCTGGTCTCGGCCGCTTGTTGGCAAGCAGTCGCGATGCCATGGACAAGACAAGAGGGTGAGGGCTGGAGAGCGGTAGGAGCCTGAGTCGCGATGCTCAGGCACCCCCATTTAACGTGCAAGCTGGGTTAGATGATGAAACTCTACGTCCTCGGGTCCCGGCTCTCGGGCTGGTCTCGGCCGTCGGCAAGCCAGGTCGCGATGGCATGGACAAGACCAGAGGGTGAGGGCGGAGGGCGGTAGGAGCCACGAGTCGCGATGCTCGTGCACCCCCTTTAACGTGCAAGATTCCGCCACCCGGAAAAGGCACCAAATAACAAGCATGGTGGAGCAAGAGCATAATCCTAAGGAAAAGTAGGAAGGATACATGCACTGGACTGGCCCGGCGGCTTGGGATGATGCAGCCAAGGGCACCCCCAACAGGATAGGCTAACGACATGAAATAAAGGGATACATGCCGCAGGGCGGACCCACGGCACTCGGGAATAATCTGACCTGAAGGCGCTCCCACGGAAATAAAACTTAAAGATGTCACTGGTGATGTTGGGGATGAAGGGGTGTTGGTGTAGCAGACTCGGTGGGCTGCGGAGCCGATCTGACGAGCCCCAGGCCCGGGGCCTCGGGAGGCTCCGGGCGCTGGCGGCTCCTCGCGGGCCATCTCCATCTCCGCCCGGGGCTGCGGCGTGCGACCTCTTGAGCCTCAGGATGGTCCTCATGAGACAGTGGTGCGCGGCAGCCCGCGTTTGGCGAGCCATAAGGCATGCGACGTGGCTAATGGGGCGGACCTCGCAGCGTCCCACTCGTGAGGGCCAGAGGCGCTCTTGAGATCGGCTCGGTTGAGCCCTGGTAAGTCGATGCAGACAGACGCAGCCCGCCATCCTCGCCTGGATGGGGGCCACAGTGAGTGGCGGCAGCTGCCCTCATGACCCTTGACTCCTGTAGCTCTGAATGGCCTTGGCGAGACTCTTGAGGGTTCGCCCTCCTAGTCTTGCTCACGCTTGGGAAGCGTGCTTCGAAACACGCCTCCACGTGGTGCCCAAGCGCCTCCCTCGAGACCTTGGCAAGGTCGGTAGCCCTCCAGGTGAGAGCCCCCGAGCCCTGCCTGAGGAGGGCGAGGGCGCGCTTTCCTATGCAATGGAAGGAGGCTCCCCCTGGCCCGATGTGGGCCCTGAGGGGCCTGTCTCTTGAAGAGCCGGGCCGGTCAATGTCTTCTTCTTCTTGGGTGCGGCCTCGGGAGGCCTCCTGCTGTTGTGGTCTGGGTCATCCAGCGATGTGGCCTGAAAGGCTCGCTCCAGGGAGCACACTGCGTCTCTCTCTTCACAGGGCACCGTGATGACCCCGCCGCTTCCTGGCATCTTGAGGACATTGTAGCCATGGTGGGTTATGGCCATGAATTTGGCCAACGCTGGGTACCCGAGGATGGCGTTGTACGGCAGGAGAATGTGGGCGACGTCGAAGTCGATGAGCTCGGTGTGGTAGTTGTCGCGAGCCCCGAAGGTGACAGGAAGGCGGACCTGCCCGATCGGGACCGTGGAGCCGTCGATGACTCCGGAGAAAGGCTTGGTTGGCTGAAGCTGACTGTAAGGCACTTGAAGATTGTTGAATGTTTCCACGGATAGGACGTTGAGCCCTGCTCCGCCGTCGATGAGGGTCTTGGTGACTAGCACATTGCTGATGATTGGGGAACAAAGCATCGGGAGAACTCCGGTGTGGCTGCGCACTTGAGCTGATCTGCTGAGTTGAGCGTGATGGCGCACGCCGACCACGAGAGGGCGCGGCGGCCTCGAGCTTGGGAGGACTGCATTCGCCGTGGGCGAACTGCTTGAAGATGCGCTGAGAGGCTGGGGCTTGAGCTCCGCCCGGGATGCTGAGCGATCGCACGCGCTTCGGAAGCCCCGGCCCCCTCGTCGATGGCGGTCTTGATTCTCCTTGGCGGCGGGCGGCGGAGGAGCCTGCGTTCCCTGCAGGCGATCCTCGCGAGGCTGATCCTCCGGCCTCCCTCGCGAGGTGGGTCTTGCCAGCGGTCCTCGCTAGGTTGGTCGCGCCACCCTTGGCGCGGGCCGCGGTCTTCCCAGCGTCTGCATTCCTTCCTCCTCCTCGGCCGTAGCCCCTGGCCGCCACGCCTTCGGGCGTCTGCCGACCCTTCCTTCAGCGTCGGCCGGAGCTCTTGACATTCATTGGTGTTGTGAGTGTGGAGGTCGTGGTACACACGACCGGCTGCCCTTGGAGGACTCGGGCTGATCTCTCGCCTCGCTTGGTATGCGGTTCGGCCGCGAGTACGGCAGCCCCTTGCGCTTCACGTCCTTGGCCTTGGACTTCTTCTCTTGGGATCCACGGCGGGCAGCTCGAGGAGGAGAGGTGCCCTCCTCAGCCCTGGCGCACTTGGTCGCCAAGTTGAACAGCTCGTGGAGGTGCAGATCTTCATGCATCGCCACTCCTCCTTCATCTTGGCGTCGCGCATGCCGTCGGAGAAGGCGAGATGATGGCCTCGCCGTTACCCTAGGGATCTTGAGGCGCGTTGTTGAAGCGCTGGATGTACTTTTTGGGTTTCCCGGCTGCTGCTTGATTCGGCGATGTCGCCACGGCGGGTGGCGGTCGCGAGTACCACGGAAGTTGGCGATGAAGCGGTGCGCATCTCGGTCGAGAAGAGATCATGCCTGGGGCAGATTCAGGAGCAGTGCGGGCCCGTCCTTGGCGCCATGGGAAACCAGTTCGCCATGACCTTTTCATCCCGTTGGCAGCCTCGATGCCTGGCTCGTGAAAGCTGGAGGAACTCCGTAGGGTCGGTTGTGCCGTCGTGGCGAGGGGCAGGTCGGCTTGAACTTGGCGGGCCCGCGACGCTGCGCTTCGGAGGTGAAAGCGCGGCAGCCCGCCGTGGCGCGGGGGGCCTCGGTCGGCAGAGAGCTTGGTCTTGTGGGCCTCCCTGCGCCGTGGCTGGGGGCAGCGCAGGGTCTTGACGTGTTGGAGCGGGGAGCGCTCGGGCATCTTCTTGCAGGCAAGGAACTTCTTGACAGCTCTGCTCTTGCCGCACCGACACCTAGCGGAACGGGTTCCGCCCAGGGACCGCGCGCCTTGGGGCCAGGGCGCCTTCTTGGGGAGGAGGCGGCTGAGGCGCCCGGGAGCTTCATCGCCAGCAGCTGGGCGGGTGCGGTGCAGCGAGGCGGACGGCGGGTCGCCTCTGCAGCGCAGACGAGCTCGGCGACTTCGGTCGAGCCATTCTTCGTAAACGTCGTCGGCGGGCGGTAGCGCAGAGCTCGTTAGCGCGATGAGTGTAACTTCGGGCCTCCATGGCCGTGCGGGCGCGCGTGACGAAGAACCAGCGGGGTGGCGGCGGCGTGGCGGTGCGGCCGTCCCGCCTCATGGGCGAGTCTTTGGGGCGGCGCTTGCTGCTCGTTGCCGCCGGGCGGTGGCGGCGTTGGCGGCGGCGACGGGAATGACATGGCGCCCACCGGCAGGACCTGTCTGGCGACATGGGAGCCGAGGGCGGCTCGGCGCTTCAGCCGAGCCCGACAGGCGTCGGACATGGTTGCGGTGGTCGGGAAGAACGAGGCGACGAAGGCAGATTCCGTCGCACCTACGGGCGCGCCAAATGTCGGATTTCGGGTTCCGGCAGACCCTTCAGGTTCGAACACAGGGGTGCGCGCGGAGATCCAACCCTCCACCATCTCGTACCTTGCCGAATCGCAGGGACCAGAACAGCACAAGAGACACAAGTTTTATACTAGTTCGGGCCACCGTTGTGGTGTAATACCCTACTCTAGTTTGTGGCGTGGTGTATTGCCTCTTGGGCCGATGAGGAACAGTACAGGGAAGAACAGCCTCGCGAGGGTCTGTTCTTGGTGGGTGTGATGAACTGCTAGGTGGTGTTCCGTTGCTCTAGCTTGAGGATCGGGTCTCTATCTCTCTCTCTGGATTCCAAATGCCAGATCTCTCTCCTTTCGATCCCCCTGCTCTGAGTGTGGCTACTCCTATTTATAGGCGAAGGCGCTGGGCCTCTTCCCAAATATTGAGCGGGAAGGCGCCAACAATTAGCCATTTGAAGGGGAACAACGGGTACACTAATCGACTAAAGTTGGTCCTCGCTTTGCCAAAGGCTTTGGTGATAGCCTTTGCTTGGGCTCCACGATGACTCCTTCCAGCCGTTGGGCTGGTCTTGGTCTTGTTGCACCAAAGCGGATGCCTTTGCTTGATGCTCTCGCTGCGCTTGCTCCCTTTGCACCAAAGGGAAAGGAGGACGATCTGTGGCTGGCGCCCGCCCGGGCGCCCTCGGTCGTCATGGCTTGCGTCATGGGCACCTCGCGAGGTACCCTGCCTTGAACTCTCCGCCTCCTCATGAGCCAGCTGGCGAGGCCATGCACGAGAAGCTCCTCGTCATCCGCCCAGCATCTGGCCCCTCGCGAGGTCTTGAGCTTGCGTTGATGAAGATGGGCCGTCCTGGGCCTCCTTTGAGCCACGCCCGCGGCCATGAGGCGAGCAAGTCAGGGACCCCCATTCCCAGAACGCCGACACATGTAAATAGAATAACAATTATTCTTTGACTTAAATGAATAACCGTATTGCAATAAACATGATCCAATCATATTATGCTCAACGCAAACACCAAATAACATTTATTTTAGGTTCAACACTAATCTCGAAGGTAAAGGGAGTGTGCGGTGGTGATCTTATCAACATTTGGAATCATTTCCAACACACATCGTCACCTCATCCTCAACTAGTCTTTGTTGATTTTGTAACTCCTGTTTCGAGTTACTAATCATAGCAACTGAACGAGTATCAAATACCCAGGGGCTACTATCAACACTAGTAAAGTACACATAAATAACATGTATATCATATATACTTTTGTTCACTTTGCCATCCTTCTTATCTGCCAAGTATTTGGGGCAGTTCCGCTTCCAGTGACCATTTCCTTTACAGTAGAAGCACTCAGTTTCAGGCTTGGGTCTAGCTTTGGGATTCTTCATGGGAGTGGTAACTTGCTTGCCATTCTTCTTGAAGTTCCTTTTCTTTCCCTTGCCCTTTACTTGAAACTAGTGGTCTTGTCAACCATCAACACTTGATGCTTTTCTTGATTTTTACCTTCGCCGATTTCAGCATCGTGAAGAGCTCGGGGAATCGTTTTCGTCATCCCTTGCATATTATAGTTCATCACGAAGTTCCAGTAACTTGGTGATAGTGACTAGAGAACTCTGTCAATCACTATCTTATCTGGATGATTAACTCCCACTTGATTCAAGTGATTGTAGTACTCAGACATTCTGAGCACATGTTCACTGGTTGAGCTATTCTCCTCCATCTTGTAGGCAAAGTACTTGTCAGAGGTCTCATACCTCTCGACTCGGGCATGAGTCTGAAATACCAATTTCAGCTCTTGGAACATCTCATATGCTCCGTGAAATTCCAAAACATTTTTGTAGTCCCGGTTCTAAGCCATAAAGCATGGTGCACTAAACTATCAAGTAGTCATCATACCGAGCTTTGTAAAACGTTCATAACGTCTGCATCTGCTCCTGCAATAGTTCTGTCACCTAGCGGTGCATCAAGGACATAATTCTTCTATGCAGCAATGAGAATAATCCTCAGATCACGGACCTAGTCCGCATCATTGCTACTATCATCTTTCAACTTAGTTTTCTCTAGGAACATATCAAAAAATAAAACAGGGGAGCTATACGCGAGCTATTGATCTACACCATAGATATGAAAATACTATCAGGACTAAGTTCATGATAAATTAAAGTTCAATTAATCATATTACTTAAGAACTCCCACTTAGATAGACATCCCTCTAGTCATCTAAATGATCACGTGATCCATATCAACTAAACCATGTCCGATCATCACGTGAGATGGAGTAGTTTTCAATGGTGAACATCACTATGTTGATCATATCTACTATATGATTCACGTTTGATCTTTCGATCTTAGTTTTCCGAGGCCATATCTGCATATGCTAGGCTCGTCAAGTTTAACCCGAGTATTCTGCGTGTGCAAAACTGGCTTGCACCCGTTGAATGTGAACGTAGAGCTTATCACACCCGATCATCACGTGGTGTCTTGGCACGATGAACTATAGCAACGGTGCATACTCAGGGAGAACACTTATACCTTGAAATTTAGTAAGGGATCATCTTTAATGCTACTGTCGTACTAAGCAAAATAAGTTGCATAAACGATTAACATCACATGCAATCAAAATATGTGACATGATATGGCCATCATCATCTTGTGCTCATGATCTCCATCACCGAAGCATCGTAATGATCTCCATTGTCACCTGCGCGACACCTTGATCTCCATCGTAGCATCGTTGTCGTCTCGCCAACTATTGCTTCTACGACTATCGCTACTGCATAGTGATAAAGTAAAACAATTACATTGCCATCGCATTGCATAAAATAAAGCGACAACCATATGGCTCCTGCCAGTTGCCGATAACTCTGTTACAAAACATGATCATCTCATACAACAATTTATATCACATCATGTCTTGACCATATCACATCACAGCAAGCCCTGCAAAAACAAGTTAGACATCCTCTACTTTGTTGTTGCAAGTTTTATGTGGCTGCTACAAGCTTCTAGCAAGAACCATTCTTACCTACGCACCAAAACCACAACTATTTTTCGTCAAGTGTGTTGTTTTAACCTTCAAGAAGGACCGGGCGTAGTAAAACTCGATTCAACTAAAGTTGGAGAAACAGACACCTGCTAGCCACCTGTGTGCGAAGCACGTCGGTAGAACCAGTCTCACGAACGCGGTCATGTAATGTCGGTTCGGGCCGCTTCATCCAACAATACCGCTGAATCAAAGTAAGACGTTGCTGGTAAGCAGTATGACTATTATCGCCCACAACTCCTTGTGTTCTACTCGTGCATATAACATCTGCGCATAAACCTGGCTCGGATACCACTGTTGGGGAACGCAGTAATTTCAAAAAAAAACCTACGATCACGGAAGATCTATCTAGGAGATGCATAGCAACGAGAGGGGAGAGTATGTCCACGTACCCTCGTAGACCGAAAGCGGAAGCGTTTAGTAACGCGGTTGATGTAGTTGAATGTCTTCGCGATCCAACCGATCCAAGTACCGGACGTATGGCACCTCCGCGATCAGCACACGTTTAGCTCGGTGACGTCCCTCGAACTCTTGATCTAGTTGAGGCCGAGGGAGAGTTCCGTCAGCACGAGGGCGTGGTGACAGTGATGATGAAGTTACCGGCGCAGGGCTTCGCCTAAGCACTACGACGATATGACCGAGGTGTGTAACTATGGAGGGGGCACCGCACACGGCTAAAATATTAACTTGTGTGTTCTAGGGTGCCCCCTGCCCCCGTATATAAAGGAGGGAGAGGGAGAGGCAGCCGGCCCTAGGGGGCGCGCCAAGGTGTGGAGTCATACTGGTTCGAGAACTATGTAGACATGACCGATACACATCTCCGATCAATAACCAATAGCGGAACCTGGATGCTCATATTGGCTCCTACATATTCTACGAAGATCTTTATCGGTCAAACAGCATAACAAAATACGTTGTTCCCATTGTCACCGGTATGTTACTTGCCCGAGATTCGATCGTCGGTATCATCATACCTAGTTCAATCTCGTTACCGTCAAGTCTCTTTAATCGTTCCATAATACTTCACCCCGCAACTAACTCATTAGTCACATTGCTTGCAAGGCTTATAGTGATGAGCATTACCGAGAGGGCCCAGAGATACCTCTCCGAAACACGGAGTGAAAAATCCTAATCTCGATCTATGACAACCCAACAAATACCTTCGGAGACACCTGTAGAGCATATTTATAATCGCCCATTTACATTGTGACGTTTGATAGCACAGAAAGTGTTCCTCCGGTATTCAGGAGTTGCATAATCTCATAGTCTGAGGAACATGTATAAGTCATGAAGAAAGCAGTAGCAATGAAACTGTAACGATCATAATGCTAAGCTAACGAATGGGTCTTGTCCATCGCATCATTCTCCTAATGATGTGATCCCATTCATCAAATGAAAACACATGTCTATGGTTAGGAAACATAACAATCTTTGATAAACGAGCTAGTCAAGTAGAGGCATACTAGGGACACTTATGTTTTGTCTACACTACTAGGAATAGGCCTACTAATGGCGCACTAGTTTTGCCTACTAATGGCGCATTACCAGTGCGCCATTAGTATCACGCCACTAGAATTTTTTACTAATGGCGCACCACTGGTGCGCCATTAGTATATAATATACTAATGGCGCACTGGCAGTGCGCCATTAGTTTTGCCCACTGATCGCCATTAGTGTCTTATATACTAATGGCGCATGACATGGTAGTCGCCATTAGTAACAATTTTTTAATTTTTTCCTTAATCTCAAGTCACTATTTCACCTATGAGGTATCCAACACATATATATACAACAAGCATCCATATAACAATCATAGCCAACACACAAGTTCCATCATATATACATACATAGCCAACACACAATTTCCATCATATATACATACATAGCCAACACACAAGTTCCATCATATATACATACATAGCCAACACATAGTTCCATCGTTACATATTACAAAAGTTTCACATTGTTCATCCAACACCGTTATCCATCAAATCACAAAAGTTTCACATTGATACAAAACAAAAACACAAATGGAAAAGAAGCACTCCATCCAGGCAAGCTTCCGTCAATTAAATCAAATCTACAAAATGATAAACAAGAAGTTAGAAGAAGAAAAAGAAGAAGACTAGAAGAATACTAGAAGAAGAACACTAGAAGAAGAATAAGAAGAGTTTTGGAAAAGAAGAAGAATAAGAAGAAGACTATAAGCTTATTATGTAAACTTGATCATTTTGTGCTAACATAAGTTATTTTGGAGCTAACCTATAGGAAACTAAGCATATAAGCTCTAAGTTAGTATATTAGAGCCAACTTAGGTAAAATGAAGCTAACCTATGTCATTTTGGAAAAGAAGAAGAATAAGAAAAAGACTATAAGCTTATTATGTAAACTTGATCATTTTGTGCTAACATAAGTTGTTTTGGAGCTAACCTATAGGAAACTAAGCATATAAGCTCTAAGTTAGTATATTAGAGCCAACTTAGGTAAAAATGAAGCTAAACTATAGGAAACTAAGCATATTAGAGATAACATGGTAACTAAGTATATATATATATATATATATATATATATATATATATATATATATATATATATATATATATATATATATATCATTTTGGATAACTAACCTATTGGAGATCGACATACCGACAAAGTTCAGTTCTCATGCATTGTTCTTCTCCTTCTTCTCCTTCCTCTCACGATGCGCCTAGAGCGGCGAGGCGGTGGAGGCGAGTGGAGGCGGTGGGATGTAGTCTTCTACCACAATTGGCGTGGTCATGTCGCCCGGTGTGGGATCGCTTGGCGCCACCACCGGTGCGTGGTCATTGTCGAGCACCACCACCATCGCGAGGCCACCTTCAGGCATGACCATCGCTAGGTCATCCTCAGCCACCTCCATCTCTTGCCCATGGTCAGCCACCACCATCTCTTGCCCTTGGTCAGCCACCACCAGCGCTAGGTCATCCTCAGCCTGATGCCCATCGTCATCCTGCAGCTCCTCATCCTCACTCTGCTCCTCTTCTCCCGCACTCCAGTCCGGATCATCCTTCTTGTTGTCTATCTTTGCTGCAGAATCGCTCTTGCTTTCGCTCTGACCAGAATCGCTCTTTGCTTCGCTACTGACCATAGTCATTGCTGCTTTGGCTGTAGCCGCTGTCGCTGCTGCTGCTCCCATTACCTGTCCAAAATGCAACAATGACCGTTAACAATCGATGTGAGACAAAGCCAAATGTAGAGGAATAAGAAGAGGCAGAACGTACCAGCATCATCATCGGCAGCGTAGCGCATGCGACACATAGTCGTGTTGAACACCTTCACGATGAGCATGTTGGCGTCGTCGTCGTACCTGAAGAGAAGGAAGTACCCCAGCCGCAGGTCGTAGGCACGGTAGAACTTCTCCCACCCACGAGACAAGTACATGTGTCCCTTCTTGATCACCAACTGCACATCCCACTACCTGCGAAACCCGCTGCCGGCCTGTCGCAGCTTCACATTATTTGGCGGATCTTCACCCATCAGCATGTTCATAAAACTGTCAGGCAGCCTCTGCAGTTTGGGACAATGAGTGATGTAGCAAACAACAGATATCATAATGAGATGGGTGAAGGGGAGATCTCTCGTTTTATATACCTGCGTCATGGATGATACTGAAGCCTCAAGTATGATAGTGAAGAACTCGGAAGCATCCAACTCGTACTGCGGTGTCGCAGATCGGCGGTGGCTACTTCCCGCCATCTCTGATAAGCAGCAGAAGAGACCAATTAGTACCCTTACAACAGATCATAAAACATGCATGATAACATGCATTAGTCGCAAGTACCCCATATGTCCTACTTTTAGCAAAGTAATGCTAAAATTCACGAAAAATTTCAGCATTACCTTTGCTGAAAATAGGACATATGGAGTACCCGAATTTGCCGGAACGGAAGTTAATCGACATTCCGGCAAACTCAAGGGCCTCTCGGGGTACCTACAACATCATCACAAGTACAGTAGCAGCAGCAATGAATACAGGCATAACAGCAGCAAAACTATATATTTTTATGCAGTAAACAAACGGACACTAAGAGTAGAATGTTCTTGCAACAAACATTATTGTGTGACATCGAAAGGCATCACACTGCTTAAAGGGAAGGATGACTTAAGTGGCAGATGTATATGATTGCACCACTTGATCTGCACTTCTCTATATTATATGATGTACTGAAGAACTTGAGCAAAAAAAGATAAATAGGAACATATTTCTCACCTTGGAGGTGTTGTTGCTGCTGCCTTTATCATTGTAGCCAGTGAATTAAGTTAGCTTGTATTTGGGCTTGCTTTTCATCCTAAGCTCTCTGCATCTATAACACAGAATAAGAGGGGAACTTGACAACTAGCTGGAGCATATATTTCAGGATCTTCTAATGGGGGGGTTGTTTAGTTTCCTAGTTCCATGCTTTTGTTGGACAAGTTAGAAATGAAGGTCCCTAAAATGGTATTTGATTAGTGGGCAAGCCCACAGATTTACAAATCCTTTGAAACACTAAGAACATTTGGTTCAATAATAAACAATTTTATTGGTTCACTTTCCTACATCACGCACAACAAGTTGAATTAGCCTAGAAAATTAAACCAAGGCTTTATGCAGACAAACAAGTTGAAATACTTCATGTACATGAAACAAAGAGGATCGATTACATTCAATTGTTGTGAGCATGGAATCAAATGAAACTCATTACTCTACATGGCATAGTCTATCATGTACATGAAAGAATGATGATCCAATTGCAGTTTATATTTGTAATTGACTAAAATAAGTCTTGTAGGAGTATCTTTTTTATACCTGTTGTAGGAGTATCTATATATACAAAAGTTAATCATTATGCTTGCGAGATCGAGTAACCAAATTTATTCAGCTGACCTCTCTACAAATTCATGGCGGGTGGACACAAAAGCCCACTTCTAAAGAACTATAATGATCTGTTTGAATTACTAATTAATAATATAAACTGGAACAGGAGCTCAAGTTTCTTGGACACAAGTTGACCATGCAACAACTACATGAGCAAAGCATTACTATACGTGACAAAACCTAGAAGCTTGATACAAAACGTTTTGAACTGCAGAGACAACAGAATCAACTTTGAATATTTTCTAAGTACAAACCAGCAATATCTAGGAACTAACAAAATTGTAACATCAAAACAAGAAATCATAAAAACACTAAATACAGGCCAAAGCAAATGATATGGCAGCTGACATGTACGTTCATTAGAAATATAAGACATTTCCTACTATAGTAATACAGTAAAACTCACATATACGCAACATAAAACCATCAGTATCGCAACATAAAACTACAACAACATAAAACTACTGTATCTACAATAGTAGCAAGATTAATCTGATAATACACAAGAGATTAGTCAGTTTTACTGGCTGTCTACTCTGCTGCTGCTGCGCTGCAGGGGCGGAGGAAGGGGCGCCGCCGGTGGAGAGGGCGAGGCCGAGGACGGCGTTGGGCTTGAGGGCCTGCAGCCTGGTGAGGCCGACGAGGTGGCCGTCCCCGACGCCGGCGGAGCTAGGGTTTGGGAGACGCGGCGGCGCTGAGGGGACGGGCGGTGGAGAGGGGTAGGGGAGGTCGCGGGAGAAGAGAGGAGGCGGGCGGGGCGCAACTGGGCTGGAGGGGCTGTCTGGGGGCGGGCAGCGGAGGGTTCGGCCGGTGGGCGCGCCTGGGCAGCGGGTGGTCAGCAGTGTGGCGGCGGCTAGGAACCCTAGCTGTCGCTCGGGAGGAGGGGACGCAGGCGGGCCATGGTGGAGGGGACGGCGAGGCGGCGGGCGTGGCGGAGGTGGACGGTGAGGGAGGTGGTCGGCGGAGGGTGGTGGGTGCACGGCCGGGACGGCGGGTGAGATGAGATGAGGGGAGGGATTAGAGTGTGGATTGGGGATTGGGATTTTCTTGTGGGGAGGCTTAGCAATGGCGCACCACCCGGGTGCGCCATAAGTACATCCATATCAATGGCGCACCACGGAAGGGTGCGCCATAAGTAATTTAATCTAGCCCGACTTGTCTTATATACCACCTAACCCTATCTACAATGAACCCGCCCACTAGCCCGGTGGTCAAGTCTAAAGCACACACATCGGGGGTCTGGTTCGATTCCTGTGCTCCCCAATATTTTTTATGCATTTTAAATCATGTTTGATATTTATTTGTGTTTAAATATGTTCAAACTTGTTTAAATCATAACAGTAATAATTTTTTATAAAAACAGTAATAATTTTTTATAAAATATGTTCAAATTTGTTACTTGAAAATATCATTGGCGGCGGTGGAGCGGGGAGGTGCGGGGACGGGTGCTCGTCGGCGACGGTGGAGCGGGGGAAGGTTGCGGTGGGTCATCGGCGGTGGTGGAGCTAGCGGGAGGTGCGGGTGGGATCGAGATCGAGATAAAGAACCCGCCCACTAGCCCGACTGGTCAAGATCTGCAAGACACACACCAGAGGTCCTCGGTTCGATTCCTGGCTCCCAATATTTTTTATGCATTTTAAATCATGTTTGATATTTATTTGTGTTTAAATATGTTCAAACTTGTTTAAATCATAACAGTAATATTTTTTATAAAACAGTAATAATTTTTAAAAATATGTTCAAATTTGTTACTTGAAAATATCATCGGCGGCGGTGGAGCGGGGAGGTGCGGGGTGCCGTTGGCGGTGGTGGAGCGGGAGGTGCGGGGACGGGTGCTCGTCGGCGGTGGAGCGGGAGGTTGCGGTGTGGGTCGTCGGCGGTGGAGCTAGCGGGGAGGTGTGGGGGGTGCCGTTGGCGGTGGAGCGGGAGGTGCGGGGGGGGTGCTCGTCGGCGGTGGAGCGGGGAGAGTTGCGGTGGGTCGTCGGCGGCGGTGGAGCTAGCGGGGAGGTGCGGGTGGGATCGAGATCGAGATCAAAAGTGTCCATGAAAATATACACGGTGCGCCATTAGCAGTTTTGCAAAAAAGTAAAAAAATTTATATTACTAATGGCGCACTGTTTACAAGGTGCGCCATTACTTGTTAGAACTAGTAATGGCGCACTTTGGCGTTATGCGCCATTAGAATGTATGGAAAAATGAAAAAAAATTCAATACTAGTGGCGCACCATGTGCCTGGTGCGCCATTAGTGTCTTCCTTACTAATGTCGCACCTCCAACTGGTGCGCCATTAGTATATAGTAGTGGCGCACTGCTTACCTGGTGCGCCATTAGTATCAATCCTATATATAGCCCTTTTCCTAGTAGAGCTATGTATTCACACATGTACTAAGTTTCCGGTTAATACAATTCTAGCATGAATAATAAGCATTTATCATGAAATAAGGAAATAAATAATAACTTTATTATTGCCTCTAGGGCATATTTCCTTCACTGGGCACTATGTCAATAGGTTAGTCCCAAAAAATGATATAAAGTTGCTATAAAATGATTGTAAAACATCCAAGAATGATAATATAACAGCATGGAACAATCAAAAATTATAGATAAAATGGAGACGTATCAGGTCCTAGCAGCGGCAGCCTCCGGGAGGGAGTTTATTTTGTTTCTTTGTTCCCTGCACTTGGACCGCATGGGCCGCGAGGGGGCGTGTAAGAACTTGGCGCTTGCGCCTTTATTTTAAAGTTTCTGCCTTGTGCTTTAAGTTATTGTGGTGCTTCTCATTTGGGCTCGTCTCCTTTTTTTTAGATTGCTTAATGCTCTGCATCTCTGGGACCCAGTCCCCAAGCAAGTGTTAGCCGTCGCTGGTATGCCAGGTCGCGATGCCTAGGGCAAGGCCAGGAGGTGAGGGGCTTGAGGTTCGGTGAGAGCTCTCGAGGCACGATGCTCGAGAGGTCCCCCTTGACGCGCTAGCGGTTCACGATAGAAAAAGGTATGAGGTTGCCAAAGCAATGGCAAAATGTTACTAGCACGACTTGCACGTGGCGCGGATGGGGTGACTTAGCTTAGAGCGTAGCGTGGAGGGATACATGGTCCGTTCAGAATCCCCACACTGTAAGAGCGCGATTCCTTAGAGCTTGGCTTCCTGTCTGCCTTCCGATCTGCGGCAAGTTAGCGCAAGTACCATGAGGGGTGCATGAAGAACTAACATTTTTTGTGTTTCAACTGACATCGACGCGACTGGATTGCGCCCTTCTGCTCCAACTTCCTCCCGAGGCCAACCCCTCTTTTCCTTGCTTGTCAACGTGCTTTATGTCCTCAGGACCCGGCCCTCTCGCAAAGCTTAGCCGCCACTGGTATGTCAGGCCGCGATGCCTGGGACAAGGCCAGGGAGTGAGGGCTCGAGGGCCAGTAAGAGCTCCTGAGGCGCGATGCTCAAGAGCTCCCCTTTTAACGTGCAAGCGACTCGCTCAGAAAAGAGGCGACATGTGATACGTCTCCAACGTCTCTATAATTTTTGATTGTTCCATGTTGTTATATTATCATTCTTGGATGTTTTACAATCATTTTATAGCAACTTTATATCATTTTTTGGGACTAACCTATTAACATAGTGCCCAATGCTAGTTGCTGTTTTTTGCTTGTTTTTTACATCGCAGAAAATCAATACCAAATAGAGTCCAAACGCAGCAAAACTTTTTGGAGATTTTTTTGGACCAGAAGACACCCTATGGGCCAAAAAGTACCTGAGGGGAGCTCTGAGGGGAGCACAACCCACCAGGGCGCGCCTGGGGGCCCAGGGCGCCCAGGTGGGTTGTGCCCACCTCGGTGGCCTCCTGCCTCTTCGCCCTATAAATTGCCAAATATTCCAAAACCCCCGAAGAGAACCCTAGATCGGAAGTTCCGCCACCGCAAGCCTCTGTATCCACGAAAACTAATCCGGACCCTGTTCTGGCATCTTGCCGGAGGGGGAGATCATCACCGGAGGCCATCTTCATCATCCCTATGGTCTCCATGATGAGGAGGGAGTAGTCTACCCTCGAGGCCGAGGGTTTGTAATAGTAGCTATGTGTTTAATCTCTCTCTCTCTCTCTCTCTCTCTCTCTCTCTCGTGTTCTTGAGATGGCACGATCTTGATGTATCACGGGCTTTGCTAATATAGTTGGATCATATGGTGTTTCCCCCTCTCTATCTTGTTGTGATGTTTGAGTTTTCCTTTTGAGATTTTTTTATCAGATTGATTACTTTTATGGATTTGAGAGCACTTGATATATGTCTTCCATATGAGTACTTGTGGTGACAATGGGGTATTATATTGATTCACTTAAGATATGTTTTGGTACTCAACTCACAGAATCCCGAGGTGACATTGGGGTAATCTATGCATAGGGGTTGATGCATGTTCTCGTATTTTGTTTCTCTGGTAGAAATCTTGGGGCACTCATTGAGGTTCTTTGTGTTGGATTGAGTATTACGAATCTGAATTTGCTTTGGTGTTATTTTAGTACGAACTCTTGATAGATCGATCGGAAAGAATAACTTGGTGTTATTTTAGTATGAACTCTTGGATAGATCGATCGGAAAGAATAGCTACAAAAAATTTCTTCTTATGTTCTCCGCTAGATAGGAACTTTGGAGTGATACTTCATCACACTTTGAGGGATGGTTATATGATCCAATTAGATTAGCATTGTTGAGAGATTGCACTAGTGAAAGTACGGACCCTAAGCCCTGCTTTCAAGCATTGCAATACCGTTGGCGCTCACTTTTATCACTTGCTACCTTGCTGTTTTTATTTATTCAGATTATAAAAATATAATTCTACCATCCATACTACACTTTTATCACCATCTCTTCGCCGAACTAGTGCACCTATACAAATTACCATTGTATTTGCTGTGTTGGGGACACAAGAGACTCTTTGTTATTTGGTTGCAAGGTTGTTTGAGAGAGACCATCTTCATCCTACGCCTCTCATGGATTAATAAACCTTAGGTCATCCACTTGAGGGAAAATTGCTACTGTGCTACAAAACTCTGCGCTTGGAGGCCCAACACGAGTCTATTAGAATAAAGTTGCGTAGTAGACATCAAGCTCTTTTCTGGCACCATTGCCGGGGAGGTGAGTGCTTGAAGGTATATCCTTAGATCTTGCAATTGAATCTTTAGTTTCTTGTTTTATCACTAGTTTGGTTTATAAAAATAAAATTACAAAAAAAATGGAATTGAGGTGGTCTCATATTGTCATCTTTATAGTGTCTTTCTTGAAAATGATGGAAATGAAAATTGTGCTCATTTGTTAGAAGAAGAATTCAATATAATGTTTAGCTTAAATGATGAGCATGATTGCAATGTTGCTAGTATGAATTCTTTGAATATTCATGATGCTAATGATATGCAAAGCCATAAGCTTGGGGATGCTATGTTTGATGAACATGATATTTTTAGTCCCCCAAGTTTCAATGAGAAAATTTATTATGATGCAAGGATGCCTCCTATCTATGATGATTATCATGATGACATGTATGCTATAAAGAATAATGATAACCATGAAACTTGTCATCATGATTTTAATTTCCATTCCCATGATAGTTATTTTGTTGATTTTGCTCCCACTACTATTCATGACAATAAATTTGCTTATGTGAAGAGTAATAATTTTTTATGTATGTGGATCATGAGAAGAATTCTTTATGTGATAGCTATATTGTTCAATTCATTCATGATTCTACTAAAAATTATTATGGGAGAGGAACATGTGCTTCTACATATCTCAATAACATCAAGTTTCCTCTCTATGTGTTGAAAATCTTGAAGTTTTGCTTGTTTTGCCTTCCTATGCTAGTCGATTCTTGTTCCCATAAATTGTTTGCTCAAAAAATCCCTATGCATAGGAATTGGGTTAGACTTAAATGTGCTTGCCATGTGAT
This sequence comes from Aegilops longissima, assembly GCA_021605205.1. Lineage (NCBI taxonomy): Eukaryota > Viridiplantae > Streptophyta > Magnoliopsida > Poales > Poaceae > Aegilops > Aegilops longissima. Next base: position 472,858,959 of record CM038679.1, on the reverse strand, counting down.
TCATGATGCTCTTGTTATGTTTCAATTCTTATCTTTTATGCGAGCATCATTGAAATCATCATGCCTAGCTAAAAGGCATTAAAGAAAAGCGCTTGTTGGGAGACAACCCAACACTATTACCTATTGTTTCTGTGTGTTCACATGATTAAGCTACTGTAGTAATCATGTTTTATAGCTTTTGTTTCAATAAAGTGACAAGTAAAGCCTTTGGGATAGTGTGGATGATAGTTGACTTGAATCTTTGCAAAAACAGAAACTTTTGCGCTCAGTCCAGGAATTTTAATAATTCACTGGAACGTGATTTTGATCTGAATTTTTTTACAAGTGATAGATATAAAAATTCCCTAGTTTTCCTAATTTTTCAGAATTTTTGGAGTAGCAGAAGTATGGTTGTTTTCCAGATCATTACAGACTATTCTGTTTTTGACAGATTCTGTTTTCAATGCATAGTTTGCTTGTTTCCTAGTTTCTATGGCTTATATTGCTCAATATAAATTGTAGAAATGATAAGGTACAGTAAGAATTGTGTGATAAAAATTATGAATCTTGTCTTTGACAGTACCAAAGTGAATGATTTTGCTTTATCATACTAACCTATCTCACGAAGTTCCGTTAAGTTTTTTGTGATTGAAGTTTTCAAGTTTCGGGTGAGATATCGATATGAGGAGAATAAGGAGTGACAATACCCTAAGCTTGGGGATGCCCAAGGCACCCCAACTTAATATTCAAGGAAGATCCAAGCAACTAAGCTTGGGGATGCCCCGGAAGGCATCCCTTCTTTCGTCTCCAACATTATTGGTAATCTTACTTGGGGCTATATTTCCATTCGTCACATGATATGAGTTTTGCTTGGAGCATCATTTTATTTTGTATTGATTTGCTTGCTGCTATCTATAATAATGTTTTGCATCTTTTACTTCAATAAAAATGTCAAGTATAGCCTTTGCCATGCTTATTTTGCAAGTATATGAGTTGTTGTTTCAAAACAGAAAGTTTGTCACTGTTGCAAAAATTCTCTAGAAAATTCAGATAAAAGGTTGAATTTTTTGCACAATAACTATAATAAATTTTCTACAGTGTGGTAATTTTTCAGAATTTCTGGAGTTAGGGAAGTATGATGAATATTGCACTCTTTACAGACTGTTCTGTTTAGACAGATTACTGTTATGTTTGCATATGTTTGCTTGTTTAATGATTCTATTTGAGGATAGGAGTATTAAATATGCAGAGGCATTTATGAAATGTTAAATTATAATTTTAGTGATTTGCTATAGTATAGAATGATAAGGTTATGTATTGATTTATAATAACTTATCTCACGAGTTCTTGTTGAGTTTTGTGTGGATGAAGTTTTTGAGATTTAGGGAAACCGTGATATAAAAGGAATTAAGGAGACACAAAAGCTCAAGCTTGGGGATGCCCAAGGCATCCCAAGTTAATATTTCCAGAAGTCTCAAGCATCTAAGCTTGGGGATGCCCCTGTAGGCATCCCACCTTTCTTCATCAACAATTATCGGTTAGTATCAGTTGAGCCTAAGTTTTTGCTTCTTCACGTGAGTTGTGTTATTCTTGGAATGTCACTTTGTTTTGTTTTGCTTGATTTTTTTAATAAAATACTTAGATCTGAAACTTCTAAATAAGAGAGAGTCTTCAAATAGCTACCCATTTACTTAACTACTCATTTGATCTTCACTTCAATCGCTAAAAAAAGATCTTCACTTATATCTTTTTGGAGTAGTTTGTCAATTCTCTCATGTTTCACTTATATTATTTTGAGAGATGAAAATTTTTATGCTCATGTTCTTCACTTGAATTTATTTGAGCATGTCAAAAGCAATTGCAACATATGAAACAAGTCCCAAAGTAATAGATATTCAAGAGGGATATAATAAAAACTTTCATGAAGATCATTGGACAAAATAAACTTGATTCTCTGTAATAGTTTTGAGATATGATGATAGTGATATGTGAGTCACGTTGATGAGTAATTATGCTTTAGTAAGAATATTGATGTTAAGGTTTGTGATTCCCTATGCAAGCACGAAAGTCAATAGTTATGCAATGAAATTACATCCTACTTGTGGTGCATTATTCGGTGTTAGTTATGCTTAATGCTCGCTTATGTGATTTTTTGTTTCTTGGTTGGTTGCTTCTCAATCTTTTTGCTAGCCTTCACTTGTACTAAGTAGAGATACTACTTGTGCATCCAAAGTCCTTAAACCCATTGATGCCACATGAGTCCACCATACCTACCTATATGCGGTATTCCCGTGCCGTTCTAAGCAAATTTGTATGTGCCGTCTCTAAATTTTCAAAATAATGTCCTTTTTGTGTGCTCGTACCGCTCATGAAGCGACAGGGGGTGGCCAATATTTTCCATGCTAGATGTGTTACTCTCAAGTTGAGTGTTTATTCACTTGTCATTGCACGAGAGTATGGCGGTAATAGGGATGCCAGTCTAGAAATGAAAATGAAATTTACGTTATGTTGTCAAATAATAAATTCCTTGTAAAGTGTTGGTATGGAGGGCACCCGTGGATACAACTAGCCATGGATTGTGAAAGAATGGTGGAAAAGGAATACACTTTATTTTCTGTTTGGGAACCACCTATGATATATCTAACATGGAAAGTTTTGGGAATTACTCGGTTGTTTTCGTTGACGGGAAAAGTATGCCTCTCAAAAATTTTATTTCTCAATTTAAGCTTTGAGCTTTGGCACCTCTACAAATCCCTACTTCCCTCTAGGAAGGGCCTTTCTATTTACTTTATGCAATTTTTATTTTTATTTTGAGTCTCCATCTTCTCTTATAAAGCACCAACTAAGGGGAACTATGATCGTACTTGAGCATTGGATATAGCTAATATGCGAGTGTGTTTCATGAATGGATCAATGATTGAGCATGATGGGCTTGGGATAACTTGCTTTATTGTTGATATTTCAAAATACATGGTTTCTTGTTGATATGCTTGAGTATTGAAATCTTAATGTCAAAACTAGAATATTGCTTTGAACCATATAAAAGTCCATATGCCCATGCTACAAAAGAAAAGAATGTGATGAACATGATAGGCAACATTCCACATCAAAAATTCTGTTTTTATCATTTACCTACTCGAGGACGAGCTGGAATTAAGCTTGGGGATGCTAATACGTCTCCAACAAATATATAAATTTTTATTGTTCCATGCTGTTATATTATCATTCTTGGATGTTTTACAATCATTTTATAGCAACTTTATATCATTTTTTGGGACTAACCTATTAACATAGTTCCCAGTGCCAGTTGATGTTTTTTGCTTGTTTTTTACATCGCAGAAAATCAATACCAAACGGAGTCCAAATGCAGCAAAACTTTTTGGAGATTTTTTCTGGACCAGAAGACACCCGGTGGGCCAAATAAGTACTAGAGGGGAGCTCCGAGGGGAGCACAAGCCACCAAGGCGCGCCTGGGGGGTCCAGGCGCAACCAGGTGGGTTGTGCCCACCTCGGTGGCCTCCCGCACCGCCTCTTTGCCCTACAAATTGCCAAATATTCCAAAACCCTCGAAGAGAACCCTAGACCAGAAGTTCAGCCGCCGCAAGCCTCTATATCCATGAAAACCAATCTGGACCTTGTTCCGGCACCCTGCTGGAGGGGGAGATCATCACCGGAGGCCATCTTCATCATCCCTATGGTCTCCATGATGAGGAGGGAGTAGTCCACCCTTGGGGCTGAGGGTTTGTACCAGTAGCTATGTGTTTAATCTCTCTCTCTCTCTATCATGTTCTTGAGATGGCACGATCTTGATGTATCGCGGGCTTTGTTAATATAGTGGAATCATATGGTGTTTCCCCCTCTCTATCTTGCTGTGATGAATTGAGTATTTCACTTAAGATATGTTTTGGCACTCAACTCGCGGATTCCCAAGGTGACACTGGGGTAATCTATGCATAGGGTTGATGCATGTTCTCGTCTTTTGTTTCTCTGGTAGAAATCTTGGGCCACTCTTTGAGGTTCTTTGTGTTGGATTGAGTATTATGAATCTGAATTTGCTTTGGTACTATTTTAGTATGAACTCTTGATAGATCAAACATAAAGAATAACTTGGTGTTATTTTAATATGAACTCTTGATAGATCGATCAGAAAGAATAGCTACAGACAATTTCTTCTTATGTTCTCCGCTAGATAGGAACTTTGAAGTGATTCTTCATCGCACTTTGAGGAATGGTTATATGATCCAATTAGATTAGCATTGTTGGGCGATTGCACTAGTGAAAGTACGAACCATAGGCCTTGTTTTCAAGCATTGCAATACCGTTTGCGCTCACTTTTATCACTTGCTACCTTGCTGTTTTTATTTATTCAGATTATAAAAATATATTTCTACCATCCATATTACACTTTTATCACCATCTCCTCGCCGAACTAGTGCACCTATACAAATTACCATTGTATTTGGTGTGTTGTGGACACAAGAGACTCTTTGTTATTTGGTTGCAAGGCTGTTTGAGAGAGGCCATCTTCATCCTACGCCTCTCACGGATTGATAAACCTTAGGTCGTCGACTTGAGGGAAAATTGCTATTGTCCTACAAAACTCTGTGCTTGGAGGCCCAACTTGAGTCTACAAGAATAAAGTTGTGTAGTAGACATCAACATGCCCCGCGAGGTCACCAGGGAGGGGGCCTCGTCCGGCAACGGCCCGTGGTACGAAATGCCTATACTTAGCTTTTGCGGCTGGCGACGCGGGTCCTGCCATTGCTCGAATAGAGCCAATCTTTCTGAGGCAGTGCGGCATCAGTCTAGCGCCATCAAACGCTTGGCTCCTGAGGCTCCTGCATACTGACAGATGACACAATACGGAGGGCGACACGCGCTCGCTGGTCTGCTCATGATTATTCTGTGAGGAGACAAGGTACTAAGGACCTGACGAGGTGACGTGCACGGGGCCGGCCCATGAGCCAGAGCTCAGTCGCTTGTTTATTAGCGCTGCAGGGACGGACCCAAGCACAGACGCCATGCCACCAGCCCCCGCTCATGGGACATTAAGGAGGAGAACTATAGATGCGAGTGGCCCGAGGGGCGATGTAGAGTGGTGCCTCCGGAGGCGAAGCGGCGTCAAGCGCAAGGTTGACAGTGATAGCAATCCATAGAAGCATAACCAGTTCTAATATATGAGGAAAATGACGCAGCTGCAGGGACGGACCATAGCAGCTTGAGGATAATGCAGCCCGTGGGGCGCCCTCGATTGCACAAACCAAAAAGGCACCTGGCAATGTTGTTGCAGAGGCATCGAGGAAGCCGATGAAGCGCATCGCGTGGGTCCGTCCCTCATGAGCCGGGTGGCTCCTGAGGCTCGGGAGGTTGACGGAGGACCGAGGCCTCATGAGGCACCATCGCCAAGCGCCGAGCCTCGTGGGACACGTGCGCAGCCTGCGCGAGCTGTTGGTACATAGCACCCATGTTCACTAGGCTGAAGGGCATGCAGACGTAGTTGCAGGGGTAGCTTCTGCTCCGGCCGACGTGCGATGGCTAGAAGAGGTCTTGGGATGTAGCCTTGTTGAGGCCTGGAATGTTCATGCAGACCCATAGCTCGCCGCCTGCATCGGGAGCGGCAGCTGGATCGGTGGGGCATGCGGGGCGCTGCTCACTACGCATGGCTTGTGCTTTCTGAAGTTCATTCATCACGTTGGCGATGAATTCTCATGCTCCTGGCGCCTCGCGCCGCGTTCCTTGCTTGTGGGGGGGCGCGTCAAGGCACACCTCCAAGTGGTGCCCTAGCACCTCCCTCATCGCACTGGTCAGGTCAGACGCTCTCCAGATGGAAGCCCCCGAGCCCGTCCTGAGGGAGGTGTCGGGCGTGCCTTCCTATGCGGGAGGGAAAGACACCCCAGCGGCAGGCGCGGAGCCTGACGCGTTGCCGGCGGGCTTCTTTGCTTCAAGACGGCTCTTGGGGACGAGCTACTTCTTCTTCACGGGGGCAGCCTCACATGTCAGGACCCCGATTCCAAGTCACATCGATCTAGCCGGTAACACCTCATATCACTTTGCGGCCTCACGCACGATATTCCCACGGGTGTCGCCTTACCATGGCCCGGGACCGTTTGCGTCTTTTGGCTCACGTATATGATAGTGTCGCTAGCATCCATATGACAGAGAACCCGGGCCGACATGGCTAGTCGTGAACCCAAAGCGGCACTAACCCATGGGGACAGGCATACATGAATCACATCGAGCATGTCGGTCATCAACGTATGAATTCGAGCTGTAGCACTAGGCTAACAGGACTCCGGTATCCCGGGCTGTAGCAGGCTAGGCAGGACTCCGAATATCACCGCGTGACATTTCCCGAAGGGATGACATAGGAACGAAGTGAAACACATGCCGGCCAGTCAAGTGTCCAGAGCAGTAGTGCTGGGCTAGCAGGACTCCGGTGAACCGGGCTGTAGCGGACTACTATCGCTTAGGAGCACGAGACTACATTTCCCCATATGAGAGGCTGCCAAGGATAAACAACTAGATTGTCGGATCCCACACATACCAAGCATTTCAAACATACACACAATATGCTCAATATGTGTAAATACAACATGGCATCACAACATAACTCTACGACTCAAATATTTATTCATTAGGCTCCGAGGAGCGAGATATTACAAACATGGGTTTCATGACCCAACACTCAGAGCATACAAGTCAAAGCACAAGCGGAAGCTTAACATGTCTGAGTACAGACAACTATAAATGAAAAAGGCTGAGAAGCCTGACTATCTACCCCATCCTGCCGAGGGCACAAGATCGTAGCTGAGGTAACAAGCTAAACGTCGAAGGCCACGCGGAACTACTAGCGAGACTGACGTCTCTCTGCAAAACATAAAATAAGAAAACGTGAGTACAAATGTACTCAGCAAGACTTACGTCAGAACTAACTACATATGCATCATTATCAAATAAGGGGGTGGTGGAGTTTGACTGCAGCAAGCCAGCTTTGACTCGGTGGCTATCCTATACTACGACTGCAAGTAACTCTTTTGAGGTGGCGCACACGAGTCCACATATTCACCATATCAATACACCACTATGGACCCGCTCTCGTCCCCCTACGAGAACGCCATCCATAGCACTCACGCTTATCTTGCGCATTTTAGAGTATCCACTTTCACTTGTCTATGAACTGATATAGGCAACCCAGAAGTCCTTTACGCGGACACGGCTATTCGAATAGATCATATTAACCCTGCAGGGTGTACTTCTTCACACACGCTCTCGCCACTTACCGCCATGTACACCTCGTATCTCGGCAACCTTCAGCGGAAGCTTTGGCGAGGGAGTCGGCCATGACCTGACTAACCACACAAGTCTCTAATCCAGGTTTATCGCCTATTCGGGTTCCATCCGCAAGGAGATCCGGACGGGGTGTTGCTCACGGCCCCAAACGATGAGAGCAAGGTTCCCGAGACACCAAACGGGCGTCCCGGTACACCGTGCCTCGGTGTATCTACCGCAACATAGCCCACCCCTAGGGTCAGCGCTACGCACGGCCCCCAACACATATCCTACAAACACCAGAAACTAGTTGCAACTCCTGGACAGAGATCAAGTTGATTAATAAGTCGAGAGAGCTTGGAGTGCCCGGAGCCCAATGTGTGGTAGTAACTGTTCATGGATCACAAACACAGAACTCAGTTCCTGAGGACGGTTTCAATGAGACAAACCACCATGTACTCCTACATGGCCTCTCACCGCTACCTTTACCAAATCGTGTTCACACACTTAGCTCACACACAGTAGGACATGTTCACACACCTCCGATTCATCCCCGATGAATCAGACCTGACTCAACTCTAAGCAGTAGCAGGCATGACAAACAAGCATGAATGAGTAGGCACAACATGGCTCAAACAACTCCTACTCATGCTAGTGGGTTTCATCTAATTACTATGGAATGACAGGTCATGCAGAGGATAAAGGGGTTCAACTACCGCAGCAGGTAACACATGAGTCGTTGTTGTCCTAATGCAATAAAAATGGAGCAGGAGCGAGAGGGTGGGATTATATCGGAATGAACAAGGGGGTTTTGCTTGCCTGGCACTTCTGAAGATAGTATAGTTCTTCATCGGTGTCATCGAATTCATCGTCGGTACGTCGTCTACCAAGAGGGGTCAATTACTGGCAAACAAGAAAGAACACAATCAATGCAATGCACATTCACATGAATGACATGTCATGTTAAGGTACTGAATTCACCTAATGCAATATCTAGCCAAGTTAATTGAAGTGGAACTCAACAAGAACAAATTCCAACTCCAAATGTTATTTCATAAATTGCCCTAATCATCATTTGTCCTATTCAGTGAGGTTAACTTGTTCAAACATGCACGATCATGGCATAAACAGATTCTTCATATTTTCTGATCATTTTTCATATATAACTTATTTAATTTGGAGTTACGGTTGAATTTCTATGAATTTTAGAAGTTTTGCTAATTTTCTGGAATTTCCTAATTATTTCTAAATCCAGAAAATGGTTAACTGCGTCAGCATGACGTCGGTGTGATGTCATCAAGTCAACAGGGTTGACCAGAGTCAAACCTGTGGCGCCGGACCCACAGGTCAGAGTCATTAGACTAACTAATTTTAGTTAGTCCTAATCCTAGGTTTAATTAGCAGGGCGGCCCACACGTCAATGACCCAGGGGGTCAAATCCCTGGTCAACCGGGGCTAATCCACCGGCGTCTAGCCGCCGACAATGACCAGACGCGGCGGGGGCTCGGGAGTCGCCCACAGGGCAGGGACGAGGCCGTTCTTGGGCTCGTTGGAGAGCTCTCGCTGGCGCGTATCGAGTGGTGGTGGTGGCCGGACCTTTGGTGGCCGGAGCCGACGACGGCGAGCTCCAAGGCGGCGGCCGGAGTTCGGGTGGTCGCGGAATCGGGGCTGCAGGGTGCAAGCGGGCAAGGGGATTTCGGGTGGTCGCGGAATCCGCCTCCTCCGACCTCCCTCCGGCCGTCTCCGGCGATCCCCGCCCCTCCGGCCGACGAGCTCCGGCGAGATCCGGCGCTGCATCAAGATCCGTGCGGTTGACTTCTTCCCCCCCTTCCAAATCCACTAAGTCCCCGAAATTGTTGCATATTTTGTTGCATTTTCATTGCATCATAACTCTGTCATTATTGCTCCGTTTTGCGCGTATAATATGTCAAAATGTTCGTCTTGAAGAGTAGATCATTTCATCTCATTGCATAATTTTCATTTGAGCTCATCTTGATGCCCTAAATGCTGTTGGAAGAGTGCTATGTGATGTTAGTTTCTGATTTTTATCGAACATGCACTTTGTCATTTTGCCATGATTGATGTGTGCATCCTATGAACTTGAGTTCTACATGTGTTTTGTAATATGCCATGCCATCTTTACAGGGGTGTATGCCATGTATTTTTGTGATCTATGTGGTGACTAGCACAAGCATGCAAAGTAGGTGTCCTGATGTTGCTGTTTTCAGCCCTGTTTAGCTGATATTTTGATGCCATGTTAACTTGATGCTACCGAGAGATCCATGCATATTTTGAGATACTTCAGTAAGGATGTTTTGTTCTACATGTCTTGATCTATCCATCCATGCCTTTGCTTGCAATTATGGAGTGCCATAGCTTGAGTCAATCGAGCTCTACTTTTGCTATAAAATGTTCCTGGCAGATTGTTTACATGTTATTCAATTTTGCCAAGGTTGTTGTGGTTGATCCTTGCATGCTATGATGTTGTTCTTGCCATGTATGGATTCTATGCCATGTATTCTTACTGTTGGTTGCCTTGACATGCCATGTATTGCTCCGTGGTGAGTGGTTCAAGCTCACCAACATGCCTACTCATTGTTGTCTCTGCCATGTTTAAATCTGTAATATAACTTGCCATGTTTACATGGGTGCCATCATATCTTGTGATCCTTTTTGGCTTATGGCCAGTAAGGGACTTTTGTTCTATGCATTTAGTAGTATCATGCCATGCCTTTGTTTGCCATGATAAGTTCCTGTAACATGGTGTTTCATAGCTCTAAACATTGCAACCTGATGTTAAATTCTGCAATGCCTGAAACTGTTATTACTTGCAATCTTGCCATGCCATTTTGAGCATGTTCTAGTCATTTCTGGAGATAGCTCAGTGTTCATGTTTTGTAATGCTTTACCTGTACATCATGCCCATGCCTTTTGTTTTCATGTTGAGGTCCTGTAGCATGTTGTTTTGGTGCTTGCAATATGCTTAGTTGCTGTTTTGGACAGATTGTTGCTATAACTTGTATAGAGTGTATGTGTTGATCCGTTGCTCCGTTTTGAGTGTGCTCTATATGAAACTTGCTTGATTTTGCATGTAGCTTCATATTATCATGTTGCATCCATGTTTTGAGGTGTTTGCTTGATGTTTGTATGCATTTTGCATCAATGCCATGCTTATCTTGTTTTGCTCATATCTTCTAGGCCGTAGCTCCGAATTAAATGAACTTTATATGTAACTTGACTAGAATTTCGTGTAGATCATCGTGGTGCATCTTAACTTGCTGTTTAACAACTTGAACATAAGGTTTATCCAGATCTGGACCAATTTCGAAATTTGCATATGAGGACTTACCGGAATTGTTATATGTTGTTCCCGGCCTCATTTAAACTTGCCTTGATGTGTTGCTCTTGTTTGCATCATCCCTTGCCATGAGTAGCCTCATCCTAGCTTCGTCATGCATCATGTTTGTTGTGCATCATGTCTTGTTCATGTGGAGTGTTTACTATGTTGTGTGCTTCTTCTTGTTAGTTCCCGTTTCGTTGCGATCGTGAGGATTCGTTCGTCTACGCTTGGTTCGGCTTCATCCGTTCATCTTCTTCATGGACTCGTTCTTCTTCCTTGCGGGATTTCAGGCAAGATGACCGCTACCCTGGATCTCACTACTATCATTGCTATGCTAGTTGCTTCGTTCTTTCGCTATGCTGCGCTACCTATCACTTGCTGCTCAAGCCTACCTAATTGCCATGTCAGCCTCTAACCTTTTTGCACCCTTCCTAGCAAACCGTTGTTTGGCTATCTTACCGCTTTGCTCAGCCCTCTTATAGCGTTGTTAGTTGCGGTGAAGATGAAGTTTGTTCCTTGTTGGAACATGGAGATGTTGTTCCTTGTTGGAACATGTTTACTTGTTGGGATATCACAATATATCTTATTTAATTAATGCATCTATATACTTGGTAAAGGGTGGAAGGCTCGGCCTTATGCCTGGTGTTTTGTTCCACTCTTGCCGCCCTAGTTTCCGTCATATCGGTGTTATGTTCCCGGATTTTGCGTCCCTAACGCGGTCGGGTGATTTATGGGACCCCCTTGACAGTTCGCTTTGAATAAGACTTTTCCAGCAAGGCCCAACATTGGTTTTACATTTGCCTCACCTAGCCTTTTCCCTTGGGAGTCGCGCATCCCGAGGGTCATCTTTATTTACCCCCCGGGCCAATGCTTTTCTAAGTGTTGGTCCAAACTAGAGCCACTTGCGGTGCCGCCCCGAGGCAACTTGGGGTATCGTCGGTTGCCGTCGTAGTGTTCATCCGGTCGTGGCACGAGACGAGATCTGTGCGGCTACTATCGGGATGTCGGCACGCCGGAGGTCTTCTGGACTTGTTTTATTATTGTCGAAATGTCTTGTAGCAGGATTCGAGACTGATCGGGTCTTCCGGGAGAAGGAATATCCTTCGTTGATCGCGAGAGCTTATCATGGGCTAAGTTGGGACACCCTGCAGGTATAAACTTTCGAAAGCCGTGCCAGCGGTTATGTGGCAGATGGGAATTTGTTAATGTCGGTTGTAGAAAACCGAAGTTGATCTTAATTAAAATACACCAACCGTGTGCGTAACGTGAGTGTCTCTTTTCGGGTTGATCGAGAGGAGAACACGGTTTCTGGGTTATGTCTGACATAAGTAGGAGTTCAGGATCACTTCTTGATCATTACTAGTTGATGACCGTTCCTTTGTTTCTCTTCTCGCTCTCATTTGCGTATGTTAGCCACCATATATGCTTAGTCGCTGCTGCAACCTCACCACTTTACCCCTTCCTTACCCCTTTAAGCTTTGCTAGTCTTGATACCCATGGTAATGGGATTGCTGAGTCCTCGTGGCTCACAGATTACTACACCACCAGTTGCAGGTACAGGTTTGCGATGATCATGACGTGAGAGCGATGTTTACTTGTGTTGGAGTTCTTCTTCCGCTTCTTTGATCGGGGATAGGTTCCGGTCGGCAGCCCTGGGCTAGCAGTGGTGGATGTCGTTTGAGTTTTGTTTATGTTTCATCCGTAGTCGGATGTTGTTCTTGTATGATGTTGATGTATTCTTGTGGCATTTGTGCCTTATGTATGTATCCCCATCTATTATGTAATGTTGATGTAATGATATCCACCTTGCAAAAGCGTTTCAATATGCGGGTCTATCCTTGGTGGGACCGTCGAGTTCCTTTTGGATAGGGTCGCATATTGGGCGTGACAAGTTGGTATCAGAGCCTCGACCGACCCTAGGAGCCCCCTTGATTGATCGTGTAGTTTGGCCGTTGTTGAGTCTAGAAGAAAACTATTTTCGGAGTCTAGTTATATCGGAGAGTAGGAATTCTTTTTACTCCTCAACCCCTTCGTCGCTCTGGTGAGAAATCTTTACGTAGGTGTTTTGAATCACTCCTCTTCCCCTTCAAATTTTTCTTTAGGTTCACGCAGTTGGTTTTCCGGTAGTTGTTCCTCAGCTCTGTTTATCCGGTGCATTTCTCGTCAAGTCGACTCGAACCCCTTCATATTTGCAAGTTCAATCCTCAGTTGTTTTTCTTTTCCCGCCCGCCCACCCTTCTTCTTCTCGGACCGAAGTCCGTAATCGAGTATCCATCCTACTCGTGCGAAGTCGTTGCTTTCTTTCCTCAATGATTTCAACCGGTGTTTTCTATTCAAGTTATTCGTCTGTTCCCAGTTCCAGTTGCCTTTGTTTTTCCCGCCCTCCCACCCTATTATTCCCGGAGTTCGAGTTTCTTCCGACCATCAATTCCATTCGTGTGGAGCCTCTTCAGTCTTCCCTCAACTATTTCAACCGGTGACTTCTCGTCTTGTTCGTCATTCTTCATCTCTTTTCTTCTCCGGTGCACTCAATTCAAGTTTTCGGTTGATAACATTCTTTTCCTTGGATCAAGTGTTTTCCCCTTGCTCGTTCGTATCTCGCCAGTTTATCCCTCCGGTGCGTGCAAGACATCTCAGGAGATTCGTCGGTGTTCTAATTAATTCGAGGTTGTCACCTCAGTCAAATATTTCAGTTCTTCCGGTGCATCATCTATCTGTTCATCATCCCTTTCCAACGGTGTTTTCTTTTAGTGGGCCCATAACCCACAGGTTTTTCCCAGGATCTTACCCGACTCTTCTAATTTTCCCGGAGTTATTCTCAATTCTTTTCGGAGTTTGACGTAAGAATGAATTTCATCAGTCAGATGCCTTTCCAAGATCAATTTCAAATCATTTCATTGTTGGCTCAACCTCTCTGCTTTTTCATTCTCCCGGAGTATCCCAACAATTTTGATGGTGTTTTCTCGTCCTCATTTGAAGATCGAAGAAGAGTTTTTCCTCTAAATCTTGTCCGTTCTCCCGGAGGTTCATGGTGCTAGCTCGATGTTAGCCTATCTAGTTGTTTCTAGTTGTGCAATTCTTTTCATCCATCCGGAGTATTTCAGGAGTTGTTTTCTATTTCTTTTCACCGGAGGCCATCGTTCCAGAAGAATTCTTCGTCCTCACATTTCAGTTACCGTTATCCAATTATCCCAGTGCTTCGTTCAAGTGTTCTTTATTCAGCTCATGATCTCTTTGTTCTTTTGCATCTATATCCCCTCAAGCATATTTGTTCTTCTAATTCTTCCCGGTGATTCAGTCTCTTTCATCAGTCATGTCCGAATTCTTACGGTGGTTCGTTCAAGATTCTTTTTCTTTCACTATCATTTTAATTCATTCGTTCTTTTCAACCTACCGGTGGTTCATGAAGACTTTCTCAAGTTTTGTGCTAGATCTCCCTCAATCCGTTTTTCAACGAGAATAAGTATTATGCCAAATCTATTGTTTGTCATCAGTTTAATTTGATGAAGGATAAGCATACAATAAATCTTATTCTTATTTCATCCAAGTGAGTAATCCTTTCTTCAGAGTTTGTTCTTGATGAATAAATTCTAGTTCCAAGTGTTTTCATCTTTTCTTTTCCGGAGTTCAAATTTTTCTCGGCCATTTCATTGGATCCTCCATCTAAATCATCGCAAGGCTTTAGTCTTATTCTTTCATCCTTCATTTCTACCTCATCATCCTTTCTGTTACCGGAGTTCTTCACGGTGGTTCTTCATGATTTAATTCATTCTTCAAGTGTTCATCAAGATTCTTGTTGGTGGAATTCAAGTATCTTTTCTTCTTGCGTCTCGAAGTGCAATTAATTCTCCGTATTCTTTTGAATTGGAGTTTTGCATTTCTTTGTTCTTCTCAGATATTCAAATCCACTCAATCCTTCCTTCTAAGTTCTTTTCATTCAAATTCTTTCAATTCTTCCGGAGGCATTGCGTTGTTTATCTCGTCAAGTCTCATTCCATCTTCTGAACTTCATGCTCTATTCTTTCCTTGTTAACCCGGAGTGCTGTCTAAATTCCTTCGTTATTATTCCTTTTCCATCTTGTTCTAACCAGAGTTGTTTCAGTGTCTATCTTGTTTCCATGAGAATTTGATTCTCGTCATTCTCGTCGTTCCTCTCTTTTTCTCGAGTGCTCTCGATTCTTTGATTCTTATCTTGAGTTCTTGTTTCACCTCAACCCTTTTCCCTTCCGTCTCGGTCCTAAGATCTCGGGACGAGATCTCTTGTTAGTGGAGGAGTGTTGTAACGCCCCGGATTCGATGCGCCAGGTGTCATTCAGTTATTCGCTGTCTTTGCCATGTCATGTGCTTGCGTGTTGCACTTTGCCATGTCATCATCTGCATTTCATATCATGTCACCATGTGCATTTCATTTTGCATACGTGTTCGTCTCATGCATCCGAGCATTTTCCCCGTTGGCCGTTTTGCAATCCGGCACTCCTATGTCTCCCGGCGCCCCCTTTTACCTCTTTTCGTGTGCGGGTGTTGAACGGTCTCGGAATGGACCGAGGTTTGTCAAGCAGCCTTGGTATAGCACCGGTAGACCGCCTGTCAAGTTTCGGGTCATTTGGAGGTCGTTTGGTACTCCAACGGTTAACCGGGTAACCGCAAAAGCCTCTTTTGTTGCAGCCCAACTCCCCTTTCTAAGTGGCCCAAAACCCACCTAACTCCCCTCCATGTTCTCGGCCGTTCGATCACGATCGCGTGGCCGAAAACCGCACCTCATTTGGACTCTCCTAGCTCCCTCTTCCTATAAATACATCTCCCCCTCCGAAATTCCGGATCATTTTGTAGACGAAACCCTAGAAATGCCCCTATCCGCGCCGGACGTGTCCGTCCCGGACCGGATGGAATCGCGCCGCCGCCCCGCGCCAATCAGGGGCTGCCACGTGGCGCGCCGCCGCCTCCAGCTGCGCCCGCCTGCCCGCCTCCCGCCCGCGCCGAGGCGCCCGCCGCCTCGCGCCTGGCGCCGCCGCCAGCCGCCCGCGCTCGCCTCCGCCGCCGAGCCGCCGGCGCCGCCGACCTCCCAGCGCGCCACCTCCTCCTCCTCGCCGCCTTCCGCCGCCGCCCGCAGCAGCCTAACCCCCGGCCGCCGCAGCCCCCCCGCGCCTCCTCGTCGCCCCTCCGGGCCGGCGCCGCCCGGATCCGCCTCCTCCGACCTCCCTCCGGCCGTCTCCGGCGATCCCCGCCCCTCCGGCCGACGAGCTCCGGCGAGATCCGGCGCTGCATCAAGATCCGTGCGGTTGACTTCTTCCCCCCCTTCCAAATCCACTAAGTCCCCGAAATTGTTGCATATTTTGTTGCATTTTCATTGCATCATAACTCTGTCATTATTGCTCCGTTTTGCACGTATAATATGTCAAAATGTTCGTCTTGAAGAGTAGATCATTTCATCTCATTGCATCATTTTCATTTGAGCTCATCTTGATGCCCTAAATGCTGTTGGAAGAGTGCTATGTGATGTTAGTTTCTGATTTTTATCAGAACATGCACTTTTGTCATTTTTGCCATGATTGATGTGTGCATCCTATGAACTTGAGTTCTACATGTGTTTTGTAATATGCCATGCCATCTTTACAGGGGTGTATGCCATGTATTTTTGTGATCTATGTGGTGACTAGCACAAGCATGCAAAGTAGGTGTCTGATGTTGCTGTTTTCATACTGTTTAGTGATATTTTGATGCCATGTTAACTTGATGCTACCGAGAGATCCATGCATATTTTGAGATACTTCAGTAAGGATGTTTTGTTCTACATGTCTTGATCTATCCATCCATGCCTTTGCTTGCAATTATGGAGTGCCATAGCTTGAGTCAATCGAGCTCTACTTTTGCTATAAAATGTTCCTGGCAGATTGTTTACATGTTATTCAATTTTGCCAAGGTTGTTGTGGTTGATCCTTGCATGCTATGATGTTGTTCTTGCCATGTATGGATTCTATGCCATGTATTCTTACTGTTGGTTGCCTTGCCATGCCATATATTGCTCCGTGGTGAGTGGTTCAAGCTCACCAACATGCCTACTCATTGTTGTCTCTGCCATGTTTAAATCTGTAATATAACTTGCCATGTTTACATGGGTGCCATCATATCTTGTGATCCTTTTTGGCTTATGGCCAGTAAGGGACTTTTGTTCTATGCATTTAGTAGTATCATGCCATGCCTTTGTTTGCCATGATAAGTTCCTGTAACATGGTGTTTCATAGCTCTAAACATTGCAACCTGATGTTAAATTCTGCAATGCCTGAAACTGTTATTACTTGCAATCTTGCCATGTCATTTTGAGCATGTTCTAGTCATTTCTGGAGATAGCTCAGTGTTCACGTTTTGTAATGCTTTACCTGTACATCATGCCCATGCCTTTTTTTTCATGTTGAGGTCCTGTAGCATGTTGTTTTGGTGCTTGCAATATGCTTAGTTGCTGTTTTGGACAGATTGTTGCTATAACTTGTATAGAGTGTATGTGTTGATCCGTTGCTCCGTTTTGAGTGTGCTCTATATGAAACTTGCTTGATTTTGCATGTAGCTTCATATTATCATGTTGCATCCATGTTTTGAGGTGTTTGCTTGATGTTTGTATGCATTTTGCATCAATGCCATGCTTATCTTGTTTTGCTCATATCTTCTAGGCCGTAGCTCCGAATTAAATGAACTTTATATGTAACTTGACTAGAATTTCGTGTAGATCATCGTGGTGCATCTTAACTTGCTGTTTAACAACTTGAACATAAGGTTTATCCAGATCTGGACCAATTTCGAAATTTGCATATGAGGACTTACCGGAATTGTTATATGTTGTTCCCGGCCTCATTTAAACTTGCCTTGATGTGTTGCTCTTGTTTGCATCATCCCTTGCCATGAGTAGCCTCATCCTAGCTTCGTCATGCATCATATTTGTTGTGCATCATGTCTTGTTCATGTGGAGTGTTTACTATGTTGTGTGCTTCTTCTTGTTAGTTCCGTTTGCGTTGCGATCGTGAGGATTCGTTCGTCTACGCTTGGTTCGGCTTCATCCGTTCAATCTTCTTCATGGACTCGTTCTTCTTCCTTGCGGGATTTCAGGCAAGATGGCGCTACCCTGGATCTCACTACTATCATTGCTATGCTAGTTGCTTCGTTCTTTCGCTATGCTGCGCTACCTATCACTTGCTGCTCAAGCCTACCTAATTGCCATGTCAGCCTCTAACCTTTTGCACCCTTCCTAGCAAACCGTTGTTTGGCTATGTTACCGCTTTGCTCAGCCCTCTTATAGCGTTGTTAGTTGCGGTGAAGATGAAGTTTGTTCCTTGTTGGAACATGGAGATGTTGTTCCTTGTTGGAACATGTTTACTTGTTGGGATATCACAATATATCTTATTTAATTAATGCATCTATATACTTGGTAAAGGGTGGAAGGCTCGGCCTTATGCCGGTGTTTTGTTCCACTCTTGCTGCCCTAGTTTCCGTCATATCGGTGTTATGTTCCCGGATTTTGCGTCCCTAACGCGGTCGGGTGATTTATGGGACCCCTTGACAGTTCGCTTTGAATAAGACTTTTCCAAAGAAGGCCCAACATTGGTTTTACATTTGCCTCACCTAGCCTTTTCCCTTGGGAGTCGCGCATCCCGAGGGTCATCTTTATTACCCCGGGCCAATGCTTGTCTAAGTGTTGGTCCAAACTAGAGCCACTTGCGGTGCCGCCCGAGGCAACTTGGGGTATCGTCGGTTGTCGACGTAGTGTTCATCCGGTCGTGGCTCGAGGCGAGATGTGGCTACTATCGGGATGTCGGCGACGCGGGAGGTCTTGCTGGACTTGTTTTATTCTGTCGAAATGTCTTGTAGCCGGATTCGAGACTGATCGGGTCTTCCCGGGAGAAGAATATCCTTCGTTGATCGCGA
The DNA here is from genome assembly GCA_021605205.1 of Aegilops longissima. Classification (NCBI taxonomy): domain Eukaryota; kingdom Viridiplantae; phylum Streptophyta; class Magnoliopsida; order Poales; family Poaceae; genus Aegilops; species Aegilops longissima. Next base: position 472,840,457 of record CM038679.1, on the reverse strand, counting down.
GAGCTTATCATGGGCTAAGTTGGGACACCCCGCAGGTATAAACTTTCGAAAGCCGTGCCTGCGGTTATGTGGCAGATGGGAATTTGTTAATGTCGGTTGTAGAAAACCCGAAGTTGATCTTAATTAAAATACACCAACCGTGTGCGTAATCGTGAGTGTCTCTTTTGGGGTTGATCGAGAGGAGAACACGGTTTCGGGTTATGTCGGCGTAAGTAGGAGTTCAGGATCACTTCTTGATCATTACTAGTTGACGACCGTTCCTTTGTTTCTCTTCTCGCTCTCATTTGCGTATGTTAGCCACCATATATGCTTAGTCGCTGCTGCAACCTCACCACTTTACCCCTTCCTTACCCCTTTAAGCTTTGCTAGTCTTGATACCCATGGTAATGGGATTGTTGAGTCCTCGTGGCTCACAGATTACTACACCACCGATTGCAGGTACAGGTTTGCGATGATCATGGCGTGAGAGCGATGTTTACTTGTGTTGGAGTTCTTCTTACGCTTCTTTGATCGGGGATAGGTTCCGGTCGGCAGCCTGGGCTAGCAGGTGGATGTCGTTTGAGTTTGTTTATGTTTCATCCGTAGTCGGATGTTGTTCTTGTATGATGTTGATGTATTCTTGTGGCATTTGTGCCTTATGTATGTATCCCCATCTATTATGTAATGTTGATGTAATGATATCCACCTTGCAAAAGCGTTTCAATATCGGGTCTATCCTTGGTGGGACCGTCGAGTTCCTTTGGATAGGGTCGCATATTAGGCGTGACAAGTTGGTATCGAGCCTCGACCGACCCTAGGAGCCCCCTTGATTGATCGTGTAGTTTGGCCGTTGTTGAGTCTAGAAGAAAACTATTTTCGGAGTTTAGTTATATCGGAGAGTAGGAATTCTTTTTACTCCTCAACCCCTTCGTCGCTCTGGTGAGAAATATTTACGTAGGTGTTTTGAATCACTCCTCTTCCCCTTCAAATTTTTCTTTAGGTTCACGCAGTTGGTTTTCCGGTAGTTGTTCCTCAGCTCTCTTTATCCGGTGCATTTCTCGTCAAGTCGACTCGAACCCCTTCATATTTGCAAGTTCAATCCTCAGTTGTTTTTCTTTTCCGCCTACCACCTTCTTCTTCTCGGAACCGAAGTCCGTAATCAGTATCCATCCTACTCGTATGAAGTCGTTGCTTTCTTTCCTCAATGATTTCAACGGTGTTTTCTATTCAAGTTATTAAATCATTCCCAGTTCGATTGCCTTTGTTTTCCGCCCTCCACCCTATTATTCCCGGAGTTCGAGTTTCTTCCGACCATCAATTCCATTCGTGTGGAGCCTCTTCAGTCTTCCTCAACTATTTCAACCGGTGACCTCTCGTCTTGTTCGTCATTCTTCATCTCTTTTCTTCTCCGGTGCACTCAATTCAAGTTTTCGGTTGATAACATTCTTTTCCTTGGATCAAGTGTTTTCCCCTTGCTCGTTCGTATCTCGCCAGTTTATCCCTCCGGTGCGTGCAAGACATCTCAGGAGATTCGTCGGTGTTCTAATTAATTCGAGGTTGTCACCTCAGTCATATATTTCAGTTCTTCTGGTGCATCATCTATCTATTCATCATCCCTTTCCAACGGTGTTTTCTTTTAGTGGGCCCATAACCCACAGGTTTTTCCCAGGATCTTACCCGACTCTTCTAATTTTCCCGGAGTTATTCTCAATTCTTTTCGGAGTTTGACGTAAGAATGAATTTCATCATCGATGCCTTTCCAAGATCAATTTCAAATCATTTCATTGTTGGCTCAACCTCTGCTTTTCATTCTCCGGAGTATCCCAAAAATTTTGATGGTGTTTTCGTCCTCATTTGAAGATCAAGAAGAGTTTTCCTCTAAATCTTGTCCGTTTCTCCGGAGGTTCATGGTGCTAGCTCGATGTTAGCCTATCTAGTTGTTTCCAGTTGTGCAATTCTTTTCATCCATCCGGAGTATTTCAGGAGTTGTTTTCTATTTCTTTTCACCGGAGGCCATCGTTCGAAGAATTCTTCGTCCTCACATTTCAGTTACCGTTATCCAATTATCCCGAGTGCTTCGTTCAAGTGTTCTTTATTCAGCTCATGATCTCTTTGTTCTTTTGCATCTATATCCCTCAAGCATATTTGTTCTTCTAATTCTTCCGGTGATTCAGTCTCTTTCATCGGTCATGTCTGAATTCTTACGGTGGTTCGTTCAAGATTCTTTTCTTTCACTATCATTTTAATTCATTCGTTCTTTTCAACCTACGGTGGTTCATGAAGACTTTCTCAAGTTTTGTGCTAGATCTCCCTCAATCCGTTTTTCAACGAGAATAAGTATTATGCCAAATCTATTGTTTGTCATCAGTTTAATTTGATGAAGGATAAGCATACAATAAATCTTATTCTTATTTCATCCAAGTGAGTAATCCTTTCTTCAGAGTTTGTTCTTGATGAATAAATTCTAGTTCCAAGTGTTTTCATCTTTTCTTTTCCGGAGTTCAAATTTTTCTCGGCCATTTCATTGGATCCTCCATCTAAATCATCGCAAGGCTTTAGTCTTATTCTTTCATCCTTCATTTCTACCTCATCATCCTTTCTGTTACCGGAGTTCTTCACGGTGGTTCTTCATGATTTAATTCATTCTTCAAGTGTTCATCAAGGTTCTTGTTGGTGGAATTCAAGTATCTTTTCTTCTTGCGTCTCGAAGTGCAATTAATTCTCCGTATTCTTTTGAATTGGAGTTTTGCATTTCTTTGTTCTTCTCAGATATTCAAATCCACTCAATCCTTCCTTCTAAGTTCTTTTCATTCAAATTCTTTCAATTCTTAGGAGGCATTGCGTTGTTTATCTCGTCAAGTCTCATTCCATCTTCTGAAGTTCATGCTCTATTCTTTCCTTGTTAACCCGGAGTGCTGTCTAAATTCCTTCGTTATTATTCCTTTTCCATCTTGTTCTAACCAGAGTTGTTTCAGTGTCTATCTTGTTTCCATGAGAATTTGATTCTCGTCATTCTCGTCGTTCCTCTCCTTTTCTCGAGTGCTCTCGATTCTTTGATTCTTATCTTGAGTTCTTGTTTCACCTCAACCCTTTTCCCTTCCGTCTCGGTCCTAAGATCTCGGGACGAGATCTCTTGTTAGTGGAGGAGTGTTGTAACGCCCCGGATTCGATGCGCCAGGTGTCATTCAGTTATTCGCTGTCTTTGCCATGTCATGTGCTTGCGTGTTGCACTTTGCCATGTCATCATCTGCATTTCATATCATGTCACCATGTGCATTTCATTTTGCATACGTGTTCGTCTCATGCATCCGAGCATTTTCCCCGTTGGCCGTTTTGCAATCCGGCACTCCTATGTCTCCCGGCGCCCCCTTTTACCTCTTTTCGTGTGCGGGTGTTGAATGGTCTCGGAATGGACCGAGGTTTGTCAAGCAGCCTTGGTATAGCACCGTGAACCGCTGTCAAGTTTCGGGTCATTTGGAGGTCGTTTGGTACTCCAACGGTTAACCGGTAACCGCAAAAGCCTCTTTGTTGCAGCCCAACTCCCTTTCTAAGTGGCCCAAACCCACCTAACTCCCTCCATGTTCTCGGTCGTTCGATCACGATCGCGTGGCCGAAAACCGCACCTCATTTGGACTCTCCTAGCTCCCTCTTCCTATAAATACATCTCCCCCTCCGAAATTCCGGATCATTTCGTAGACGAAACCCTAGAAATGCCCCTATCCGCGCCGGACGTGTCATCCCGGACGGACGGAATCGCGCCGCCCCCGACCAATCAGGGGCTGCCACGTGGCCTGCGCCGCCGCCGCCGCGCCGCCCGGCCCGCCCGCCTCCCGCGCCCGCGCCAGGCGCCCGCCTCCCGGCCGCCGCTGCCGCCGCGCTGCCGCCGCGCTCGCCTCCGCCGGCTGAGCGGCCGGGCGCTGCCGACCTCCTCCGCGCCACCTCCTCCTCCTCGCCGCCTTCCGCCGCCCGCGCCCGGCCTCGCCTCGCCGCCGGCCGCCAGCCCTCCCCGCGCCTCCTCGTCGCCCCTCCGGGCGGCGCCGCCGGATCCGCCTCCTCCGACCTCCTCCGGCCGTCTCCGGTGATCCCGCCCCTCCGGCCGGCGAGCTCCGCGAGATCCGGCGCTACATCAAGATCCGTGTTGACTTCTTCCCCCCTTCCAAATCCACTAAGTCCCGAAATTGTTGCATATTTTGTTGCATTTTCATTGCATCATAACTCTGTCATTATTGCTCCGTTTTGCGCGTATAATATGTCAAAATGTTCGTCTTGAAGAGTAGATCATTTCATCTCATTGCATCATTTTCATTTGAGCTCATCTTGATGCCCTAAATGCTGTTGGAAGAGTGCTATGTGAATAGTAGGAACTGAACCGAGGCTTAAAACCAACAATCTTAAAGGTCTATGGATTAGTAACACGTCATCCTAATAGATAGATGAGAAGCCTAGTTCTTAACCCCGTAGAAGAGAAGAGGTTGAGTCAGATCAGAAGGCCATGAGGTATAGGAGTAAAAAGAGCCTTACGTTCCCTTCCACAATCAATTCCCTTACATAACTAAAGCATTCCTAGACTCAACTTGACCAGTTTGGCTTGGTAATCCTACAGCGATCGAGCTCGATACCAATCTTTGTCGGGACCCGATTCCAAGTCACATCAATCTAGCGGTAACACCTCATATCACTTTGCGGCCTCACGCACGGTATTCCCACGGTGTCGCCTTACCATGGCCCGGACCGTTTGCGTCCTTTGGCTCACGTATATGATAGTGTCGCTAGCATCCATATGACAAGAGAACCGGGCCGACATGGCTAGTCGTGAACCCAAAGCGGCACTAACCCATGGGGACAGGCATACATGAATCACATCGAGCATGTCGGTCATCAATGTATGAATTCGAGCTGTAGCACTAGGCTAACAGGACTCCGGTATCCCGGGCTGTAGCAGGCTAGGCAGGACTCCAAATATCACCGCGTGACATTTCCCCGAAGGGACAGACATAGGAACGAAGTGAAACACATGCCGGCCAGTCAAGTGTCCAGAGCAGTAGTGCTGGGCTAGCAGGACTCCGGTGAACCGGGCTGTAGCGGACTACTATCGCTTAGGAGCACGAGACTACATTTCCCCATATGAGAGGCTGCCAAGGATAAACAACTAGATTGTCGGATCCCACACATACCAAGCATTTCAAACATACACACAATATGCTCAATATGTGTAAATACAACATGGCATCACAACATAACTCTACGACTCAAATATTTATTCATTAGGCTCCGAGGAGCGAGATATTACAAACATGGGTTTCATGACCAAACACTCAGAGCATACAAGTCAAAGCACAAGCGGAAGCTTAACATGTCTGAGTGCAGACAACTATAAATGAAAAAGGCTGAGAAGCGACTATCTACCGATCTGCCGAGGGCACAAGATCGTAGCTGAGGTAACAAGCTAAGCGTCGAAGGCCACAGCGGAACTACTAGCGAGACCGACGTCTCTCTGCAAAACATAAAATAAGCAAACATGAGTACAAATGTACTCAGCAGGACTTACGTCAGAACTAACTACATATGCATCATTATCAACAAAGGGGGTGGTGGAGTTTGACTGCAGCAAGCCAGCTTTGACTCGGTGGCTATCCTATACTACGACTGCAAGTAACTCTTTTGAGGTGGCGCACACGAGTCCACATATTCACCATATCAATACACCACTATGGACCCGCTCCCGTCCCCCTACGAGAACGCCATCCATAGCACTCACGCTTATCTTGCGCATTTTAGAGTATCCACTTTCACTTGTCTATGAACTGATATAGGCAACCTAGAAGTCCTTTACCGTGGACACGGCTATTCGAATAGATCATATTAACCCTGCAGGGGTGTACTTCTTCACACACGCTCTCGCCACTTACCGCCATGTACACCTCGTGTATCTCGGCAACCTTCAAGCGGAAGCCTTGGCGAGGAGTCGGCCACGACCTGACTAACCACACAAGTCTCTAGTCCAGGTTTATCGCCTATTCGGGTTCCATCCGCAAGGAGATCCGGCCGAGGTGTCGCTCACGGCCCCAAGCGATGAGAGGAGGGTTTCGAGACACAAAAGCAGGCGTCGGTACACCGTGCCTCGGTGTATCTACCGCAACATAGCCCACCCCTAGGGTCAGCGCCACGCACGGCCCCCAACATATATCCTACAAACACCGAAACTAGTTGCAACTCCGGACAGAGATCAAGTTGATTAATAAGTCGAGAGAGCTTGGAGTGCCCGGAGCCCAATGTGTGGTAGTAACTGTTCATGGATCACAAACACGAACTCAGTTCACGAGGGCGGCTTCAATGAGACAACCCACCATGTACTCCTACATGGCCTCTCACCGCTACCTTTACCAAATCGTGTTCACACACTTAGCTCACACACGAGAGGACATGTTCACACACCTCCGATTCATCCCGATGAATCAGACCGACTCAACTCTAAGCGTAGCAGGCATGACAAACAAGCATGAATGAGTAGGCACAACATGGCTCAAACAACTCCTACTCATGCTAGTGGGTTTCATCTAATTCTTGTGGAATGACAGGTCATCACGAGAGGATAAAGGGTTCAACTACATGGCGGGTAACACATGAGTCGTTGTTGTCCTAATGCAATAAAAATGGAGCAGGAGCGAGAGGGTGGGATTATATCGGAATGAACAAGGGGGTTTTTCTTGGCTGGAACTTCTGAAGATAGTATAGTTCTTCATCGGTGTCATCGAATTCATCGTCGGTACGTCGTCTACCGAGAGGGGTCAATTACCGGCAAACAAGAAAGAACACAATCAATGCAATGCACATTCACATGAATGACATGTCATGTTAAGGTACTGAATTCACCTAATGCAATATCTAGCCAAGTTAATTGAAGTGGAACTCAACAAGAACAAATTCCAACTCCAAATGTTATTTCATAAATTGCCCTAATCATCATTTGTCCTATTCAGTGAGGTTAACTTGTTCAAACATGCATGATCATGGCATAAACAGATTCTTCATATTTTTCTGATCATTTTTCATATATAACTTATTTAATTTGGAGTTACGGTTGAATTCTATGAATTTTAGAAGTTTTGCTAATTTTCTGGAATTTCCTAATTATTTCTAAATCCAGAAAATGGTTAACTGCGTCAGCATGACGTCGGTGTGACGTCATCAAGTCAACAGGGTTGACTAGAGTCAAACCTGTGGCGCGGGACCCACGGGTCAGAGTCATTAGACTAAATAATTTTAGTTAGTCCTAATCCTAGGTTTAATTAGCAGGGCGGCCCACACGTCAGTGACCCAGGGGGGGTCAAATCCCTGGTCAACCGGGGCTAATCCACCGGCGTCTAGCCGCAACGACCAGATGCGGCGGGGGCTCGGGAATCGCCCACAGGGCACGGACGAGGCCATTCTTGGGCTCGTTGAGAGCTCGTTGGCGCGCATTGAGTGGTGGTGGTGGCGGACCTTTGGTGGCGGAGCCGGCGACGGCGAGCTCAAAGCGGCGGCCGGAGTTCGGTTGGTCGCGAATCGAGGCTCTGAGGTGCAAGCGGGCAAGGGAGGCGCTAGCGAGGCTCGGCGCTGGGCGGCAAACTTCGGTGGACACGCACCGGGACCAAATGGTCACCGGGCGTCGTCGGCGGTAAGTCGGCAGCGGCGGGTTCGGTCGTCGGCAAGCGGCAATTGCGGCGTGCAAACGAGAGAACGGAGAGGGGAGGAGGAGCAGTAGCTCTAGCAGTTTGCGGCCGTCGAAGCGAGCTCGGGGAAGGCCGGAGCTGAGCGAGGCGGCGAGGCCGATCTCCGGCGGCCGAGGAGGGGAAAAGCGTCGGGGCGGCGCTTCGGGGCTTCTCCGGTCGCGTGAGCTGTCGGGGAGGACGAGGGAGGCACGCCGGGTCTCTAGGGCATGTTGGATGGGCGAGGGAGGGCATGTGGCCGCGGTGGTGGCGACCGGCGGCGACGGCGTGTGTTCGGGAGAGAGCCAGGGAAGGGGAGAGGGAACCAGAGAGCAAGGGAGAAGCAGAGGGGGTCCAGGGGGTCCAGAGCGGCGCCGAGGAGGGGCTTCGAGGCGCCTTGGTGAGGCAGGCGAGCAGGGAGGAGGCGTGGCGAGCTCGGGCGCGTGCGCCGTGTCCCTCCTCTGCCTACTGGCAGAGGTAGGCGATGACTGGCAAGGTGGGTTGGTGGGCTGGGCCAACTGGGCCACTCCAGGTAAGTGGTTGGGCTTCTCTCTCTCTCTCTCTGTCCTTTTCTAATATATCCTGTTTTCTATTATTCTGTAGTTTTAGGGCTTTATTTAAAATACCAAAACAAACCCAAAAATCAAGGAACTGCTCATGGATACTGTTTAGAATATTACCAACAGCAAACATTTTAGTTCATGATTATTTGGACATTTAAAATATTTTATAGCATTTAAATGCCGAAATGCAAATAGAGTATGATTTAATCCAGGGCCCAAATATGTCATGGAAAATGTGCATCACCTCTGGTTACTGTTTCCAGCATTTTCCAAGAATGATGAACATTTTTGGGAAGCCATTTGGATCTTCTGGAAATATTTTGGTTGAACCTAGTGAATTCCTTTAATGCTATGGTTTAGGCAATCCCCATTTCAAGTTTCTGAGAAAATTAAACATGATGACATGAATGCCTTAATGCAACTAATGACAAACAAATTCTAGGGCTGTGACATCACAGGACGCGACATCACCTTCGCCATCTGAGTTCTCAGCCGCCGCGGCACGGTAGGCACGCTCAAGGGAGCAGACCGCACATCCTTCTCATCGCAGGCGATAGTGATGATGCCGCTGCACCCTACCATCTTGAGGATGTTGTAGCCATGATGAGTGGCCGCCATGAACTTGGTGAGGACAGGGTACCCCAGGATGGCATTGTACGGGAGGCCAATGTGGGGCATGTCGAAGTCGATGAGCTTGGTATGGTAGTTGTCGCGCTTGCCGGAGGTGACTGGGAGGCGCACTTGCCCTAGGGGAGTGGTGGAGCCATCGGTCACTCCAGAGAATAGCTTGGTGGGCATGAGTTGGTCGTAAGGCACTTGAATCGTCTCGAAGGTCTCCACAGAGAGGGCGTTGAGGCTGGCGCCACCATGATGAAGCTCTTGGTGACTGAAACATTGCTGATGGTGGGAGTGCACAGCATGGGGAGCACGCGTGCAGTGGCTGTGCTCCTAAGGTGATCCTTGGAGTCGAACGTGATGGTGTACTGCGACCACTTGAGGGGACACACGACCTTGAGCTTCGGGAGGGCTGCGTTCACCTCACGCGAGAATTGTTTAAAGAGGTGGTTCGAGGCGGGCGCCTGAGCACCACCGAGGATGCAAGCAACCGCGCGAGGCTCCTGATAGCCCCCAGCCCCTTCGTCTTGCTAGTTGTCATCCATCCTCTTGGGTGGCGGTGGCAGAGGCGGGAGGCCCGCGTTGCCCTGGGGACGGGCCTCACGAGGCTGATCGCGCCAGGCGCCATCACGAGGCTGGTCACGCCAACCGTCCTCGTAAGGCTGGTCACCCTGACGAGGATTGCGGCTGTCCCAGCGGCCTCCGCCACGCTTGGGGCGGCGGCCCAAGCGCTCGTCCCGGAGTGCCCTGAGCTCCTGATAGTCATCGGTGTTGTGGGTGTGGACGTTAAGTGCAACACGGGCGACCACCATTGGGGAGCTCGTCGCGCTCATGGTCGCGGTTCAGCTCAGGCTCTGCTGCCGACATGGTGGGGCCCTTGCACTTTACTTCCTTGGCCTTGGCCTTCTTGTCCTCGGGGTTGACGTCCGGGTGCTTGAGGAGGGAGAGGCAGCCTTCCTCGGCCTTGGCGCACTTGTCGGCCAGATTAAATAGCTCCAGTGTCGAGCACATGTCATCATTGATGGCGAGCTCCACGCTCATCCTGACGTCCGTGATGCCCTCCGTGAACGCTGAGATGCTGGCTTTGTCTGAGGCCTTCGGGATCTTGAGGCGAACTTGGTGAAGCATTGAATGTACTTGCGGAGGGTCTCGCCCGGGCGCTGCTTCACGCGTCGCAGGTCATTGACGGTGAGAGCGTGGTCACAGGTGCCTTGGAAGTTGGCGATGAACCGCTCGCGAAGCTCATCCCATGAGGAGATCAACCCTTCCGGGAGGTGCATGAGCCAGGAGCGCGCGCCATCCTTGAGGGCCATGGGGGACAAGTTCGCCATGACCTTGTCATCGCCATTTGATGCCTCGATGCTCGGCGCGTAGAGCTGGAGGAACTCCGTAGGGTCGGGGATGCCGTTGTACTCCGGGGGAGCTCCGACTTGAACTTGACCGGCCAGACGACACGGCGCAACTCGCGAGTGAAGGCGCGACAGCCCACTGTGCTCACGGGAGTGGTCTGCGCGAGAGGGGCACGATTGAGGGAGTCCTGGACTAGGGAGTGTCCGGATAGCCGAACTATCATCTTTGGCCGGACTCCTAGACTATGAAGATACAAGATTGAAGACTTCGTCTCGTGTCCGGATGGGACTTTCCTTGGCGTGGAGGGCAAGCTTGGCGATACGGATATGTAGATCTCCTACCATTGTAACCGACTCTGTGTAACCCTAACCTATCCGGTGTCTATATAAACCGGAGGGTTTTAGTCCGTAGGACGAACAACAATCATACCATAGGCTAGATTCTAGGGTTTAGCCTCCTTGATCTCGTGGTAGATCTACTCTTGTACTACCCATATCATCAATATTAATCAAGCAGGAGTAGGGTATTACCTCCATCGAGAGGGCCCGAACACAGGTAAAACATCGTGTCCCTTGTCTCCTGTTACCATCCGCCTAGACGCATAGTTCGGGACCCCTACCGAGATCCGCGGTTTGACACCGACATTGGTGCTTTCATTGAGAGTTCCTCGTGTCGTCACCTATAGGCCCGATGGCTCCTTCGATTATCAACAGCGGCGCCATCCCGGTGAGACTTTTCTCCCGGACAGATCTTCGTATTGGCGGCTTTGCTGCGGGCCAATTTGCTTGGCCATCCTGGAGCAGATCGAAGCTACGCCCTGGCCATCAGGTCAGATTTGGAAGTTTGAACTATCGGCCGATGTCGCGGAGACTTGATCTTGACGGATTCGAGCCACGATCGGCGTGCGCCTGTCTCGATGGGTATGATCTAGCTCTGCCGCCGAACAGAGCCCTGGAGGCCGCACCAGCATCTGCTCCGACCCTTAGTTCGGAGCCGGATTCCCCGATCGAGGATGAGTGGTTGGACACCGCCTCGGGGGCTACGATCTCTACGGCGATTGAGCCGAACTCCATCCCCGTCCTTCGCGAAGACCTTGACTCCAGGGTGCCGGACTCCTCTCCGGACTCCGAACCCTCCGCGCCCCTGCCAATCGAATCCGATTGGGCGCGGTCATGGAGTTCATCGCCGCAGACATCTTCGATACTCGCCCTTTGGCGACATCCTGAATTCACTAAAGTCTCTCTCTTTATCCGGAGAGCCTGGCGGACTATCGGCAGGAAGGTTGGGATGCGGACGACGAAGAAATTCAACGCCCACCCACCACCCACTTTGTAGCCACTGCCGATGATTTAACCGACATGCTCGACTTTGACTCGAAGACATCGGCGGTATGGGCGGCGATGCGGAGGCGACCAAGACCCAGCGCCTACGGCACCTGGAAGGCCACCTCGTCATACGACATATACATGGTGGACATCCCAAAAGATGGGAACGGCGATGGAACAATGGAGGATGACTCCTCCAAGAAGCAACCGAAGCGCCGACGTTAGCGGTGCCGCTCTAAATCCCGCCACAGCAAAAACGGTGATTCCGGCACGGGAGACAATAACACCCCGGACAGTGCCGAAGAAAACCCCCTCCAGCAGGACTCGACGCAGGAGGAGGGAGAAGCAAGTCCGCACGACGGTCGCGTAAAGAGAGGTCGAGGGCGATAATTATCGCCTCCCTCCGAAGATGAGGCAAGCCTCGACGACGACGAATTTGTCGTGCCTGAGGATCCCGCCGAACAGGAGCGTTTCAAACGCAGGCTTATGGCCATGGCAAGCAGCCTTAAGAAAATGCAACAACAACTTAGAGCTGACCAAGACCTGCTAGCTGACAGATGGACTGAAGTCCTTGCAGCCGAAGAGTGTGAACTCGAACGCCCCTCCAAAAGCTACCCCAAACGCAGGCCGTTGCCTCGATCAGAGGAGGAAGCACCCAAGTCACTAGCGCACGACATGGCAGACCGGCCACCCCGTGGCCGCGACAGAGAGGCCTCTAGACCCTCCGTTCAAACTGCACCCCGACGCCGCTCAAAAAGTAACAAGGCACGGGAAAACGCGCCGGACTTGCGAGATATATTGGAGGATAAGGCAAAACATACAAGATCGATCTACGGATCGCGTGGGCGCCCCATGACACGTCATGATAACCGTCGCGCCGGATACATAAACTCCGGCCGGGCCGAACACAATAGACAAAGCTCATCTGAGCTGCGTCGTGACATAGCCCAATACAGAGGCGCCGCACACCCACTATGCTTCACAGATGAAGTAATGGATCATCAAATCCCTGAGGGCTTTAAACCCGTAAACATCGAATCATACGATGGTACCACAGATCCTGCGGTCTGGATCGAGGACTATCTCCTCCATATCCACATGGCCCGCGGTGATGATCTACATGCCATCAAATACCTCCCACTCAAGCTTAAAGGACCAGCTCGGCATTGGCTCAACAGCTTGCCAACAGAATCAATTGGTTGTTAGGAGGACACGGAAGCCGCATTCCTTGATAACTTCCGGGGCACATATGTGCGACCACCGGGCGCCGATGACCTTAGCCATATAATTCAGCAGCCGGAAGAATCGGCGGACAATTACGGACACGGTTCCTAACAAAGAAAAACAAATCGTTGATTGTCCGGATCGAGGCCCTTGCAGCCTTCAAACATAACATCCATGACGAATGGCTTGCCCGCACCTAGGACAGGAAAAGCGAAATCCATGGCAGCCCTCACAACACTCATGACCCGCTTTTGTGCGGGAGAGGACAACTAGCTAGCTCGAAGCAACAACTTGACCAAAACCCCGGTAGTTCGGATACCAAGGACAGCAATGGCAGGTCGCGTCGCAACAAGAACAAAGCGCCGCGTGCGGCGACAATGATGAAGATACGGTCAATGCGGATTGAGCTCTAAACCGGTCAGCGGAAGAAGCCATTCAAAAGTAATACCGGGGCCGTCCAACTTGGACCGAATACTCGATCGCTTGTGCGGATACATGGCACCCGAAAAACCAGCCAATCACACCAACAGGGATTGTTGGGTGTTCAAGCAAGCGAGCAAGTTAAGTGCTGAACTCAATGACAAGGGCTGCATAGCGATGACGAGGAAGAGCCCGGCCGCCGAACAATAGAGGACGAAGGTTTCCCCCACAAGTGCGGACGGTGAACATGATATCGCAACCCATATACCCAAAGGGAGCGGAGCGTGCGCTAAAGGGGCGTATCTGCGATGGAGCGATCGCCCCAAAGTTCAACCCATGGTCTTCCTGCCCGATCACCTTGATCGAAGGACCACCCACTAGCATCCGTCACGGCGGTTTCGCGCATTGGTTCTTGACCCAATTATTGGATTTCACCTCACCGAGTCCCGATGGGATGGCGGTAGCAACTGAACCTGCTTTATCGAGGATACGGTCGCGCAAAATGGGCATAGACCCTCAAGGTTAAACCTACAAAGGCGACCTTTAAAGGCGTCATACCGGTGTAGAGGCCAATTATGCAGGCTCGTTACACTCGAAGTGGTCTTCGGATCCCGGATAACTTCGAGCGAAGAGTTAATCTTCGACATAGTCCCGTTCATAGCGGCTATCACACACTGCTTGGACGAACCGCATTTGCAAAGTTCAATGCGGTGCCGCCTCGCATACCTCAAGCTCAAGATGCCAGGCCCTCGAGGAGTAATCACGGTCAATGAAAACACGAGCGCTCTCTCCGAGCGAAGGAGCACACGGCGGCCCTCGGCGGAGGTACAAAGCAGCCTCTCACAGCAATTCTTGAGTCCGGCCACTAAACATCCGAGACAACATCAAGCGCGCCGGAGTAACCTACAACAAGACCGCTGGCACGATTCAAGCCGCAGCGTAGCAATCCGGCTAACCCCAGCCCTCGCAAAATTGCGAAGCCAGTACTACGCGTACATAACTACGCTCTGGAGATACCATGGGCATAAGGGGAGGGGCACGACCACGGCATGCCCAGAATGCGGCTCAACCGCACCAGGGGCTCCCAATTGTGTCATTCTTTTTCTTTCTTTTTTTTCTTCTTACTTTCAGGACTCTGTTCTCCAGAAGATCTGTCCGGCATTCGCGCCGAATACGCGATGCAACAGCCAGGGAAGCAGAAAACTGCGTCGAGTGTCCAGGTGGTCTCTACTACGAGCATTATACCTGTTTTACATACCATCCCGCAGCTTACCCCTGGAGGGGGACATGTTAAATAGTCCCAACCCTTGCTTATCGCACAATTTGTATCGTTCTGCTTTTATTTGCAGTCTCTTTTTAATAACCAATATATAGCTCTTGCCTATTGTTACATTTTTTATCTATATATATGTTCATTTCATGACATGTTGCACCCGTACACTTTGGTACGGCCAATACACCAGGGGCTTAAGTACCCCAAAACTATGGTGTGATAAGTCCGAACACTTTCACAAGTGCGGCACCCGAACTTATAGCATTATATGCATCGGCTCGAATCATGTCTTGGGTCAATAGTTGGGTTTGCGGCTCCGTGTTTTGGTACCTTACTTTCCGTTATATCGGCTAAGGTAGCACGGAGAACCACTGCGATTGTGCCCAGTTGAGCTGGGTTGAGCACCTCGATGGAGAAAGCTAAAACTGACCGTCATGATAGGGCGAGAGCGATCGCTGTTCGAGAGGTTTTTTCGGGTCCCTAAAGACTTATGCCGCTTAGAGCGAGGAACCGGAACTATCCGGCCAAGGCATGGACAGCGCCCCGAACTCGGTCTTCCGAATACTAGGGGCTTCGCCGAAATTTAAAATTATAGAATTCTATGGCTAAGTGAGAGTGTTCAAGCATTATAAGTCCGGTTGCCTTGTTCGTTCGTTGAGCGCCTCCTCGATGGACCCAAGAATGGGAACAAGAGCGCTCAAGTTTATCCCGAACACCCCAAAGACTTTCGTGGCATGGGGCTGAAGCCAACGACTTGCCATCTCTCAAATTTGATAAGCGGCCGCCTGAAGGTAATATTTTAAATTAACAAGCGTTGCTTAGCGCATATGAACAAGTTTTCAGCGTCTGAGGATAACACATGCGAGTCTATTCAAAATTACATCTTTTGAGCACTCATCCGCTATCTGGCGGGCACCCTTGAGAGGCCCTCATAGTGCATTTCAGGCGTGCGATGCTCCTTGCCCTTGGTGGCCCGTCCGTCACAAGCTTCTCTGCATCCAGCTTGCCCGGTGCACTTTAGCGGGCAAGGCCCGATGGGCACCTTCAATGCAGGCGGAGCGCTTGATGACTTCAATCCGTGGACAAAGCGTCCACCAGCCGCTACACTAAGCGAAGTAGCTCCTGGCATGGCTTCCAATGGCCGGCCGAACTATAAGGCCCTTCATGGCCTGTTCGGCGACCTTGTGGAGCTCGACCAGCTGCTTCGGCTGGTCGCTCAGGGCACCGGACGTTCGGCCTCGACATCTTGAGACAGAACACCTTCTCCGTCGAGCTCCCCTCCTTGGCGCGGTAGAATGCGGCAGCATCGGACACCACGGGCAGATCTGCGAATGCTCTGGAGAGCTCGAATCCAGGTAAGTAATAGGTAATTCACTTTCACATGCTTGTTTTGCATAAAGAATGCCTTACCCGCCGCTATCTTCTTTAATGATTCAATTTCTTGGAGGCCTTTTTGGGCCTCGGCCTTAGCAGCTTTGGCACTCTCAAGAGCCGAGGCAAGCTCGGACTCTCGGGTCTTCGAGTCACGCTCCAGTTTTTTCACGAGAGCCTGGAGCTCTTGCCGCACCTCCGCCAGCTGCGCCTCCCCCTTCTCTCGCTCGGTGCGCTCCGCGGCCGCTTTGTTTTCGGCCACGGACACCGCTTCCTTCAGGGTCGCCACCTCGTTCGTGGCCCCTGCAGTACCCATGTTATTCCTGTTATTTTTTGCAACCGAAACCTTTCTATAAGGTATTGCTTACCTTCCTTGTCCTCGAGCTGCTTCTTGGCAAGGCCGAGCTCGTTCTCGGACCGCTCGAGGCTCTGCTTCAATGCATTGACCTCCACAGTCAGTGCGGCAGAGGTCAGCAGTGCAGCCTGCATTCCCATATTGACATACTTATGTTAGACTCCTGCGTATATCTTTTTAGATCCTTAGTCCGGATTTTCTTTCCGAACACCGAACTAAGCATCAGGGTCTACTGTCTATGCGGTAATATTTTTACATATTCTAAACTTACCTCAAAGCTTGTTAGAAGGCTGGTACAGGCTTCGGTCAGCCCGCTCTTGGCGGACTGAACTGTCCGGATCACCGCACTCATAACAGTGCGGTGCTCCTCCTCGATGGAGGCGCTGTTAAGCGCCTCCAGTAAGTTATCCGGTGCCTCCGGTTGGACAGAGGACACCGGCGTCTTACCCTTCTTACGAAGGGGCCGCTTGCCGGACTTCGGAACCGCTGAAGGTTCCGTTATGGAGTCCGGACAAGGGTCGGGCTTAGAGCCCCTGGGGGTCTCGCCCCCCACGCGCCTGGAGTCCGGGAGGTCGCCTTGCGGCGCCTCCTGCGCCACCTCCTCTTGACCAGGCCCTTGGGGCCACACCTCGGCGTCGTCCGCAGCGTGAGGCGAGGAGGCGTCCGGAAGTGAAGTACTCTCCATTTCCGACGAACTCAGGGACCCGCTCAATGAAGCGGCGAGCTCGCCCTTGGGCGGGCTGCATAATTGTTCGGCATTAGAGAACACTATACAATGAAAAAGCCATGGGTATCCGGACACTTACGATCTCGCCAGGGGCTTGGCCCTTGTTGGCCACTCCTCCTCGTCGTTGTCGACGTTGGTGGAGAAGTCCGGAGGAAGGGTCCTTCCTTCTTGGACCCTCCGGCCTCCCCAGTTGGGGCGGCCTTCCTTTTCCTCTCCTCCCCCGCTGGGGGAGAGACTTCTTTTTCCTCCTCCTCGTTCTCAGGAGAGGATTCTGCTTCAAAATCTGACAGCACCAGGCGTCAGGAGCTCCTTCGAGTTCCCGTTGCCTCCTTCTTGGCCTTCTTCTCCGGCACCACATGAGGTACCGGAGCCAGCAGCCCCGTCAATCGGGCGTCTGTTGGGTCTTCTGGCAAAGGGGCCGCACAGTTAACCTGTCCGGACGTCTTCAGCCAGTCCTGTTAAAGGTTAGGGAGTTTTAGATCCCACATAGAGTCAATCTATGAAAAATGAGTCCCGTAAAGGGTAAAATAACTTACCTCGCTGGCTTGACGCTGCGAGCTGAATCCGCGATCTTCGGTAGCGGATGTGGGAGCCTCGGCGCCCTTGAACAGCACCTTCCAGGCATCTTCATACGTAGTGTCGAAGAGCCTTTTCAGGGTTGGGTGTTGTGCCAGATCGAACTCCCACAATTTGAAGGCCCGTTGTTGGCATGGGAGAATCCGGCGGATGAGCATCACTGGATTACGTTGACAAGCCTGAGATTCTTGTCCACCAGGTTTGGACGCATGTTTGGAGTCCGGATA
Source organism: Aegilops longissima (assembly GCA_021605205.1). Classification (NCBI taxonomy): domain Eukaryota; kingdom Viridiplantae; phylum Streptophyta; class Magnoliopsida; order Poales; family Poaceae; genus Aegilops; species Aegilops longissima. The sequence continues at coordinate 472,822,764 of CM038679.1, read as the reverse complement.
GCTCGTCGAATTCCCCATGTCGGGCCCGTCTCTTTCCATGATGAGAGCCGTGTGGGAAGCCAGATCTGAATTCGGGGCCGCCGCCAATTTGGGGTCGCGGCTCGGTGATATAGAACCACCCGACTGCCACCTTTATTGTCTCCACGAAGGAGCCCTCGAGCCATAGGACTTTGGCCATCTTGCCAACCATGGCGCCTCCGCACTGGCTTGACGGCCGCCCACTACCTTGACTGACATTGAAGATCTTCAGCCATAAGCCAAAGTGGGGCTGGATGCAGAGGAAGGCCTCGCACACGACGATGAACGCCAAGATGTTGAGGATGAAATTCGGGGCCAGATCGTGGAAGTCCAGGCCGTGGTAGAACATGAGCCCCCGGACAAATGGGTGAAGTGGAAAACCTAGTCCGCGGAGGAAGTGGGGGAGAAACACCACCCTCTCATGGGGCCTGGGGTTGGAATGAGCTTCCCCTCGTCGAGTAGCCGACACGCGATGTCGCCGGACAAGTATCCGGCCTCCCGCAGCTTTGTGATGTGCCCCTCCGTGACGGACGAGGCCATCCACCTGCCGCCCGCTCCGGACATAGTTGGAGAAGGTTGAGGTGGGATGTGCGGACTTGGGCGCTGGGGCTCGAGTGCGCGGAAATGGATGAGCAAAGGAGGAAGAAGGCGTAGGTGAAAAAGGTGGATCCTTATCCCCTTATATGGACGGACGAAGCTATGCGTCCCCCACCAGCCTGGTAAAACTCGCTTATCTCCCAAGCGTCGTAATCAATGGCGCGGATGGGTTACCCACGTCCGTATTGATGAGAATCCCGGAATAAGGGGGGCACGATCTATGCTTCAATAAGACGTGCCAAGGAAACCGCCTCACTAAACGCGCTGAGGTGGAACAGTAAAAAACGATTCATATAAAGGCCTGACCGTGGTGTGATGTCACGCGGCGGAATACGTCAGCAGATCTGTGCAAAAGTTATTCTCTCTACGGTGGTATGTGGAATTTGTTTTGCAGAGCCGGACACTATCCTTGTGTTCAAAACCTTCTATGAAGTATTCGGAGGAGGAACCCGCCTTGCAATGCCGAAGACAATATGCGCGCCGGAATCGTCGTCATTGAAGCCTGGTTCAGGGGCTACTGAGGGAGTCCTGGACTAGGGGGTGTCCGGATAGCCTAACTATCATCTTTGGCCGGACTCCTAGACTATGAAGATACAAGATTGAAGACTTCCTCCCGTGTCCGGATGGGACTTTCCTTGGCGTGGAGGGCAAGCTTGGCGATACGGATATGTAGATCTCCTACCATTGTAACCGACTCTGTGTAACCCTAACCTATCCGGTGTCTATATAAACCGGAGGGTTTTAGTCCGTAGGACGAATAACAATCATACCATAGGCTAGCTTCTAGGGTTTAGCCTCCTTGATCTCGTGGTATATCTAGTCTTGTACGACCCATGTCATCAATATTAATCAAGCAGGAGTAGGGTATTACCTCCATCGAGAGGGCCCGAACCTGGGTAAAAACATCGTGTCCCTTGTCTCCTGTTACCATCCGCCTAGACGCATAGTTCGGGACCCCCTACCCGATATCCGCTGGTTTTGACACCGACAACGGTCCTGGCGCCCACGCGCCGCAACCTCCAGAACGGCCCGTTCTTGGTGCTGGCGCGGTGGTGCCGGAAGCGCACATGCGACGTACATAGGCTGCTGGACAACCTGGCAGCTGGCCTCTCCCGCGCCGGCACTGGCGTCCCACACGACAGGTCTCACGGCCGTTCCTCGCGCCTTGGCTCGGCGCCGTCGCTGCACAGAGGAGGACGAGGAGGCACGCCATGCGCCACATCGCCCACGCGAGATGTTGGAGGGCGGAGCGAGTGGGAGGGTGATACCTCTCCGTCGTATCTAATTTTCCTAACACTTTTACTCTTGTTTTGGACTCTAATTTACATGATTTGAATGAAACTAACCCGGACTGATGTTGTTTTCTGCAGAACTACCATGATGTTGTTTTTGTGTAGAAATAAAAGTTCTCGGAATGGAACAAAATTTTTTGGAGATTTTTTATGGAATAAAAGAAAAATACTGGAGCCAAGAACCACCGGAGGGGGGGCCCTCGGTGAGCACAACCCACCAGGGGGCGCCCCCCTCCCGGCGCGCCTAGGTGGGTTGTGCCCACCTAGTGGCCCCGCTGACCCTACCTCCGATGCTATAAAATCATATTATGGAAGAAAAAATGAGGCAGGAAGAATTGTCATGTTTCACGAGACGGAGCCGTCGACGCCTCCTGCTCTTCATCGGGAGGCCAGATCTGCAGTCCATTTGGGGCTCCAGAGAGGGGGGGTCTTTGCTACCTCTTGAGCACTGCGTTGGTTTTCCCTTGAAGAGGAAAGGGTGATGCAGCAAAGTAGCATAAGTATTTCCCTCAGTTTTTGAGAACCAAGGTATCAATCCAGTAGGAGGCTACACGCAAGTCCCTCGTACCTGCACAAAACAAATAACTCCTCGCAACCAACGCGATAAGGGGTTGTCAATCCCTTCACGGTCACTTACGAGAGTGAGATCTGATAGATATGATAGGATAATATTTTTGGTATTTTTTTGATAAAGATGCAAAGTAATAAAAGCAAAATAAAAAGCAAAGGAAATAGTAAAGTGTTGGAAGATTAATATGATGAAGATAGACCCGGGGGGCATAGATTTCACTAGAGGCTTCTCTCAAGAGCATAAGTATTTTACAGTGGGTGAACGAACTACTAATGAGCAATTGACAGAATTGAGCATAGTTATGAGAATATCTAGGTATGATCATGTATATAGGCATCACGTCCGAGACAAGTAGACCGACTCCTGCCTGCATCTACTACTATTACTCCATTCATCGACCGCTATCCAGCATGCATCTAGAGTATTAAGTTCAGGAAAACAGAGTAACGTCTTAAGAAAGATGACATGATGTAGAGGGATAAATTCATGCAATATGATAAAAACCCCATCTTGTTATCCTCGATGGCAACAATACAATCGTGCCTTGCTGCCCCTCATCCTTTGGGAAAGGACACAGCAAGATTGAACCCAGAGCTAAGCACTTCTCCCATTGCAAGAAAGATCAATCTAGTAGGCCAAACCAAACTGATAATTCGAAGAGACTTGCAAAGATAACCAATCATACATAAAAGAATTCAGAGAAGATTCAAATATTGTTCATAGATAATCTTGATCATAAACCCACAATTCATCGGTATCAACAAACACACCGCAAAAAGAAGATTACATCGAATAGATCTCCACGAGAGAGGGGGAGAACATTGTATTGAGATCCAAAAAGAGAGAAGAAGCCATCTAGCTACTAACTATGGACCCAAAGGTCTGAGGTAAACTACTCACACTTCATCGGAGAGGCTATGGTGTTGATGTAGAAGCCCTCCGTGATGGATGCCCCCTCTGGCGGAGCTCCAGAACAGGCCCCAAGATGGGATCTCGTGTGGGTGAGAAGGTTGCGGCGGTGGAATTAGGTTTTGGCTCGATGTCGATCATTTGGGGTGCGAGGTATATATAGGAGGAAGGAGAGCGTCGGTGGAGCAACAGGGGGCCCACGAGGGTGGAGGGCACGCCCTGGGTGGTGGGCACGCCCCCCTACCTCGTGCCTTCCTCTTTCGTTTCTTGACGTAGGGTCCAAGTCTCTTGGATCATGTTCGGTGAGAAAATCACGTTCCCGAAGGTTTCATTCCGTTTGGACTCCGTTTGATATTCCTTTTCTCTGAAATAGGCAAAAAACAGCAATTCTGGGCTGGGCCTCCGGTTAATAGGTTAATCCCAAAATAAAATAAAAGTGAATAATAAAGCCCAATAATGTCCAAAATAGTAGATAATATAGCATGGAGAAATCAAAAATTATAGATACGTTGGAGACGTACCAAGCATCCCCAAGCTTAATTCTTGCTCGTCCTCGAGTAGGTAAATGATAAAAAAGATATTTTTTGATGCGGAGTGCTACTTGGCATAATTCCAATGTAATTCTTCTTAATTGTGGTATGAATATTCAGATCTGAAAGATTCAAGACAAAAGTTCATATTGACATAAAAATGATAATACTTCAAGCATACTAACTAAGCAATTATGTCATCTCAAAATAACATGGCCAAAGAAAGTTCATCCCTACAAAATCATATAGTTTAGTCATGCTCCATTTTCGTCACACAAGAATGATCTCATCATGCACAACCCCGATGACAAGCCAAGCAATCGTTTCATACTTTAGTAATCTCAAACCTATAAACTTTCACGCAATATATGAGCGTGAGCCATGGACATAGCACTATGGGTGGAATAGAATATGATGATGGGGGTTATGTGGAGAAGACAAAAAAGGAGAAAGTCTCACATCAGCGAGGCTAATCAATGAGCTATAGAGATGCCCATCGATTGATGTTAATGCAAGGAGTAGGGATTGCCATGCAACGGATGCACTAGAGCTATAAATGTATGAAAGCTCAACAAAAGAAACTAAGTGGGTGTGCATCCAACTTGCTTGATCATGAAGACCTGGGGCACTTGAGGAGGCCCATTGTTGGATTATACAAGCCAAGTTCTATAATGAAAAATTCCCACTAGTATATGAAAGTGACGAAACAAGAGACTCTCTATCATGAAGATTATGGTGCTACTTTGAAGCACAATTGTGGCAAAGGATAGTAGCATTGTCCCTTCTCTTTTTCTCTCATTTTTTTGGGCCTTCTCTTTTTTTCATGGCCTTTTCTCTCCTTTTTTTATTTATTCCTCACTTGGTACAATGCTCTAGAAAATGATGATCATCACACTTCTATTTATTTACAACTCAATGATTACAACTTGATACTAGAACAAAGTATGACTCTATATGAATGCCTCCGTGATGTGCAGGATATGCAATGAACCAAGAGTGACATGTATGAAAGAATTATGAACGGTGGCTTTGGCACAAATACGATGTAAACTACATGATCATGTTAGCAATATGACAATGATGAATGTGTCATGATAAACGGAATGGTGGAAAGTTGCATGGCAATATTATCTCAGAATGGCTATGGAAATGCCATAATAGGTAGGTATGGTGGCTGTTTTGAGGAAAGGAGGTTTATGTGTGAAAGAGCGTACCATATCACGGGGTTTGGATGCACCGGCGAAGTTTGCACCAACTGTCAATGTGGGAAAGGGCAATGCACGGTACCGAAGAGGCTAGCAATGATGGAAGGGTGAGAGTGCGTATAATCCATGGACTCAACATTATTCATAAAGAACTCACATACTTATTGCAAAAATCTACAAGTCATCAAAAACCAAGCACTACGCGCATGCTCCTAGGGGGATAGATTGGTAGGAAAAGACCATCGCTCGTCCCCGACCGCCACTCATAAGGAGGACAATCAAAGAACACCTCATGTTTCAAATTTGTCACATAATGTTTACCATATGTGCATGCTACGGGACTTGCAAACTTCAACACAAGCATTTCTCAAATTCACAACTACTCAACTAGCACGACTTTGATATTATTACCTCCATATCTCAAAACAATCATCAAGCATCAAACTTCTGTTAGTATTCAACACACTCATAAGAAAGTTTTTACTATTCTTGAATACCTAGCATATTAAGATTATTTAAGCAAATTACCATGCTATCTAAGACTCTCAAAATAATCTAAGTGAAGCATGAGAGATCAATAGTTTCTATAAAACAAATCCACCACCGTGCTCTAAAAGATATAAGTGAAGCACTAGAGCAAAACTATATAACTCAAATGATATAAGTGAAGCACAAAGAGTATTCTATTCCAAATCATGTATGGCTCTCTCAAAAGGTGTGTAAAGCAAGGATGATTGTGGTAAACTAAAAAAATCAAAGACTCAAATCATACAAGACGCTCCAAGCAAAACACATATCATGTGGTGAATAAAAATATAGCTCCAAGTAAAGTTACCGATGGAAGTAGACGAAAGAGGGGATGCCTTCCGGGGCATCCCCAAGCTTTGGCTTTTTGGTGTCCTTAGATTATCTTGGGGGTTCCATGGGCATCCCCAAGCTTAGGCTCTTGCCATTCCTTGTTCCATAATCCATCAAAAATCTTTCACCCAAAACTCGAAAACTTCACAACACAAAACTCAACAGAAATCTAGTGAGCTCCGTTAGCGAAAGAAAACAAAAGACCGCTTCAAGGTACTGTAATGAACTCATTATTTATTTATATTGGTGTTAAACCTACTGTATTCCAACTTGTCTATGGTTTATAAACTATTTTACTAGCCATAGATTCATCAAAATAAGCAAACAACACACGAAAAACAGAATATGTCAAAAACCGAACAGTCTGTAGTAATATGTAACTAACGCAAACTTATGGAATTCCAAAAATTCATAAAAAATAGGAAGACCTAGGAAATTTGTTTATTGATCAGCAGCAACTAGAATAACTATTTTATCACATTCTGGTGATTTTTAAAAATTGTTTTCGTGAACAGAAAGTTTCTGGAAATTACAGCAAGATCAAATAACTATCACCCAAGAAGATCCTATAGGTTTAACTTGGCACAAACACTAATTAAAACATAAAAACAAATCTAACCAGAGTCTAGAACAAATATTTATTCCTAAACAGAAGAAAAAGCAAAAAAGAAACTAAAAATAAAATTGGGTTGCCTCCCAACAAGCGCTATCGTTTAACGCCCCTAGCTAGGCATAAAAGCAAGGATAGATCTAGGTATTGCCATAATAGTGGTATGGCAAGTCATGAAATTTTTTCTCATATTCTCTACATTCAGTAGCTAGTTTTCTTTGAGGCAAGCAAAAATAATCAAAAGGGCTAAATTTAATGGGACAAAAGTCCCCAAGATCAATCTCGGGAGGTATGGATTCCTCCCTAGGCCCTTTGTAATGCACAACCAATTCATCATTAAGAGCATTCTTTTGGCAAAAAGTCACAAGCCTTTGTTCAAGAGGAAAACCTAATCCATTATTCTGAATAGCAAAATCATCATTAAGCTCGGAAATTCTATCAACTAGAACATCGGCGGGAACCTTTTTCCTAAGATTTTCATTATAAGCAATATGATCTAAAGATTGTAAACGCATCATGTCTTCTTGATTAAAAAGGATATCTTCAATTGGAGGATGACTAGCATCCACCCTATAATGCTCAAAGATTTCTTTGGCCTCTTTTATTATAAATCTAAACTCATGAGCCAAAAAGATAGTGGCGGCACGCTTAACAGAAGAATGCTCAATATTAGAGAATTCTAAGAAAATTCTTTCTATGCAAGGATGCATGTGCATAAATTGCCTTTCAAGTTCAACTATAAGCATGGAAATAACATCCGCAAGACTACTAGTTCTATGGAGAATAGAACCGCCCATAGAGGGCAAAGCACCGACACAAGTAAAGTAATCTTGAATAACTCCTTTTCCAATAATATTACCACTACCAATTCGAAATCTTTTTGTATGCAACGTAGGGGGTTCTTCAGCAGGAGCATCGGAATTCTCTATGATATTATTATTGTCCATATCGGCAATAATTTCCCCAAATTCAGACATAACGACGAGAGAGCGAGGGCAAAAAGAAGAAGGCGAACGGAAAAAGAGAGGCGAATAAAGCGGCAAGGGTGAAGTGGGGAGAGGAAAAGCGAGAGGCAAATGGCAAATAATGTAATGCGGGAGATAAGGGTTTGTGATGGGTACTTAGTATGTTGACTTTTGCGTAGACCTCCCCGGCAACTGCGCCAGAAATCCTTCTTGCTACCTCTTGAGCACTGCGTTGGTTTTCCCTTGAAGAGGAAAGGGTGATGCAACAAAGTAGCGTAAGTATTTCCCTCAGGTTTTTAGAACCAAGGTATCAATCTAGTAGGAGGCTACGCGCAAGTCCCTCGTACCTGCACAAAACAAATAACTCCTTGCAACCAACGCGATAAGGGGTTGTCAATCCCTTCATGGTCACTTACGAGAGTGAGATCTGATAGATATGATAGGATAACATTTTTGGTATTTTTTGATAAAGAGGCAAAGTAAAATAAAAGCAAAATAAAAAGCAAAGGAAATAATAAAGTGTTGGAAGATTAATATGATGAAGATAGACCTGGGGGCCATAGATTTCACTAGAGGCTTCTCTCAAGAGCATAAGTATTTTACAGTGGGTGAACGAATTACTGCTGAGCAATTGACAGAATTGAGCATAGTTATGAGAATATCTAGGTATGATCATGTATATAGGCATCACGTCCGAGACAAGTAGACCGACTCTGCTGCATCTACTACTATTACTCCACTCATCGACCGCTATCCAGCATGCATCCGGAGTATTAAGTTCAAGAAAACAGAGTAACACCTTAAGCAAGATGACATGATGTAGAGGGATAAATTCATGCAATATGATAAAACCCCATCTTGTTATCCTCGATGGCAACAATACAATCGTGCCTTGCTGCCCCTCATCCTTTGGGAAAGGACACGCAAGATTGAACCCAAAGCTAAGCACTTCTCCCATTGCAAGAAAGATCAATCTAGTAGGCCAAACCAAACTGATAATTGAAGAGACTTGCAAAGATAACCAATCATACATAAAAGAATTCAGAGAAGATTCAAATATTGTTCATAGATAATCTTGATCATAAACCCACAATTCATCGGTCTCAACAAACACACCGCAAAAAGAAGATTACATCGAATAGATCTCCACGAGAGAGGGGGAGAACATTGTATTGAGATCCAAAAAGAGAGAAGAAGCCATCTAGCTACTAACTATGGACCCGAAGGTCTGAGGTAAACTACTCACACTTCATCGGAGAGGTTATGGTGTTGATATAGAAGCCCTCCGTGATGGATGCCCCCTCCGGCGGAGCTCCGGAACAGGCCCCAAGATGGGATCTCGTGGGTACAGAAGGTTGTGGCGGCGGAATTAGGTTTTTGGTTCCGTATTGATCGTTTGGGGGTACGTAGGTATATATAGGAGGAAGGAGTATGTCGGTGGAGCAACAGGGGGCCCACGAGAGTGGAGGGCGCGCCCTGGGGGGGTGGGCGCGCCCCCTACCTCGTGCCTTCCTCTTTCATTTCTTGATGTAGGGTCCAAGTCTCCTGGATCATGTTCGGTGAGAAAATCATGTTCCCGAAGGTTTCATTCCGTTTGGATTCCGTTTGATATTCCTTTTCTGCGAAACTCTGAAATAGGCAAAAAACAGCAATTCTAGGTTGGGCCTCCGGTTAATAGGTTAGTCCCAAAAATAATACAAAAGTGAATAATAAAGCCCAATAATGTCCAAAACAGTAGATAATATAGCATGGAGCAATCAAAAATTATAGATACGTTGGAGACGTATCAGTCTTCGATCTTCGTCATCACCAACCCTTCTCCATCGCCAGTTCCATGATGCTCCCCACCGGGAGTGAGTAATTCCTTCGTAGGCTCGCTGGTCGGTGAGGGAGTTGGATGAGATTCATCATGTAATCGAGTTAGTATTGTTAGGGCTTGATCCCTAGTATCCATTATGTTCTGAGATTGATGTTGCTATGACTTTGTTGTGCTTAATGCTTGTCACTTTGGGCCCGGGTGTCATGATTTCAGATCTGAACTGTTTATGTTATCACCATTATATCTATGTGCTAGATCCGATCTTGCAAGTTATAGTCACCTGCTACGTGTTATGATCCGCAAACCCCGGAGTGACAATAGTCGGAATACTTTCCGGTGATGACCGTAGTGTGAGGAGTTCATGTATTCACTATGTGCTAATGCTTTGTTCTGGTTCTCTATTAAAAGCATGCCTTAATATCCCCTAGTTTCCTTATGGACCCCGCTGCCACGGGAGGGTAGGACAAAATATGTCATGCAAGTTCTTTCCACAAGCACGTATGACTATTTACAGAATACATGCCTACATTATATTTATGAACTAGAGCTAGTGCGGTATCGCCCTAGGTTATGACTGTTATATGACGAATATCATCCAACGAATTCACCGATCCAATGCCTACGAGTTTTTCATATATTGTTCTTGCTAAGTTACTATTACTAATACCGCTGTCACAACTGCTACAAAATCACTGCCATCATTATTACCGTTACTGCTACTGTTACTACTGCTATCAAAACTATCATATTACTTGGCTACTGATTACTTTGCTGCAGATAATTAATCTCCAGGTGTGGTTGAATTGACAACTCAGCTGCTAATACTTGCAAATATTCTTTGGCTCCCTTGTGTCGAATCTATAAATTTGGGTTGAATACTCTACCCTCGAAAACTGTTGCGATCCCCTATACTTGTGGGTTATCAAGACCTTTTTCTGGCGCCGTTGCCGGGGAGCATAGCTATATTTGTTGAGTCACTTGGGATTATTATCAATCTATCATTATGAAGAATCTGACGGATACCAAGACTAAGATTTTTTCCATCTAAGACGAGGGGAGGTAAGGAACCGCCATCAAACTCTGCACTTGATTCGCCTTCTATTTTAAGTAAACTTGCAACACCACCACATGCTATTAATTCTGATATGTCGCAAGTTATTGATGATTCTACTTCTGCTATGAACACTACTCATGATGATGCTAGTACCTTGCTTGATGATGGTGTGCCACTAGGTGATTTTCTTGACGAACAAATTGCTAGAGTAAAAAAAGAAATTACTGAAACTGATGAAATACCTGAAAAACAAAAATCTTGAAACACCTATTAGACCTAGCTCTCCTAGATATTAATTGCCTAAGGTACCTGAAGGTTATGTTATGGATGAGGAGATAGCTAGAGACTTTCTTGCTTGCAAAGATAGAGATGATCTAAAGAAATTATTATGCAAACTGAAAGAAAAATCTTTGGATGCTAGAATGAAATGTCGACCTAGAGTTGATTACTGTGGTTGAATCTAATCCTTTCAATGGTTATGAAACTAAAACTGTAGTGGCACACCTTACTAAGTTGAATGATATAGCCACCCTATTTTCTCATGATGAGAAGATTCCCTATTATTATATTCTCAAATGATTTCTATTCTCATTAAAGGGTGATGCTAAGATTTGGTACAATACTCTTACTCATGGTTGCGTGCGTAGTCCCTAGGATATGATTTACTACTTCTCTGAAAACTATTTTCCTGTTCATAAGAAACAAGCTACCTTACATGAAATATTTAACTTTGTGCAAATTGAAGAAGAGAGTCTTCCACAAGCTATGGGGAGGCTTCTCCAATTGCTTAATGCTTTGCCTGATCATCCTCTTAAGAAATATGAAATACTTGATATCTTCTATAATGGACTAACCGATGCTTCTAGGGACTTCCTAGATAGTTGTGCTAGTTGTGTTTTCAAGGACCGAACTATTGAACAAGCTGGGGAATTATTGAATAATATATTGAAAATTTATGATGATTGGACTCTTCCTGAACCACCGCATAAATCCACTCCAAATAAGAGGGGTATCTTATATCTCAGTCTGGAAGATATGCATGAGGCAAAGAAATCTATGAAGGAGGAAAAAGGTATAAAAGCAGAGGATGTCAAAAGTTTACCTCCTATTAAAGAGATACATGGACTTGACATACCACCACTAAGGGTGGTAGAGGTAAATTATTTAATGAAATTCAATGAAAGGGACAATCCTTATAATATGCCCCACGATTCGGGTCATGGCCATCATGGCATCCATGCCCCACGATCGCGGGGCACGAAACGGCCGTTCCACTTGCCATTTGAATCCTGGCTCGCCCGCCACATGTCCCCATGCCTCGGGGAGGGCAGGTGGGGGAGTCCTGGACTAAGGGGTCCTCGGGCGTCCGTCCTGTTAGCCATTGGCCGGACTGACGGGCTGTGAAGAACACGAAGACCGAAGACTGCACCCGTGTCCGGATGGGACTCTCCTTGGCGTGGAAGGCAAGCTTGGCGACCAAATATGTAGATTCCTTTCTTTGTAACCGACCCTATGTAACACTAGATCCTCCTGGTGTCTATATAAACTGGAGGACTTAGTCCGGAGTTCATTTCCATAGTCATACAGGCTAGGCTTTTAGGGTTTAGCCATTACGATCTCATGGTAGATCAACTCTTGTAATACTCATATTCATCAAGATAAATCAAGCAGGAAGTAGGGTATTAGCTCCATAGAGAGGGCCCGAACCTGGGTAAACATCGTGTCCCCTGTCTCCTGTTACCATCGACCTTAGATGCACAGTTTGGGACCCCCTACCCGAGATCCGCCGGTTTTGGCACCGACATTGGTGCTTTCATTGAGAGTTCCACTGTGTCGTCCTTAAAAGGTTTGATGGCCCCTTCAATCGTCAATAATGACACTGTCCAAGGAGAAACTTTCCTCCCCGGAAGATCTTCGTGTTCGGTGGCTTCGCACTGCGGGCCGACTCGTTTGGCCATCTGGAGCAGATCGATAGCTATGCCCTTGGCCATCAAGTCAGATTTGGGAGCTTGAACTACGTCGCGGACATCCGTGGAGATTTGATCTTGACCGGATTCGAGACCGCGGCAACTGCTCCTGGTCACCTCGATGAACATGACCTAAATCTATCATCGGACCATATCCAGGAGATTGCTCCTGTAACTGCTCTGGCCTTAGATCCGGAGCATACTATACCATCCAAGGACGGGAGGCTCAACCCCACCACGGTGGCCAAAGATCCCACGGTGTTGGACCCGCACATAGACTTAATCTCACACGATACCTGTGCCACCGGAACTCCGGACTCGTCTCCGGTCATAAGTTTCGAACCATGTGAGCCCGCGGACGCCGAACTCGATCGTTTATCGATCTTCGATTTCAGCACCGCAGATATCTTCCAGCACTCGCCCTTGGGTGATGTGCTAAACTCATTAAGGAACATGTCCTTGGCGGGGGACTCACAGCCGAACTATGTTCGATTCGAACTAGGGGCTGATGATGGAGAATTTTGCTTCCCGCCCGCCACCCACTTCATAGCCACTGTCGAGGACTTAATCGACATGCTTGATTACGGCTCTGAAGACATCGACAACACGGACGACGATGCCGACGAGGAGCAGGGCCAAAACCCACCACTCACTGGACGATGGACGGCCACTTCTTCGTACGATGTGTACATGGTGGATACACCCAAAGCAACCAATGACGATGACAAAGAAAACCCAATTGAGAATAAACCTCCTGAGACACAGCACAAACGATAGCGTCCTCGGTGCCATTCTAAGTCACATCGTTCAAAAGAAAGCAATACTGGCACCAGAGAAAATAATACTCCGGACGATGCCGAAAACAATGAAGACCCCGTTGAGGTAACCTCCGAACAGGAGGAACGGGAAAATGGGCAAATATGCCCTAATGAACAGGCCATAAATGATGACTCAGAAGACGACAATTACCTCCCGCTCTTCGAAGATGAGGTAAGCCACGGTGATGAGGATTTCATCGTGCCCGAGGAACCTCTAGAGAAGGAGCGTTTCAAGCGCAGGCTAATAGCCACTGCAAGGAGCCTGAAAAAGAAACAGCAGTAGCTTCAAGCTGACCAAGATCTGCTTAACGACAGATGCACTGATGTCCTCGCAGCCGAAGAATACGGCCTCAAGCTCCCAGCCAGGAGTTACCCGAAGCGCAGATGGCTACCTCAGTTTGACGAGGAGGCGCCAGAGTCCATATCTCCCTTGCGCAATACGGCCGACCAACCACAACGCGGTCGGGATAGTGCGGCGGACCGACTACCATATGGTCGGAATAAATCAGCAACTCAGGCCGAACGGCAGCTCACCCCACCACAACATAAAAACAGAGACAAGATAGCTCGGGTTCTTACATATGACCCTCGGCAGGACCTGGACCGTAGAACAGGATATACCAGATCGATCTACGGATCGCAAAGACGCACCTCAACACGCTACGACGGCTACCTATTCAGATGTAACGAACCTAGTCATGCCCGGGCCGAAAACTGCAGACGAACTCCATCAGAGATACGTCGCGTCGTGGCGCAATATAGAGGAGCCGCACACCCCCTTTGCTTCACTGATGAGGTGATGGATCATGAATTCCCAGAAGGGTTTAAACCCGTAAATATTGAATCATACGATGGAACAACCGATCCCGCGGTGTGGATTGAGGATTTCCTTCTCCATATCCATATGGCCCGCGGAGACGACCTTCATGCCATCAAATACCTCCCATTAAAACTCAAAGGACCAGCTCGGCACTCATTCTGCCTGAAAACTCGATTGGCAGCTGGGAGGATTTGGAAGACGCCTTCTGCGGCAACTTCCAAGGTACATATGTCCGGCCACCGGATGCCGATGATTTAAGCCACATTGTCCAGCAGCCCGGGGAGTCCGCCAGGAAGCTCTGGACGAGGTTCTTAGTTAAAAAGAACCAAATTGTAGACTGTCCGGACGCAGAAGCCATGGCGGCCTTCAAACACAACGTTCGGGATGAGTGGCTCGCCCGCCACCTGGGTCAGGAAAGACCAAAATCCATGTCAGCCCTTACGGCTATGATGACCCGCTTTTGCGTGGGAGAAGATAGCTGGCTCGCTCGTAGAAGCAATAGCGCCAGCGACCCGGGCACTTCCGAAGTCCGGGACAGCAATGGGAAGCCACGACGCAATAAAAGCAAGCACCCCAATAACAATAAGGGAACACATGACACAGCGGTCAATGCTGGATTCAGCGGCCCCATACCCGGCTAACGAAAAAAGCCATTCACGGCAAATAGGGACGAACCATCCAATTTAGACAGGATATTGGACACGCCCTGCCAGATTCATGGCCACCCCAATAAACCAGCTAACCACACCAACAGGAGCTGTTGGGTTTTCAAACAGGCCGACAAGTTAAATGCTGAACACAACGGGAAGAGGCCGCCCAGCGATAGCAACGACGAAGAGACTCACCAACCGAACACCTGGGGACAGAAGCAGTTTCCTCCTGAAGTAAAAACAATAAACACGGTATATGTCACATACACCCCTAGAGGTGAAGGCATGGAAAACTTCCCCCATACAGAAGATCATACTACAGATACCTCAGCCGAACTATAAAGCAACCTCATCTTACCGCATACCTCATCGGCCATGATGCCGCCGGTCTCCGTTCAACGCGACCGGTCAATGTCCATACTTGACTAGCAATTCAGCTTCCGCCGCTCGCCTAATATGCCTGTGAAGTCGGCACCACGCATACATAATTATGCACTTAAAATTCTCTTGTTTTTCGAACTGTTTTCTTTTTTTTCTACCCTCTCTCTACATATGGCTCAAAGGCTGGTCACCCACTGACTCTATCAGAGTTTGGATTCATACACCCATCGAAAAGTCATTTCTGTCAAGGAACACCCTAACCGAGGAAAGGCGACGCAGACGTGCGACAGGAGGTCCAAAATAAATTTTTGTAGACCGCACTCAGTATTTCGAGCCTATAAAGTACCTTTATCCTCAGCCTTCCACCCTTGGCATGTAAAATAGCCAGGGTGCGGCTTTGTTATCTATATAAACGATTGGCACATCACTCAGATCCCAGTAAAAATAATCGACTCTTTTCTAAAGAACCGAGTTTTGCCCCTACGGTTGTTTCAAACATGTACCTCGGCATAACTTGCCAGGGGCTCGGTATGGGAACAAATGAGTTGCCGACAAGCCCGAACAGCTCTATAGCGTACTTCGGTGTCACTATTTTGGCCTTATATGCATCAGCTCCGAATCATGTCTTGGGTCAATAGTTGGGTTGCCCGGCTCCTGTGCTTGCTACCCTACGTTCCGCTCTATCGGCTAGGGTATTAAAGGGAGAACTAATGTGATTGTGCTTCCGGTTAACCTGGTTAAGCACCTCAGTAGAGAAAGCCGAAAACTGACTGTCATGATTCGGCGAGAGCTGGTCTACCACTTGATGACTTATTGGAATCTTTCATGATTCCCTTCGTGTCACACGAAGGACCTCTTTCAGGTCAAATATGTAAACGCATCGTATGAGAATAAGCCGCGTACATACCAGGGGCTATATCATAGACCCACCATAAAACTCCTATGGCTAAGTGAAAGTGTTAACGCCCTATAGTCTGGTTGCCTGGTTCGCCGCATTGACACCTCCTTCACGGACCAAGACGTTGGGTCAAGAGTGATCAGATGCTTTTCCGAACACCCCCGTATTTCCTACGAGGCGGGTGAAGCCGACGACTGGAAAACTTTCAGATCATATACAAACGGCCGCACAATAGGAACAAAAGCCTTTAGGCAAAACTAAAATATAGACTGATTATAAAAATTGTCTTTTACCATTCGTACAGAGTTCACTCGAATATTATGCCTTTCGAACATTGACCCTCTATCAAGCGGGCAGCCTCTAAGACGTCCTCAAAATAATGCTCTGGTGCGTGATGGTCCTTGCCCTTGGGTGGACCCTTCGCTGCAACATCGACGACCTTCATCTTCCCCCGGTATGTCTTGACTCGGACAAAGGCCATCTGTGCACCTTCAATGCACGCCGACCGCTTCAAGGCGTCGATACATGGCACCGCATCAGCAAGCCGCTGCACCAAGCCGAAGTAGCTATTTGGAATAGGCTCGATTGGCCACAGCCGGAGTATGACGTTCTTCATGGCAGCGCCGGATACCCTGTGAAGTTCAGTCCATTGGGACATCTGTTCATTCAGCAGCAGAGGGCATTTTGATGCACCAAACTGTGACCAGAAAAGCTTCTCCGTCACATATCCCTCTTGGCTTGGTAAAACTGCGCCGCATCGGAAGAACTCTTCGGCAGGTCCAAAAACACGTCTGGAGAGCCCCACACTTGGTTAAGCTGATAATTCGGATCGCCGAACTTAGTCTGTAATAAAAAGGGCTTACCAGCCGCAATCTCCCCAGCTTGTTGGATCTCCTCACGGGCCGCTCTAGATTCGGACCGCGCTTCTTTCGCCTCTTGCAAGGCCTTGTCAAGACCAGCCGTTTTGGCTTTATTCTCCTTCTCAAGGAATTCACAACGGCTAGTAGCATTCTTTAGTTCGAGCGCCATCATGGATATTTTCTCCTCGTCTTGGTGCCGAGCAGCTTGTTCGGCCTTTAACTCGGCCGACGCCTTTTCGGCAGCCGCATTACTAAACCGGGCCTGTTCCTTGGCCCGGGCCTGTTCCGCCCAAAGAATATCAATGGCTGCGGCACCATCTGCAGCTCGGCAATATCCATAGTCCGGGCAGTCGTCAGGGGAGAAACAACTTGTGTTCCAATTAACTAGATTATTCCTTGAGCATTTCTTTTTGATCCTCTGTTCGCCTCCCATGGGAAGCCAACCCGAGTCTCAGGGGCTTCTACCTATACACAGGTGCATGTTGAAAATAAAATATAGTTGAAAATATTACATCACAAACCTCGAAGCCTCTTAGCAGGCTCATGAAGGCTTCATTCAATCTGCTCTTCGCGGACAGAATCCTCTCAACCATCGTACCCATCAAGGTATGTTGTTCCTTCGAGACAGATGTTTTTCGCAGCATATCCCTCAACATATCCGGCGCCGCTGGGTCTCCGGAAGCCGCTGTAGGAGCATGACCATCCTTTGAAGGAACCTGTTCACTCGTCTCCAGAATCACCGCTGGCTGAAAACCGGATAGTCCGGGGCCTTCATTGTTGCCCCCCGAATCCCGGATGATCGAAGGCTCACCTTCGGGTACTGCCTCCTTCATCCCTCGCACCACTTGTTGATCAAGAAAAACCCTCCGAGACGACACTTCGGGGTCATATGCCTTATTGGGCGAGGAGGCCGGAGGAGGCGTCTCGCTTTCCATCATCTCTGGGAGAAGATCTCCCGAAGAAAAGGATCATTCAGGAACACTCTGCGCCGAACTATTAAGATACACGCGAATATTACGTGTCACCTCGATAACAGGAAAGGAACAGGATGTGATTAAAGCACCCCGGATTTACTTACGATTTGGTCGAAGGCCTGTCCTCACGACGGAGCTGTTGAACGGCGTCGCCTTCCAATCCCAAGCCGCCCGATGATGGCATCTTCCCCCTCTTGGGAGTCGGTTCCTCCCAACATTCGAAGGCGGCCCTTTTCTTCCTGTATGGAGAAGGGATGCTTGCTTCTCCTTCGCCTTTGTCTTCGGGCGAAGAAATGTCAATTTCCCCGGACTCGGTGTCTAATTTACCTCCGGAACGAAGGCCATCCATGATGTTCCCACTCTCCACCTTGCCCTCCTCCGCCGGCGCCTGATACGGTGCCGGTGCCAGCATCCTTGTTAACACGGGGTCCGCTGAGTCTTCGGGAAGAGGGGCCGGACACCTAATCCGTTCAGCTTTCTTTATCCAGCCCTGGAAAGAGATGGTTTGCTCAGTGTCTTACCACAGGATACCTGATTATGAGATGTTCGGCAGACGTATAGTTACCGTGGTGTCCGGATGGTTACAGTCAAGGCCGATGTCTTCGGTAGTATCCGGCCACTTCTTTCGTTTTCCAAAAAATAATTTCCACATCCCTTTGTGCATAGTGCCGAAGAAGTGTTGAAGTGTCCACGGCCCTTCGGGATTAAACTCCCACATGCAGAGAGGTCGCCTCTGGCACGGCAAGGTCTGACGGACCAACATTACTTGAATAACGTTGATAAGATCAATGTCCCTCTCGAGGAGGCTTCTGATGCGGCTCTGAAGAGTCTGTACCTCACCAATTGATCCCCAGTCCAACCCCTTATTAATCCATGATGCGAGCTGTATCGGAGGGCTGGGTCGAAACGCAGGCGCAACCGCCCACTTGGAGCCACGGGTCTCGGTGATATAGAACCACTCCCGTTGCCATAAGTCAGAGGACTCAGTGAAGGATACTTTTAGCCAAAGAGCGCTATTAAGCTTGCTCACGGTGGTGCCACCACACTCCGCCTGCTCCCCCCTATCGTCTGCGGCTTCACGTGGAAGGTCTTAAGCCACAAGTCGGAGTGTGGAGGGATTCGAAGGAAGGCCTCTCACGTGACGATAAATGCCGAGATAAGCAGAACAAATTTCGGGGCCAGATCATGAAAATCCAGCCCGTAGTAGAACATGAGCCCTCGAACAAAGGGATTAAGGGCAAAGCCTAACCCTCGGAGGAAGTGGGAGATGAACACTACCCTCTCGCCGGATCTGGGGGTAGGGGTAACCTGCCCTTCGGCTGGGAGCCGATGGAGAATTTCTGCAGTTAGATATCTCGCCGCCCTAAGCTTCGCAGTGTCCTCCTCTGTAACAGAAGAAGCTACCCATCGACCGGGAAGGCTGGATCCGGACATGACTAAGGATTGTGGTGGTCGAAACTTGGGTTTTAGAACTCGAGATAGCAAGGGTTGAGGAAGAAGCAAGCGTGGAAGAGAAAGAGATGGGTGTACACCCCTTTATAAAGGCCGTGAGTATCTACATGCCTACTCCTGGGCCTTAAAGCTTGCCTATTTCCAAGGAGTTGTACCACAGAGACAGTTGGGTTACCTACGTATGTGTTGATAAGAATCCCTTAATAAGGGGGACACGATTTCGGCTTGGATAAGACGTGCCAATAAAGCCACGCCTCGAAACCCGGGGCTAACAACGGGTTTAAAATAATGTCCCGACGGTGATGTAGCGTCGTGCTATGAACAGCTGTCGGTGGATTGGATTTATAAATTATTGTGCCCTCTGTGAAAGTATACAAAACTTATGTTACAGGTCTAGACACGTTCAATATGTCCGAAGACTATCTTGGAGTTTGGAAGGAAGAACCCGCCTTGCAATGCCGAAGAAAGATCCACGCGATGGATACCTTGTCATTGAAGCCAGGTTCAGGGGCTACTGAGGGAGTCCTGGACTAAGGGGTCCTCGGGCATCCGTCCTGTTAGCCATGGGACGGACTGATGGGCTGTGAAGAACACGAAGACCATGTCGGCATTCTGGGAACGGGGTCCTTAGACTTGCCTACCTACGGACCACAGCGTGACTCTACGCATGGGCCCGTACGGCCCATCTTCATCAACAAGGCATTCAAGACCCTCGCGAGGGGCCAAGCCTCGCGAGGTGGATGACACAAGACCTCCTCAGGTTGGCTCGCGAGGGGCGGAGAGATCAAGGCAAGGAAAACCTCGCGAGGTTCTCCTGACGTGATCCATGACGATCAAGATCAGGCGGGCGCCAGGCGGGCGCCAGCGTGCGCAGTGTCCTTGTTTCCCCTTTGGTGATAAGGAAGCGAGCGCAGGCACGGAGTACCGAGGCGTCAAGAAAAGGTTTCCATATCGGTGCAACGAGACCAAGACCAGCAGGACGGCAAGACGGAGGTCACCATGGAGCCCGCGGCGGCGTCACCACCAAAGCCTTTTGCAGGCGAAGACCGCTTTTGTTAGGATAAGCTGTACTAGTTGTCCCCTTTCAAATTGGCCGTTGTTGGCTCCCTTCCCGCTCAATATTTGGGAAGAGGACCAGGGCCTATATAAGTATAACTAGCCACCACCGTACGGGGGACGATAAATCTCATCTCATCTTGAGTAATCCTCACCCACACACAGAGCGCAAGAACACCTCAACCTCAGGAGGCTGTTCTTCCCCTCTAACTGTTCATCCATAGCCCAAGAGGCAATCCATCACCACCACACTGGAGTAGGGTATTACACCACAATGGTGGCCCGAACCAGTATAAACCCTGTGTCCCTTGTGTTGCGAGTTCGTCGAGTTCGCCCTTGAGATCTTAGCAAGATAGGACGTGGCTCGGTAGGGGAGAAATTTGCACGCGCCCTAGAGTTCGAACCTTAAGGGTTTTGCCGGAACCCGTGATCCGACATTTGGCGTGCCAGGTTGGGGTGCACCGAAGCTTCCCTTTCGTCGCTCCGCGTCACGTCACTTCATCGTCTGCATGGCGGACGCACGCTGCGCCCGTGCCGAGCGCCGGGCTGCCCTCGCCACCCGCGTTGCTCAGACGGCCCCTGTCGGCGGGCCACCCCGTTGTTCTCCTTCGCCTGCCGCCACCGGCCCGGTGGGGAACGAGCAGCAAGCGTCCTCGTCGCACCCCTCGGTGCGACAGGATGGCCGCACCGCCACTCCATCGCCGACTCCTGCAGGTTCGTCATCTCACGCTCATCGCACTCCCACGGACGCACGGGCCGCGCTCCTCATGGCGCACGAGCTCCTGCGCTACCGCCCGGTTGACGACCTCTACAAGGACTGGCTCGACCACATCTCCGAGCTTGTCAGCGCCGCAGGGGGTGACGTAGCTCACGGAGCACCTCCACCACCTCTGCACCAAGACGGCGCCCTGGCTCCAAGGCGCGCGGCTCCACGGTGCAACCCGCCGCGTCCGGCGCCCGCGCGTAAAGAAAGAAGTTGTCAAGAAGTCCCTCGACCACAAGAAAACGCTCTGCCACTCCTCGCACCATCGCACCAGGATCGTTTGCTGCGGCAAGGCCCCGCGCCGCTTGCTGTAGCGGCACGCGGGCGCCAAGACCAAGCTCCACCTCCAAGACGGGCCCCGGTGACCACGGCCGGCTGTCGCGCCTTCACCCCTGAGCTGCGTAGCATCGCCTGGCCAGGCAAGTTCAAGCCGGATCTGCCTCCTCGCTACGATAGCACCCCGACCCCGCGGAG
Organism: Aegilops longissima; assembly: GCA_021605205.1. Classification (NCBI taxonomy): domain Eukaryota; kingdom Viridiplantae; phylum Streptophyta; class Magnoliopsida; order Poales; family Poaceae; genus Aegilops; species Aegilops longissima. The sequence continues at coordinate 472,801,223 of CM038679.1, read as the reverse complement.
TTCCTGCAGCTCTACGAGCTGAGCATCGAGGCGGCCAATGGCGAAGAGAAAGTCATGGCAAAATGGTTCCCCATGGCGCTCAAAGACGGCGCTCGTTCGTGGCTCCTAAAACTGCCTCCAGGCTCGATCTCCTCCCGGGACGAGATGCGCGACCTCTTCGTCGCCAACTTCCAGGGCACTCGCGACCGCCCACCGGCCGCGGGTGACCTGCGTCGCGTCAAGCAACAACCAGGAGTGACCCTCCAGAAGTACATCCAGCGCTTCAACAACGTTCGTCTCAAGATCCCCAAGGTGATGGACGAGGCCATCATCTCCGTGTTCTCTGATGGCGTCTGTGACGTCAAGATGAAGGAGGAGCCTGCCATCCACGAGGAGCTATGCACGTCCCTGGAGCTGTTCAACCTGGCGACCAAGTGCGCAAGAGCTGAGGAGGGGCGCCTCTCCCTCCTCAAGCTCCTGGCTGCGGACCTGGAGGAGAAGATAGCCAAGGCCAAGGACGTGAAGCACAAGGGAGAAGCCGTGCTCGCAGCGGAGCCGGACACCAAGCGCGGCAGCGACCAGCCCGAGTCATACAAGACTAGCCGACTGTTCTGTGCCTTCCATAACCTGCATACCCACAACACCAGCGACTGTCAAGAGCTTAGAGCCATTCGGGAAGGACGCTTCGGTCGACGCCCCGAGCGCAACGACCGGGGCTACGGCCGAGGAGGAGGATGTGGTGGCGGACGCTGGGACGACCGTGGCCCACGCCGGGAGTGGCGCGACCGGCCTCGTGAGGACCGCTGGCAGGATCAGCCTCACGAGGGCGCCTGGAGGGACCAGCCTCGTGAGGATCGTCCTCAGGGCAATGCTGGTCTTCCCCCACTACCGCCGCCGCCAAGAAGGAATGACGACCACCATCAAGACGAGGGGGCTAGGGGCTTCCAGGAGCCGTGTCCTATCGCCTGCATCTTGGGCGGAGCTCAGGCCCCAGCTTCGCAGCGTATCTTCAAAAAGTTTGCTCGTAAAGTGAATGCAGTCCTCCCCAAGCTTGAGGCCACACGCCCGCTCAGGTGGTCTAGGTGCGCCATCACCTTCAGTTCGGCAGATCAACTCAAGTGCGCGGCTACCGCAGGCGCCCTCCCGCTGCTTTGCTCCCCAGTCATCAGCAACGTGCAAGTCACCAAGACCCTCATCGACGGCGGCGTAGGGCTCAATGTCCTGTCCGACGACATGTTTGACAACCTCCAAGTGTTGTATGACTAGCTTCAGCCCACCAAGCCTTTCTCAGGAGTGACCGACGGCTCCACTACCCCGATCGGGCAGGTCCGCCTTCCCGTCACCTTCGGAGAACGCAAAAACTACTGCACCGAACTCATCGACCTCGACGTCGCGCACATCCGTCTGCCGTACAATGCCATCCTCAGGTATCCAGCCCTGGCCAAGTTCATGGCGGTGACCCATCACGGCTACAATGTCCTCAAGATGCCGGGAAGCGGCGTAATCATCATGGTCCCATGTGAAGAAAGACATGCGGTGTGCTCCCATGAGCATGCCTTCCAAGCTGCAGCAATCGACGCCCCGATAGCAAGGGCGAGTGCCCTCCTGAGGCTACCCCCAAGAAGAAGCAGTTGCGCCGTGCAGGACCTCAGGAGGGTGGCGTCACGATTGGAACCTCGTCAAGATCAGCGCCCGCTCCAGGGGCGCCTCCCTCCATTGCATAGGAAGGCATGCCCGGCGCCCTTCTTGGGCAGGGCTCGGGGGCTCTCTTCTGGAGGGCCTCAGGCCTTGCCAACATCACGAGGGAGGTGCTCGGGCACCACCTGGAGGCATGCTTCATGGCACGTCTCCCTCAGGAGTTCATCACCAGGACCACTCAGGAACTGCAAGACGCAAGGGCCATGCGCGGCGACCGCCACTCACGAGGCACAGCTCCTCGTCCAGGCGAGGATGCTGGGCTGCGCATCTGCATCGATGTCCCAGGGCTCAACAGGGCCGCATTTCAGGAGCCCTTCTGGCCTTCACGCATGGGCCGCTGCGAGGGTCCACCGCACAGCTACATTCGCATGCCTTTTGGCCTGCCGAGCATGGCGTCCGCCTATCAGCGCAACTTGCAGTGCACCCTGGCAGCTCAGGAGGCCAGGCATCACACCGTCCTGACGGAGATGGACACGATCGTCAAGGAACCGCCTGGACCCTCAGAGCCTCCCGAGGCTCAGGGCCCCGGTGGCTCGTGAGGAGCGAACCCTTCGCCGCGTACCTCCAGCTGCTTCGGCATCCCTTCATCGACAAAACCAGGTGACATTTTCCAAGTTTATCTAGCTGGGAGCGCCCCTCGGGCTGCATCATTCCCAGGCCGCGTGGGTCCGTCCCTGTGACATGTACCCCTTTTCTTATGTCTTTAGCTTACCTTGCTGGGGGCGCCCCTCGGGCTGCATCATCCCCAAGCCGCTCGGGCCTGACCCAGTGGCGTGTACCTTCCCCGCATTTACTTAAGCCAATATGCTTTCCATGCCTAATCTATCTATGACTATCACCTGTTTGACTCCCACCTCCCACGGGGGCTACTCATGCTGGCAGAGCGCTTGTGCACGGGTCCGTCCCTGCAACATCGACAAATCTGAGCGGTCGAGCTCTGGCTCGCAGCACCCCGCGCACGTCACCTCACCAGGCCCTAAGTGCCTTCGTCTCCTCACGAAGCAACCGGGCGGACTGACAACCATAATGGCAAACTGCGTTTCTCCTTGTGTTGGCTCCCAGGAATCTCATGAGAATGATAGCAGGCGGCACCACAAGCTCCCTCTTCTCCCATGCAATCCGCTTGCGTGTTAAAAGGGGAGCTCCTGAGCATCACGACTCAGGAGCTCCTACTGGCTCTCCAGCCCTCACCCCCTGGCCTTGACCACGACACGCGACCTGGCATACCAGCGGCGGCTGAGCTTGCTCGAGGGCCGGGACCTGAGGATGCAGAGCATGAAGGAGAGCGTGGAGCAGAGGGGGAGGCTCGCATGGACCTGGCCTAGCTACGCATTAACACGACGCATGGTGTCTTATACACAACCTTCTTCTTGTAGACGTTGTTGGGCCTGCAAGTGCACAGTTTTGTAGGACAGTAGCAAATTTCCCTCAAGTGGATGACCTAAGGTTTATCAATCCGTGGGAGGCGTAGGATGAAGATGGTCTCTCTCAAGCAACCCTGTAACCAAATAACAAAGAGTCTCTTGTGTCCCCAACACACCCAGTAAATTGTATAGGTGCACTAGTTCGGCGAAGAGATGGTGATACAAGTGCAATATGGATGGTAGATATAGGTTTTTGTAATCTGAAATAATAAAAACAGCAAGGTAACTAATGATAAATGTGAGCGTAAACTGTATTGCAATGATAGGAAACAAGGCCTAGGGTTCATACTTTCACTAGTGCAAGTTCTCTCAACAATAATAACATAGATAGATCATATAACAATCCCTCAACATGCAACAAAGAGTCACTCCAAAGCCACTAATCGTGGAGAACAAACGTAGAGATTATGGTAGGGTACGAAACCACCTCAAAGTTATTCTTTCGGATCGATCTATTCAAGAGTTCGTACTAGAATAACACCTTAAGACACAAATCAAACAAAACCCTAATGTCACCTAGATACTCCATTGTCACCACAAGTATCCGTGGGCATGATTATATGATATGCATCACACAATCTCAGATTCATCCAACCAACACAAAGTACTTCAAAGAGTGCCCCAAAGTTTCTACCGGAGAGTCAGGAAAACGTGTGCCAACCCCTATGCATAGGTTCATGGGCGGAACCCGCAAGTTGGTCACCAAAACATACATCAAGTGGCACGTGATATCCCATTGTCACCACAGATAAACACGGCAAGACATACATCAAGTGTTCTCAAATAAAGACTCAATCCGATAAGATAACTTCAAGAGGGAAACTCAATTCATCACAAGAGAGTAGAGGGGGAGAAACATCATAAGATCCAACTATAATAGCAAAGCTCGTGATACATCAAGATCGTGCCATAGAGAGAACACGAGAGAGAACACGAGAGAGAGAGATCAAACACATAGCTACTGGTACATACCCTCAGCCCCGAGGGTGAACTACTCCCTCCTCGTCATGGAGGCGCGGGATGATGAAGATGGACACCGATGATGGATTCCCCCTCCGCAGGGTGCCGAACAGGCTCGAGAGGTTTTGGTGGCTCAGAGGCTTGCGACGGTGGAACTCGATCTATCTTCTCCGTGGATGTTTTTAAGATGCATTGGGACTATATAGGCGAAAGAAGTCGGTCGGGGTGCTCGAGGGGTCCACGAGACAGGGGGGGCGCATACAGCAGGGCGCCCCTATCTCATGGGCTCCTCGAGGATCTTCTGACTTGATCTCCAAGCCTCCAGGATGATAATCTTCCAAAAAATCACGCTGTCGAAGGTTTCATTCCGTTTGGACTCCGTTTGATATTCCTTTTCCTCAAAATACTGAAACAGACAATAAAACAGCAATATGGGTTGGGCCCCCGGTTAATAGGTTAGTCCCAAAAGTAATATAAAAGTGTATAATAAAGCCCATAATCATTCAAAACAGATAATAAAATAGCATGAATGCTTCATAAATTATAGATACGTTGGAGACGTATCAACGCATCACAAGGAATTGACCCCAGACCGCCAAGATAAGTCTCACGCTCAGATCGGCTAATCGTTGGAGCCTAGGGTCAAGCTCGCCGTAGCCCTGTTGCGGCAACGCCGCCTCCCTTTTTTACCTTACCATGGCTGCTTGAACGCTAAAGGGGACCTCCTGAGCATCGCACCTCAGGGGCTCTTACTGGACCTCGGGCCGCTCACCTTCTGGCCTTAACCACGTCACGCGACCTGGCATACCAGCGATGGCTGCAGCTTGCCTGGGGACCAGGACCTGTCAGCGTAGAGCAACGGGCCGTTGCGAGGTTGGAAAGGGGAGATCGAGCCTAAACAGAACATGCATTCGCAATTTTTCATAACAAGGATAGTATCAACAAAAGACATTACATACCCTTTACACGCCCCCACGGGGTACTTCTTGATTCCTTGCAGGGAACAAAAGATGAGAACTTAGGGGATCTGGAGCAAGGCGAAAGGGAGCAGTGAAGGCAAGCACTGTCTGTTCCAGCCCTTGTTAAGACGGGCAGTTGCGGAGGCAGCGTGGGGAAGCGGAGACGCCCATGTCCAATCAACCGCCACGCGCCGACCAAGGCCGCAGGCTATTGGGGCCCGCGACGCTCTGCACTTGACCTTTGGCTTCGCCTCGAAGCCAAGCCCGAGCGCCTTGGACCTAGGGGCTACTGTCGGTGTTCTGGGAATGGGGGTCCCCAGACTTGCCTGCCTGCGGCCCACGGCGTGGCTCTGCGCGTGGGCCCGTACGACCCATCTTCATCAACAAGGCGTTCAAGACCCTCGCGAGGGGCCAAGCCTCGCAAGGCGGACGACACAAGACCTCCTCAGGGGCGGCCTCATCAGGTTGGCTTGTGAGGGGCGGAGAGATCAAGGCAAGGCAAACCTCGCGAGGTTCTTGTGACGTGAGCCATGACGATCAAGATCAGGCGGGCGCCAGGCGGGCGCCAGGCGGGCGCCATCGTGCGCAGTGTCCTTGTTTCCCCTTTGGTGCTAAGGAAGCGAGCACAAGCGCGGGGTACCAAGGCATCAAGCAAAGGTTTCCATATCGGTGCAACGAGATCAAGACCAGCAGGACCGTAAGATGGAGGTCACCATGGAGCCCGAGGTGGCGTCACCACCAGAGCCTTTTGCAGGCGAAGACCGCTTTTGTTAGGATAAGCTGTACTAGATGTCCCCTTTCAAATTGGTCGTTGTTGGCTCCCTTCCCGCTCAATATTTGGAAAGAGGACTAGGGCCTATATAAGTAGAACTAGCTACCACCGTTGGGGGGACGAGAAATCTCATCTCATCTTGAGTAATCCTCACCCACACACAGAGCGCAAGAACACCTCAACCTCAGGAGGCTGTTTGTCCTCTTGTAACTGTTCATCCATAGCCCAAGAGGCAATCCACCACCACCACACTGGAGTAGGGTATTACACCTAAACAGTGGCCCGAACCAGTATAAAACCTGTGTCCCTTATGTTGTGAGTTCGTCGAGTTCGCCCTTGAGATCTTAGCAAGCTAGGATGTGGATCGGTAGGGGGGGGGAACTTCATGTGCACCCCAGAGTTCGAACCTTAAGGGTTTTGCCCGAACCCATGAGCCGACAGACCAAAGACTGCACCTATGTCTGGATGACTCTCCTTGGCGTGGAAGGCAAGCTTGGCGACCAAATATGTAGATTCCTTTCTTTGTAACCGACCCTGTGTAACCCTAGATCCTCCCAGTGTCTATATAAACCAGAGGACTTAGTCCGGAGAGGAGATATACATTACCATAGTCATACAGGCTAGGCTTTTAGGGTTTAGCCATTACGATCACATGGTAGATCAACTCGTGTAATACTCATATTCATCAAGATCAATCAAGCAGGAAGTAGGGTATTACCTCCATAGAGAGGGCCCGAACCTGGGTAAACATCATGTCCCCTGTCTCCTGTTACCATCGACCTTAGACGCACTGTTCAGAACCCCTACCCGAGATCTGCCAGTTTTGACACCGACAGCAGGCGGTGGACATAGAGGGCACGAGCTTTAATGCCATGGCGGGGGGCCGGGTGCCGCTGATTGGAGCAGCGGGTCGGTCCTGTTTCCTCGCACCCCCGGCGGCTGGATTGGTTGATTGGGGCGGCCGCCCTTAGGCTTGCTTGGCCCCATCCCCCTATAAAAAGGGGAGAGGGACAGCGCCTTCCCGCATCCATCCTCTTCCAGTTTGATCCCTTAACTTCCCTTGTCATGGAGAGAGGGCGCGGTCGTGGCCGTCCTTCCGTGGAGGCGACCAGGTCTTCCTCCCGCCAGAGAGCTTCGGCGGTAAAGGAAAACGAAGCATAAAGTGAAGAGCCATGCTCAAAGCGAGAGACGCCCGAGAGGGCATGATCGGTGGCGGTCGAGGAAGAGGTGGGCGCGGAAGAGGGACACCCGCGCCGTCATCGTCTCCGTCACCATCTCCTCCACCATCTCTTCATGCTTCGTCAAGCGGCCATGTCGGGGACACGATGCTAGAGTTCATCCTGTAGTTGCGTGAGCCCCCGCGCAGCCGCCTCCGTCATCCCGAGGCGTTTGCGAGGGTGCTGGAGATTGACCAGCCACCGAGGTTGAGACTTCACATGAAGGGGTGTTGCAACGGCGACATGTGGGCGAACACAAGGTTCCCCGCCCCTCATGTAATGCTCCTCCATCGGGGTTGGAAAACCTTCGCACGCACCCACTGCTTGATGAAGGGCATGTTCTCCTCTTCAAGTTAGTGGAGAGCGACCTTCTCTCTGTCAAGGTGTTTGGGCGCTCGGGACACAGGTTAGGGTGCTGCGCGGAGAGCTCGACAGACGACGAGAGCTCCTCCTTGAGCGACGGCGGCGAGGAGGGGACCAGTGGGTAGGACGACAGGGACGGGTCCGACTAGACATCGGGCACCCCGTCCCTAGGCGACGCCGGCAGCAGCACCATCTGCACCTGGCCTTCTCCTCGGCAGAACGGTCTGCCGGGGCGGGGTAGTTTTTGGCGGCGGCTCCTTGAACTTCTCGGGCCGCTGCTCCTGATGGCTGGCACCGGAAGGCCGGAGAAGACGAAGAAGGCGGGTGGCGGGCCATCAACCCGGAGTACGATGGCACCGAGGCCTACGTCGCGTATTGCCGGCCCGCTGCCTCATCTTTCAGCTTCTTCCCCGTCACCGTCATTACCAGCCTCCTCTTGGTGTCTTCTGCTGCTCGTACCTCGCCTAGGCACTCCTTTTTCCCTCCTGCTTATCCTGATCCGTTTCCTGAGGAGAGGGACAAGAAAGGGATTACGGGCATCTTATCTTTTTTTAGTTTTTAAGCTTGCGGGCACTTGTCAGATTTAAACCTTGTAATCCCCTTGCCCAAGCTCACACTCCGTATGAATTGTACTTGTTAACAATGTATTAATGAAGAAAAGGGGTGTTTGCCGGGTTCTTTTGTGAGCGAGCGAGGCCCACACCAAGGATCGAATCCTTGTTATCTTAAAATAAACATCATTACCCGGCAACAGACCTTGCCGTCCTCCTGCTCTATAGCTCGACTACACTCACACCCTTGGCGGAGGTAGGGGCAAAGTAGGACTAGGCACTTCATTTGCTCCCTTTCCATCGCACTACAACCAAGTTCCGGCCCAAAGAAAGGTTCTTGGACACGGGAAAGAGGGAGCACGATGGTATAAGAGTGAGTGAAGCTTCATAGTTTAAGTTCCATATGGGAGTGTAGAGTGGGGGATGAAAGACTTATCTGATTCTGCAGCCCCCGGCAACCTTGGCTTGCCGTGGTCGGATCTGTGGATCTGTAGCCCCCGGCAACCTTGGCTTGCCGGGGTTTGGGTGTCAGCCTGTTTCCTTTCCCCCAAACAGCTCAGCAGAAACGTCCGCACATCCTGCGAACCAAAAGAAAGGAAGGAATGGAACAGAGAGACGCACACTCAACCTCTATGCTAGGGGTTAGTCGCCGCTAAGCACTATCGACCCTAACAAAGAGAGAGACTCAACCTAGCATGCATGCTAAAACTTAGGGCGCCAGTGGTTCATTTATTTATGCCCAGGGTCTGTGCCTGGCTCTGTACATAGGGTTACATGTCTTGCCGGCAAGGCTAGTACAAAATGGAGGTCGCCGGGGCTCCCGGCAACCGCGCCTTAGAGGTAAATCTTGCGAAGATGTTCAATATTCCAGGAATTGCTCACCGAAATGCCATCTTTGGTCTCCAGGCGGACTGCACCGGGCCTGGTGAGTCTTATTACCCGGTAAGGGCCTTCCCACTTGGGCGTCAACTTGTTTGAATTCTTGGCGGAATGAATTCGCCGAAGAACAAGGTCGCCTTCCTCAAGGCTTCGGACGTGAACCTTGCATCTATGATAGCGGCGCAAGGCTTGCTAGTAGCGAGCGGCTCGCACAGCAGCTCGAAGACGATCTCCTCAAGGAGCATCGCATCCTCTTGGCGCAACTGCTCTTGCTCAAGCTCATCATAAGCGATCACTCGAGGTGACCCGTGTATGAGTTCCGTGGGGAGAACTGCTTCTGCCCCGCATACAAGGGTAAAGGGTGTCTAGCCAGTGGCTCGATTTGGCGTCGTTCTGATCGACCAAAGAACCGTTGGCAATTCATTAATCCAGCGCCTTACGCACTTGTGCATCTTGTCAAAATTTCTGGTTTTGAGGCCCCGCAGCACTTCTGCATTCACCCTCTCAGCCTGGCCATTACTTCTGGGATGAGCAACAGAAGCAAAACAAACCTTGCTGCTGAGATCTTGAATGTACTGCATGAAGGTGCGGCTTGTGAACTGTGTGCCGTTGTCAGTGATGACCCTATTGGGCACACAAAACGACAGACTAGCCCCTTGAAGAACTTGACGGCTGACTGTGCCGTCACCTTTCTCACCGGCTCCACTTCCGGCCACTTTGTGAACTTGTCGGTTGCGACGTACAAGTACTCAAAGCCCCCGACAGCACGGGGAAAGGGGCCCAGTATATCGAGCCCCAGACCAAAAATGGCCAGGAAAGAGGGATGGTCTGAAGAGCTTGAGCCGGTTGATGAAGCTTCTTTAAATGGAACTGGCACGCTTCACACTTGGTTACTAGTGTCGTCGCATCCTAGAGAGCGGTGGGCCAGAAGAAACCTTGCCGGAATGCCTTGCCGGCAAGGGCTCTTGACCCTATGTGGGAACCACACATGCCTCCATGTATCTCTACCAACAGCCTCAGTCCGTCTTCCCGAGGAAGCACTTCAACTTCACGTCGTTCGGTCTCCTTCTGTATAGGGCATCATCCACAAACTGGTACATGCTGGACTGACGTGCTACTTTCTGTGCTTCTTCCTGCTCCTCGGGGAGCTCTCTTGTTTGGAGGAAACAGATGGTGGATTGCACCCATGCCGGAGCCTGGGGCTCGACGGCAAGGACTAAAGGCACATCTTTGGCTGTAAGGGCAGCTGCCTCTATGGCCATGTCTTGAGGCCCTGCCGGGGGTTGCTGCCCTCCAGCAAGCTTGGGACACCCAGCAACGTCCTTGCCGGAGGCTCCTGGGAGCTCAATAGGAAAGTACTTGCCGGGCCCCGCCTTCCTTCGTTTGCTCTGTCCTACTGATGGTTCAATGGATGGCTGAGTTAATTGAAGCACGAAGGTACCTGGTTCCACATGCAACTTGAGGGCAGCGCGTTTTGACAAGTCGTCAGCAATGCCGTTCTCCGCTCGGGGAACATGCTCTACTTGCAATCCGTCA